>CACRXP010000042.1:144270-615472 GCA_902702965.1 Spirometra erinaceieuropaei | reverse complement strand
AATTTGAACACATTCCTTTTCTGAAATCGTTAAATTTTAGCAGACCTCCGTCAAGTATTCAACCTGGAGCATGTATAAGTTGAAGTATACGTAGAATATGTGTTGCGTTAAAAAAACATTTGTGCAAATTTATCAAACACCCCTGGTGTGGGCCCAATGCGCACTTTCCAATATTTTTGAAGAATCTATAAAATGTCCGAACGTCACTGTTGTTGCTAGCATGCCTGCTTAATGAAGGCGGACACAAATATGTGCATAAAGAACAATATACGTGGACGATTTCCAGATCTAAATTTGTGCTTGGAAGATGACACTTTCAAGTTTGTCTTCGAGGGTTACTGAAAATGTGTGGCTCAACTACATTTGAACCGTACCAGACAAACAAGCACCAATTGACTTCATAATGATTCCTCACAAACTGCGTTATAAAAGTCGCAGATCAACATGTCTGCCAACTGACTCTTCGCTCAAACATTATTGATTGGGATGTTATCACTTAATTTGCCTAAAATAATCACGTGGCCTAAAGCGTATTCCATAAAAATAACAAACTTCCTCATTATTGAACTTCTGACCCGTAAGTCGCCTTCAACGTTTGCCAATCCAAGTGTCTTGACGTCGTTTCTTTGCCCCTCACCATTGACCCCACCAAAGCACAAATTTCATCCATTGATAAAGTGCTGAAACGTCTTGCAGGAAAGAAACAACTACCAGGAGAAATCGCGAAATCCCTGAGACAAACTGAACCAACAATCGCTAAAATCTATGGATTACCGAAAGTCCACGAACCTGACGTACCATTGCGACCGATAGTATCACCAATCGGTGCACCGAATTACAAAATCTCTAAATGGCTATTCCACAAACTCCATCCCTTAACAAAGGATTGTGAGACTTCAATCGAGAATTCAATTGAATTCCCAGATAAGATAAGAGGACTCACTATTAAATCAGATGAGATAATGGTGTCGTTCGATGTCATCTCTCCATTCACGTCCATACCACTCGATTTGGCAAGGCAGTGCACAGAAGAACTCTCACAGTCCTACGACATGGATGTTCCTGCATCTGCTTTGCTTGAAATCTTGGACCTATGTCTGGAAACGAACTTCTCGTTCGCACATGAATGTTATCGACAGCTGAAAGGGGCTCCCATGGGGTCACCTATTTCTGGCTTTTTGGCTGAAGTCACAATGCAAAAATTAGAGGCTATAGCCTTACCATTAGTCGATCCCAAATTGTGGGTACGCTACGTCGATGACACCTTTGTCATCGTCAAGAGAGATCAGCTAGAAACTCTGCATAAAGCTATCAACTCAACACTACCGGGAATTACGTTCACGCTCGAAAGAGAAGCTAACAGCAAACTCCCATTTCTTGATGTCCTCGTACAGCGAAAAACTGACGGGACATTCCAGACATCAGTATACCGCAAAGAAACTTACGCGGAAGTTATCCTACATTACGAGAGCAACCACCCTATGGCTCAAAAACGGAGTGCTGTTAAGACCCTACTCAATCGAGCAAAGACACATTGCTCTGAGAACGAAGGTTACAAAGAAGAACTCAATTATCTATTCAACCTATTTTCCCAAAACGGCTACCCCAGAGATTTTGTACGCAGATGCATGAAAGAGCAGGAATCAAAAGAAAGAGAGAAGGAACTAGATTGTTCCGATCAGACACCAAAACCAAAACATTGGCGAACGCTTACCTACATTAAAAATGTGTCACCTGAGGAAGCACCAAATACAAGTGGCTCACAAACCGACTACCACGCTACGCAATCAGCTTGTACACCCTAAGGATAGGGTTGGCTATTCGGATAAGAAAGAAGTAGTCTAGAAGATTCCATGTGGCACTTGTAATGCAGTGTATTGTGGTCAAACCGTAAAATCTGCCTCTACACGCCTACATGAACACCGATCGGCAGTGGAGAGGCGGGACCACTTATCCCAAGTCGCCATGCATACTCTTGAAAATGGGCACAAATTCGCTTGGGATAAAACACGCATTGTCGGTTCCTGCCCATATAAGAAAGGCCGAGAATTCCTAGAGGCCATTCACTCTGATGATTCATACATCAATCGACGCATCAACCTTGATACCATGTACACAAGTCTCAAAGAAAAATGGAAAAGGTAATAGCCAATCAAGACGTGACATCAGCCCACAGCATTAACCCATCCTCAGTCATGACAGCGCAATAACGATTTTTTCGGCATTGTTTAAATTTTGACTGTTTCTTCACACTTACTACACGTCTGAAGACAAGCTGGGGAACCAGACTTGAAAATTTACGAAATAAAGTTTGTTCATTTTCTTAAAGGACTCATTCTTCTTCTAAATATAACTATATGTACACATGCATATACACAAAGAAAAAATGCATTTTCAATGCCTATTCCATCTAGTTCAACAATAAATGCTTCGTCCTACGTTGAGACCATTCGAGAAGCTTCAGCCGTAAAACTAACATGGCAATCTTTTTCGTGCTCCTAGTATTTTTTATCGGTTGGTGAACGTGAACAACATCATGTGGGCCTTTCATGCCAGGGCAAGTAGTTTCTTCCTAACCTGATAGAACGTGCTTCCGTATACTCCTAAAGGGAGCGCCAAACTGGGTTTACTGTGACGTTCTTCGAGAATTGGATGACATAATTTTAATGATTGAAGTCCTAATTTGAGGACACGTTCTACCATTCAGTAAATTGCACACGAGACTTCACGATGGGAGAATGACTCACATCGTTGTTGCGCACAGAAAACCTCCTCATACAGTCATCCAGTCTATATGCGTGATAGGCATGTGATGATTTCAGTATCGGAAGATCAAAATCAATGGAAATAGCATTCTGCGGAGTCCAGTAGCAACAAGCGCGACTTCCTGCCAATTAATCTCAGAAATGAGCCGACTTAAATGCTTGTCTTCATATGTAGTTAACGCAAATCTTTAGTGCTCACTCGTACTCAAGAATGTCTTGTTGCGCTTGATGTCTAGCCAAACCTATTCCAGGGATGGCACCAGAAATCACAGCATAGAAACGACTTAAAATCGAAACCATAGAGACCATGCCGAAAGCTCTCTAAACAGTCAACCTTCACGTAAATAACGACATTGGTGCCCGATTAGGGATCGTCAAATATTGAGCAACGACTGAGCCGACGAATTGCTTGGCGTCGATTTATGAAGATCTACATCAACCGCTACAAAGTTGTTGTTGAAAACGATTAAAAGTCGAAACAAACTTAGGCAGCCAGATTTGAGAAAATATATCAAAAATTCATGAAGGCTTTCCTAGCAAACTTTTACTAAGCTGAATTTGGAACGAACAAGACAAAATAAAGTCGAAGCTGGTACACTTACGACCCGAACTGAAGGGGATGCCGCCCGCGCCTATAACTGGTGTAGCCTTCTTTACGTCTCTTCACAGGGTACCGCCACACTATACCATTGTAAGTTTTTCTCTTGAGTCGTCCGTTCCAGTAAATTTTTCGCGTCTCTCATAATTACAAGGCGTTTTGAAATCGATTTCTTCCCTATGCATGTTCATGGACACCGCTGTTGTCTCAGCTGTTAGTTTTATGAAGTTTAGCGAGATTTCTTGAGATGCGAATTTGTTATACAAAGATATATTTTGATATATTTTGCGTTGATGTTTGCGGTTACGGAAACTCTGTCACCACCAAAGAGTGGACAATGTGGGGCAACAGTTTTTCAGATAGCAAGCCTAGTAGTTTGAGGAATGTCTGATCAAAGGTGGTTCAGGAATTTTTTTGAAGTACTGTAATTTCTGACCAGTTTTTCAACATCGTTTGCTCCTTATTTTCCAGATAGCCCGCACAAAAGACACACACGAAGATGCCGATCTTGGTAAAGAGTCACTTTTCCGAAAATCCGCGCGCTATTTGGGGTTTGAAAAGGCACCATTCGACCCCAAATCTCCACCCGAAGTTCTTGTTGAGTTGATGCTAATAAACGAAAGGGACTCTGTTCGCAGTGGCTTCCAGGCCATCGATAAAACTCACGACACACGTAAGTGTTCTAATTTCATTCTCTCTTCTTACGCAAAACATACTTAATCTGCTCGTATCTTTCCGTTCCTCTAGGCGAGCGTTGCCTAAAGCGCAAAGTCCTCTGTGCCAGATTTGAGCCCTGGGTCCCCAACGTAACTGCAATCACTGAAATCTTTATCCTCAGTCGGATCGGTGACCAGTTGACTGGGCATACTTACGTAGGGTAAGTCACAAGTCCGTTCGTTTACAAATATTCACTGCTACTGCACACCTCAGTATCAAAACGATCTACGTGCGTGATTGCAGCCGCAGTCACCCGTTTTATCTTACCTAGGAATGCGTAGGCAAATCATTAGGTGTCCACCTCTGCCCCATCTTCGGGTTACATCATTATCGCAGCAGACTATGAACACGATTGTTAAGTCCTGGAGTCCAAACTGATACTGAAAATATCAAAACTTGTTGGTGAAACAAAGGATAATTTAAGCGTAGGTCGAGAGGGGAAAAGCTTGATGCGAAAGTCGACTAATGAAAATAATCATGAGTAGAAGTCGTCCCCAATGAGAGCTGTCAAATAGCACAGTAGAAGTTAATGTGCCTACTTCGGAGACATCCTTTTTGAAGGTTCGAAGTACATAGTTTTTACGGCTCGACCACTCGCATTTTCTCTTGCTTTCCTTTCAAGGAACGCTGGCACAGTCGTCATTTTCTCATAGGAGATTGAATCAATCATCGTAGACGTGCTATCGCTCTGTATGTTTGACATGAGCGTTTAAAGCATCTCATGTTTGCTTGGGAAACAGTTTCGCGGGGATCAGGAGAAGTATGCCACTTGCTGATAATGACCGGTACGCTGCTAAACATACCAGGTAATAAAAGGCGGAATAAATTTAGATTGAACATTTGAAATGTATATGTTTGTCTACTCTTAGGGACATTGATGCCGGTCGCATATAAATTTTACAGCCTGCCATTTCTCTTATTGTTTCTTCTTGAAAATGGTTGCCTGGACGGGCTGTGGGGGTAAAAACATATTCTTCCGTTGTGGTCCAACTGTTCTCTTTACTCCAGCGTACATACTCTTGTGTACGTGACCTTGAGTAGACTGCGTTTGTACTTGTTGAAAGCTCCAAGTAGGGTTTTGTAGATCCGAGTCCCAGTTAAATGAAAAATACCGATCAGGGATATCATGGGATTTGTGTTCCTCAGTATATCACGGATGAAGGATGGAGACGCTCGTTGCGTTCTGCCCTTCATTTCTGATTTAAAGCCTCACAGACGTTCGCACACCGACGGACAGCCATGCAAATTTACAAAGGACACAATCAGGAAAGATTGAACTGGTCACATTTGTGCGTCTGCTCAATGCCTGACTAAATCGAAATTCAGAAACGAGATTTATCGCACTATGGTTAGAGGATGGCCGATTAATAATGGCAGCTAAGTTGAAAATGGTCGTTTCTACAACCTCGCTTTTGCCGACCATATTTCGGAAACCTAGGGGTTGCCAAACGTGAATGTCTGTTTATTCAACCGTTTCATATGTGAGCAGAGACAAAAGTACACATTTTGAGTTCTCGTCCTCTTTGTAGACAGTAATTTGCTACCACGGTTTGGCATCAGTGCTTAGGACTGTCTGCAGGTATTTTATCTAGAGATGCATATTCCGCCACTCCTACAACGTCGAACTGTCGGTCATGGTTCTTTCAGACAGCCTCGAGAAGATTGGAGAGGGGATCGGGGACAGTGGCCGACAAGCCTGAATGGCCGTCTTCGCATGCCATTCCACTTCCTGCTCCACGCACGATGCGCCAGGGGATGCCATAGAGTCCTTATTAGGAAGAAGCCATTGCAGCCTGAATCTCCCTCCAGAGAGGAGGTCCGAATCGTCCCACCGGTTGACAGCCTTCCAAGTCACGGTATTTAGCGCACTGTGGTGGTTTGAAAGCGCGTCAGCTCGTTTATAGTGAGGTAAGTGCGGGGAGTGCTGTGAGGACAGTCTCCAGAGTCGACCTCTTTCTCCACCGTCCGAGACGGTCAGTCATCTGATGCGGGGATTGGGCGCATTGATTGACAGCCGTCTGCTCGTGCAGACTACTGGCCGGCACGAGGACTGAGTGACTGTCCGAGGGGATGTTGAAGCACCTTTGCCGAACAATGGAAACATCTGGCGGAAGGGCGCCGATCGGAAAAGTAGCCGCGAAACCTGTCAAACGTTCATTAGGGCAAAGTGGACGCCTAAGCGGTTAAACATGATCACAGATCACAAGTTATGGTACAACTGACGAGCTCTCTGCCACAAGACGGGACTTTGGCAGTTATCAACAGATGACGAAGACTGCCGGTATATAAAGGAAGTCAGTCGAGTTTTAGCTCGTTTGGACGAACGTCAAGTGGTAGCACAGTGACTGGACCTCGCGAATGCGAGCCTACTTGCTGATGCCGTACAAACTGGTAGCTTCGTAAGACTACTCCCCCTTCTCCCACCTGTGCTAGAACGCTTCATGTTGCTTATAAGTTTAGTGCCAACGCGTATGAACGAGACTCAACTAAGCTTGGAACCTGCCGTTTTCTTGAGAGATTCTTGACTGAGACCCAACACCAACCGAACAACTCAATATTAAGGTCCTATGTTCGGATTGCTGGTTGGATATGCAGGTGTCCTTTTCGGCCTAGTAAATGTTGCGTTGGTAAACTCATCCGGCAGGTGGGACTCAGAGCGGTGCGAATTCCACAGCCATCGGGACAGCCCGCAACGCCAGCTCCTGGTGTTGATGTCTGTCTGCATCAGATTCGATCCCGTTTTTGTGTACAAACGCTTGGGTTTATCTTGTTTAGGTTAAGCGAATGAGTGCGTAATGTGTACAGGCAGTGACAGGGAAAGTGTGCTTGGGCTTCTGGTTTGTGTTTATTTTAGAATAGGCGACACCCTTACACCTGACTCACGCGGTGACCACAGAAGTTTGTTACACATGATACACGAAGGCTAAATATCATGAATATCCTGAAAATTGTAATTTGACAACAAGCGCACTTTAAGGAGTTAAGCTCGTGGCAACTACGTTATACAGTCGAATATCTGCGTGACAGCGGTCTGAACGTTTCACTCCCGTCTCTGTCGAGTGAACACTGAAACGTCTACCTACTGTTTACAACTGACGAATTTTCAGGCGATCTGAATTTCGGAAGTAGACGGCCGGTATTGCCGGTTGTCTCTTGACGTATTTTGACCTTATTTTCTTGACAAGTTGTCCTTTTGAAAAGGAGGCACAAATATAAAAGCGGAGGTTTGATCATCGCGAAAGATGACGTCTGGCAGTTTGAACGTCGTTTCCGACGGTGCCCATCGTGTGCAGGTTGGGCAGGGGGGGGGGGAGGGAGGGGGAGGGACATTGGCTTGCGCTCCAATGCGTTTGTAATGATAGTAGACTTGCGCAGCATCCTACCGCGCACTCTCCCTTCTCCCCACTCCGGTTCGGCATTAGCACCGGAGGCGAAGGAAGCTGCAGATAGCTGACACTGCGCCAACCCGCGCCTAGACATTCCACCACACCCATCCAAGTCCGCAACACACAGTGGCCACGATTTTACACAGTAGAACGAGAAGAGAGAGGGTGGGGAGGGAGAGGAGGGGTGCGTCTTGGATATCCTACCTGGCGTGGCGTGGGCCTGCCTATTGTTAGCGTGTTTTCCGTAACGCCAGCCCGACCCCGCTCTTGTCCTCGTGTTGGTGCCAGCACATCCACCAATTTGCCCTGTTACTTGGAAACCTTCCGAAGCATAAGTGTGCATGCTCTTCAAAACTGGT
The DNA here is from genome assembly GCA_902702965.1 of Spirometra erinaceieuropaei. Lineage (NCBI taxonomy): Eukaryota > Metazoa > Platyhelminthes > Cestoda > Diphyllobothriidea > Diphyllobothriidae > Spirometra > Spirometra erinaceieuropaei. The sequence goes on along the minus strand of CACRXP010000042.1, from coordinate 607,647 downwards.
CATGACGATGCGGGGTCCACCGCGACTCTTTCTCGCGCATTTACGAATCAGGAGCAAAAGGTGTTCAAGGCAGCCGCATGTTTGAAGGCATCCCTCTCTTGCCGGCTCGGTCCCTTCTACTAGCCTTGTGAGAGACTACACGCACAACCTCAGCATGTGGGAGACTAACATTTGGGCTACCTCCTCTCTGCACAATGCCTTGGTTGCAGGAATGAGAGGTGTGTACCGGGTTTGGAATCATAGACTTCATTTTAGTCTATCATGAAGTATACAAATACCGGTTTGGACAGGTACCAGTAATTTATTTCGCAATTATCATTTGTAATCTCGGACGCGTTTCCCTTACTCTCCCTACTATCGCGCTCCCCCCTCTCCCATGCAATCATTTTCGCCGTCCTTCTTAACAGGGATCTGAGTAGTCAGGCGATTTTAGCGTGCTCCCAGACGGTTCTCGGTTCTCCCATGGACGGCAGTTCCCCCAAGCGTCCGGCCCCGAAGGTGGGCGATAAGTCGTCTCCCATTTTTCAGCCAATGCTAAATCGTAAGTCTGCAATTGATTACTCTCATTTCTCCGCTTTGAGCAACAGCTTTGCGTCTATTAACTAGCCAGCCAGCAGAATTGTCCCTGTAGTCCATCGTTGTTTTTTTTTTAAATTGTAATCGTTTATGACCACGTAGTAGTATCATTTGTCTGACAGACTCGGTCAGTCAAATAGCGCGTTTCTCACCATAATTAATAAGTCCAAATATACCTGAACGCACTAAGACAGTCGCAGCTTGAAGGAGGCTCCTAACTCGGTCCTGCCTAGGACTGAGAGTTGGACTTCAGTGGCCCCTTAGTGTGATCCTTGTGGCATTTACACCAATGTGATATCCGGGCTGCCTCTGTAGTAGCCTAGTACATGTAGTTGGACCCGATTGTGCGTGTGATACGCGGTGACAGGATGTTCCCGAGTGCATCTGCGGTCTTCTTAACAACCATCTTGCAACTGGGCAAGGTGGGTGAGGTAGTTGCTGCGTAAGTCCGCCTCCCTGTAAACTAATTCGCACGCATGCCACTGTATTGTAGCTAGGGCCGTAATAAGCACACAAGGAAGTTTTTAACACGATTCACGTAAATTGGACACTTTCTAGAGCCCCGTGTGTCCTCTTTTCAACGGGGTTAAAGAATACGTGATTTGCCCTGTATTTGAGATATATAGCTTTTATTTTGTTAGCTCCAAACTCAAATACAAAGCGACCGACTAGATTTAAACTTATTCGGGCACTGAAATAATGTTAAAGCCGAAGGACACCATTTCTTTGAGCAAAATGTTTAAAGAAGGCATGCCTTTTTGTAAAAGGGTTAAAAAAAGGCTGCTTATGTGTGCTTGTTACGAGGACACTGAAAATCCATGCAAAATGCCTGCTGCTTAAGTAGAGCATCGGACCCATCCCACGAAAGGTGCCGATATTTACCAAACACTTTAGGGTAAGATGATTCCATACTAACATCACAGGTACTAGCCAAAAGCCCATACACGCTTGTTTCGCCGATATTCTGCCGCTTCATGGCGCAGCCGCGAGGGGTTCGGCTCGTCAGTGGGTCACCAGCATTCCCCGTGTGTTTTCTGGTAGATAGTCCAATTCAGAAATTGTTGCCTTTTAATTTCCTCAGATATTAACTGAGAACTTGGCGTAGATCAACATATTATAGGGTCAATGGTCGCAGCACAGACCGAGAATTGTAATACATGACCTTGAATAAACTGATCTACTCCAACTTCGTAGATAATTTCAAAGGAAATTAAAAAGCGACAGTTTCTTAATTGGATTACCTACCAGAAAACGGACGGCGAATGTTAGGGGGTCCACTGACGAGCGGAACCCCTCGTAGCTGCGTCATGCGGCGGCAGAATATCGGCGAAACAAGCGTGTATGGGCTTTTGGCTAGTACCTGTGGTGTTAGTATGGTATCACCTTACCCTAAAGCATACTACTAGCTGTCCGTCGACAGTCACTGGATGTTACGCGGTTACCCGCTGTGGGTGATGGACTTTGGCCCAAATATTCATACATAAAATTCTCTGTCTGAGCCTATAGACCTTGAATAAACTGATCTACTCCAACTTCGTAGATAATTTCTGAGGAAATTAAAGAGCGGCAAGTTGTTGTTGTTGTTAGATCAATGCTTCTAGGCTATACATGTGGACATCGTCAGCGTTAGGTGCAATAACAGATGTTGCATCATTCTGTTTGTCATTTAAAATAATGCTACTTTCCTGCTCAGTAATGGGTGGGTGGTCGGCGGAAAACGGAATGACATTTCAGGTACCGGCGTCGCCGTCTCCCGATGATAATCACCACTAACTTTTTCACCTCTGGGAGTAAGTAGTCGAACGGATATAGTTTTTCTTTGCCATTATTGAATTGCATATGAGCATGTTGGGGGTTACACGGGAGCAGATCGACCTCTTCAGTGAGCGGGTCTAGTTTTGACTGTTAACTGCTCTTATTAAGAAGAACGCTGCCAGAGAGGTAAGACACATGGGGAGAGTGCTCCCTGTGGTTGAGGTCCGATTGTAGACAAATATTCTCTCATGAGGTGTCATATTTGTGGTGGTACACGGAAATGATCTGATTAAGTTTAAAGCGTCAAGTACGACAGATTTCCAGTGCGTGACAGGCAAAATTTGAGAGCAAGTAAGATAGTATTCCATAAAGCGGGATACATCGGCCGTACAACGAGACGCCTGGTAAAGAGGGTGCGTGAACGTATGCCTGCCTAGCTAGACAGAGGTGAGACCCGATCGGTTTCGAGTTCTATTCTCGCACATTTAATCGATACGGATCACCGAGTCGATGCCAAGGAAGCATTTCAGGTTGTCTATCGGACACCAACAAGCTTCACTAAAGGCATACGCCAACGGATACTAGCAACGGCCGAGGCAGTGGCTATACGGCTAGCGAGTCCGGTGTTGTGCTGTCAAAAAACCCTGACACGAGCGCTCTCTCTGCCGTGGCCAACGCCAGCCTCACGTGATGACGACATGCCTCCTCAAATCCCTAATTACAGTGATGGGTACTCCGTGTACTCAATCCAAGAACATCACTCAAAGACTCGCTTACCCGCCTCCCCCAGCTCTAAGGGCCAAAACCTGCCGACCTCGTTTTGCGGGCGGTGTGGGGAAGATGAGTGCCAATAACTTAATTGCCCTTGGGAAACCTATAAACACTGCTAATTTTGTAAGTTTCCATTCCTTCATGTAACTGTATTGGCCTAAAGAAGAATTACTGAAAAAAAACGTGTTTGACAACCTGACTTTTCAAGTGTAACATGGGAATATTTGTGGAAATTATTCCATAAAGTTTGGTCCCAACGTTCGACCTGTCCATTTCCTTGGGGATTGTACAAAGTGGTCCTACTCATCGCCACTCCCTTATTGCGAGGGAATTACTGAATGTGGAGAAGGGCTGGCACAAACATTTAATGGCAGTGACGGCAGTCTGATCAACATAGACAAATGCAAATGGGAAAGGAGAATATTCATCAATAGTCGTCAGCACATAACGCTTGTGGGTTACCGACGGAAGAGAACCTTTGAAGTCGAGTGACAATCGTTCGAACGGCTGGGTCGCTTTGATGAGTTGACCTTGGGCTTTAAATAAACGGGGTTTGACTTCACAGCAGACCTGACATTTAGCAGCAACGCTACGAATCGCTTCCATCGAAGAAGGGAGATGCTGAGCTCGAACACAGTGCGAAAGCCGAGACACGCCGGGATGACAAAGTGACTCATGCAGTTCTCTCACATCGAGACTGGTTAGGAGGACCCCACAGCAAGTACGGGAAAGCGTATCCGGCGCTCGACTTACCATGTCGGAAGACAGTGTCAAATTTGAGAGATGACTGTTCCAACCTCCAGCGTTCGATCTTATCATTTTTGGCCTTCACTTCTTGCTGATTGCTGAAGATGAGGGCAACAGAACACCGATCCGTGACAAGTTTAAGATGATTACAGAGGAGGAAGCGCTTCCATTTGCGTGCGGATTCCACTTCGGCATATGATTCTTTCTCTATAGCTGAACGGTGATGCTCATTTGAAGAGAGGCTGCGTGGAAATAATGCTAATGGTCGGCCATTCTAAATTCAGTGTGGCAGCGATTGCGACGTCTGAAGCATCAGTCTCGACAGCTAATGGGGTATCGTACTGAACAGTGGCTTCCACAAGTTCCTCATTAATAACCACAAATGAATCCATTGCCTTAAATGGTAAAGGGCAAGTTTTGTTATGGATGAGCAGACGAAATTTACCTGAAAAAGGGATATAAATGGCGAGTAATATACGAACTGTCCCACGACTCGTTGTTGAGCCTTGAGATCATGCAGAGGAGCCATTTCACGCAAGGGTCGTAGACGACCCGGACAGGCCCTAATGTTACCCCTGGATACCTTGTAAGGAAGACGTTTGATTTGTTTAGCAGCAATAACGCCTTTGGCTTCATTCCGTACTTTTCGGCCAGGCTAAGGAATTTCCGAAGGGTTGAGTCATGCTCCGCAAGGCCGTCCACGTAGACGAAAATATTCGGTAAGGATCGGCTGAAGGACATTAAGCATCTGCGGCATAAAAAGAATACTTACTATACTTATTTAAGTGGGTTTTAGTCCGACACGATTATTTCGCCTTCGTGTTTCCTCGTACAAGGTTGGGTCGTCTTTTGTAGACAATATGGTGGATTGTCTACAATGACCTGAGCTCAGAGAGTTGAGAAGCGATCGTTGTAGACACTTAATGTTTATTTTTTTAATTGTCCTGCTTAATTTCGGTTGCTATATGTCAATGCATTAAAACTTTCCTTCCGAAAAAGGAATTTCCCAATTACAATACCTATTTCGCCATTTCTCTATGCAAACATAGGCCTAGCTCGTAAAACCCCTATTACCACTTTTTCCCATAAGACAGGCACCTTTGGCTGGTCGTGTGTGTTTGGGCTCCTTCACCCGATCGTTGCTAAACGTTCTTTAGACCCTAGCGCATAATCATGTCGTCGATGGTCCGCTGGTAGCACGCAATCCCGTTGGTCACACCAAACGGGATGCGACAAAATTGATACAAACGTCCACAAGCTTCAAAGGCAGTGTATGGTCTTCCCTTTTGAGATCAAGAGTGCTATATCTGTCGTGGTTTGCAATATGTTCAATCATTTCGTCTATGCTCTGAGAGAGGTAGACGTCTAGAAGTGCGCATCTGTTGATTGTTTGGCAATTATCGACAACCATCTGCTTTTTGTGGTTTTCGTTGGCTACTAACAGAACTTGGGCTCGTTAGGGGGATAACGAATGCTCAATTACACCCTCAGAAAGAAGCCGACCAATCTCTTTTCATATAAATCGCTAACCTACATTGGTGTATCTATGAGATTCAGTAAGGATAGGCTTGCAGTCCGATGTCAGATTAAAAATCAAACGGGGAGGCTTGACGCAAGTGGCAGTCACAGACGAAGGCAAGAACGTAGGTTTAGGTCCACCAAAAGAGATTTCGAAACTTTTGTGCAGCAGGAAAAAGTCATGTTCTAAGTAGAACATCGGCGCACAATTCCATCAGGACCGATAGCTTGGCCTCGTATTTTGTGCCTTTACATTCAATAGACTAGAACGCGCCATCGCGTGGAGCTGGTTAAGGCGGTGGTGGCCATGGATATCTCAGTGCGAGTGCTATGAACCTTTCGCTTATTTCGGAGCACCACTGAGGAAGAAATGTAACTTTCGGAACTACCTGTGTCAGTATGGGCCTGAAAAGTAGTTCCATTTATCTGTAGTTCAACCGCTGCGCTTGAAAGACAGTCAGAAACAGCAGCTGATGCCAGGGTGGAGATGGTACGATATATAGCGGAAATGATGGCTTTTCGCTTTCGTGATGTTAGGCACAGGTCTTGGAAGTGCCTTTACATAACGCATCGCGTGCGGGACACATCGAACGGCAGTGCCTGTCGCAGAAGGCCGAGGTCAAGCTTGACGAAGTTTCACATGGCTCAGATGGGCAGATCTTTGGAGGGTGCTGATACGATAGAGACTGCCTTTCTGCCAATTCCAGTGACCGTACCTTATCAAAGGCAGTTTGGAGGACAACGAAGAATGTGCCCAAACAACCTCAGTCGTCTTTCTTTGTTGACTTGGGATAAACTCACAAAGATTTCGTTCTGTGCGTGCGTACGGTGTCATTTGAGACGAAGTCGGTGCACTTCACCCGATTACGGAGACAATGTCGACCATACTCAGTCCTCTAGGCAGCAGCCTCGCATCGAAGTATTTGAAACTGTCTACTTCTTCAACCTGATAGCCATCACTGGCAAAAGGTGGCCTTTTGCGTATTAGGAATACGGCTTAAAACACTTTGGTCTTCCTAGTGCTGGTGGATAGACTGAGGCATTTTGCAACTTCATACACCATAGACTAGGTCACCTGTAACAGTCTGGAGTTGAATTTGGCTGCCATCATGTGTACTAATGGTTTCAATCTGAGCAGAAGGAGAAGTCATTTGAAACACCGGAATCATGAGCTCTGGAGGGAAGGGCCGTAATGAGAGGTACGGAATGTGTGTCATTATTGCCTACATTTGGCTGTCCTGATCGTGTCCTTCCTCTGTGCAATCTATGTGATCAGACGTCAGCGCCTTGGACCAATCAACAACTGGAGGCTGACATTATATTATGCGCAATGTTAGTAATTTGCTCAAATATAGGTCATGACACTATACTTAATGCACCGCCCCTCCCCCTCCCCACACCTCCCGGCCATCTCCCTCCCCTACACCTGGTTCTGCTGAACCGGCGTACGGCATTTGCGGCTCACGCTGAACTAGGGCATGAAATCTGTCGACACGGCGAAGTCACCTGTCTCCTGCTTTTCGATCTCTTCGTTCTCTGATGGTAAATTTAACTTTGCCGAGTGTGAGGCTGACACGGAGCCGTTATACTGCCGCTGCTACTTGAAATACTTTTTCTGGACTGACGACAAATCGGTAGGCACAGCATTTCTATGCACCTGTAAAATGCCGGTGGGGTTGTACTTCACGCCACCCCCCTCATTGCGGACTGCCACCTGGCTGATTTTGCTCTGCTTCCGAGGTGCGTGAATGCAACGTGAAGTGACTTTCAGAGCCTGGATGCAGTGCCAACTCGTTAATGCTAGAACCTGAATGCTGCCCTGCAGTGTGTCTGCGATAAAAGTATTATTAGTAGTCGGATTTGGTCTGAATAATTCATGCTTGAACTCGAAGTACTTTTGTACATTTTACAGCTCTCAAAGGCGTTCCATTCGAGCTGTCTGCCCTCTGTCGACGGAATAGTCAAAATGGGGTGAGCCATGCGTTTATTTTGTCTTTCTTCACCCACTTGCACTGGCTTTTTCGACGCATCTTTTTATAAGCCTTGTTCACATATTTTTTTCCACTTTATTCCCTGTTCATCTTTAATTACGTCTTCATGCTTTTTTTCTGATTAATGATTGTCCACTGCACAACTCTCTTTCCCTCCATCATCATCCTCATCATCCTCATCTTCATCGTCATCATCATCATCATCATCATCATCATCATCATCATCATCATCATCATCATCATCATCATCATCATCATCATCATCATCATCATCATCATCATCATCATCATCATCATCATCATCATCATCATCATCATCATCATCATCTTCTTCTTCTTCTTCTTCTTCTCTCATCCCCACTATCACCACCATTTTTATTTTCTTCTCCGCTTTATCCTTCCCCTCCTATTTGCTCTCTCCTCCAACTCACTTTGGGCATTGTGTGTTTTGGACACATGCAGTCAGCAAACCGCCACTCGCCCCTTCCAAAACGCACGCCTGACAGTTCTGACTCACAGGCAAACTGCCAACTCCCGGCAGTCTTCTATGTGTATAGAGTAGGATTTCTAACTCTCCCAGCTCACTGGACCCCGCCATTTGATCAATATCCGAAATCGCCTCATTTTAGACTTCTCCTAAAACACATAATCCCATAGTGGCCACCTTCCTATGACCCACTTGTTGCTAAGGCTTTGGGTTGCTACACACACATATCGGTGGTTCTCAAGGTGCCTCGGCGAGGGACTCGTGTTTCCCTGGGGGCTGAGGTGTCCAAAAGGGTACCAACCATGTCGTCTTCTTCCCTGAGTACTTCAGTTTATTATTTTGCGTAAAATGTTATACAACCTTTGCATTTACCACCTGCTCAAGCTTGTTTTCTTGTGTGCCTTTTTGTAGATGAAATCTTTACCCATCCAACCAAGGGCGGCCGAGGATGTTGAACAAGAGGTCGGCTACCGCCTCTGTCTTATTTCACATGTCTTTCCATTGGGCATGTTGATATGCCTCTGTTTATCTCTGCAAGTCTATTGACAGAGCAGTTTCTGAAAGCCGTCTCCGATTTGAAAAGATTGCCTGAGTAGGCCTGCGATAGTAATTGTAAGGCAGCTTAATCCGGAGGTATTTCGGCCACAGCAGGATGTCGGTTTCGGCACTAGCCTCTCTCCGGTCGTTGGATAAAATATCATTTTGTGAAAAGTGATAACTTGAGTAGTATAAATGTCCCTCGGTTGTTTTGATGCCCCCACCAATTCGTTCATTTATAGAGAGTGCACAAAATAGTATTTTTTGCATTAATTCTGTGGCCAGTAACGTATTTTTCATAATTTGGGCTCGAGGAAATGGTATTCTTTGGTTTGAAGGACGTTTCTATGATATTTTTTAAGACCTTGAAATCTTCTTTCGTAAAGCATCGTTTCCATCCATCAATTGATGCCGAATGGACAACATCCATTGCAAATTTTAATGCGCCCTTATGATTCCTTAATAGGATATGGAAATACATGATATTACTTTTATGGAAAATATAAAGCTTGTAGTTCTGTAACCCGGGGTGCGGGTGCAAGGGCACGGCCGGTTAAACACCATTCGGGAATTGAAAACGTTTACCAAAACAGAAAGCTATCCTTTATTCACGAATAAATTTCACGGACGACGTTATTTTCTACCAAATGAGTACACGAAAACATGTTTGTATGCTTTCTGTAAAGCATAATAAACACACCTTAACCCCCAACCCTGACCCCTAATCCCTAACCCCAACCTCTAACTCTAACCTCTAGCAGGTACGGCTAAGAAGTAGGATCCTGCCATAAATTTGAATTTATAACGTCATAGAAAATCAGTGGGAAAGCTCACACTATTTATGTAGTCATTTTTTTTTACAAAATGTGATTTATACTGGTACCCAGAAAAAAAGCTCATTTCAATGCCGACATCCCAGCACGGCTGAAACATCTTGGAATTATGCTGTACGACAATAAATATTAAAATCTCACTTTGGTATTTCTATGGAATCGGTGGCACATTTCAGAACTTGGATTGGCATTTTATGAATTAGCACGCGCACCGTACCTTCATTCAGCCGACGATAAACGCCCACACCATTACTTGCTGTTCCTGGAAGACGAGAGGCGTGGGGGTTAGACCTTCCTTGTGCACATATTGTCGGCCCGAGGATGTGCCTACCGACTTTGGAGAGGCTCTGTGAAAATAACGCTACTAGTCGACCATTCTGATTCAGTGTGGCAGCGATTGCGACATCTAAAGCATCAGTCTCGACAGCTAATGGGGTATCGTTCTGAACAATGGCTTCCACAAGTTCCTCATTAATAACCACAAATGATTCCATTACCTTCAATGGTAAAGGGGAAGTTTTGTTATGGATGAGCAGATGAATTTTATCTGAAAAAGAGATATGAATTGCGAGAAGTATACGAACAGTCTCACGGCTCGTTGTTGAGATCATGCAGAGGAGCCATTTCACTCAAGGGCCGTAGACTACCCAGATCTGGTCAAATGTTACCCCTGGAAACCATGTAACCAAGAAGTTTGATTCGTTTAGCAGCAATAACGCCTTTGGCTTCATTCCGTACTTTTCGGTCATGCTAAGGAATTTTCGAAGGGTTGAATCATGCTCCGCGAGGCCGTTCCCTCAAATAGTCATATTGTCCACATAGACGAAAATATTCTTTAGACGCCCGCGCGTAGTTATGTCGTCGATGGTCCACTGGAAGCACGCAACCCCGTTGGTCACACCAAACGGGATGCGACAAAATTGGTACAAACGTCCAAAGGCCTATATAATTAGTGGTCAGAGTTAGGGGTTAAGGTATGTTTGCTACGCTATGTTATGTTTTACAGAAAACATACGAACATATCCTTTCGCGTACTCATTTGGTAGGAAATTATGTCGTCCTTAAAATTTATTCGTGAAGAATGGATATCTCTCAGTTTTGGCAAACGTCTTCAATTCCCAAATAGTTTTTAACCGGACCTGCCATTGCACATGGACCCCGGGTTCCAGAACTACAAACTTTATATTTTACGTAAAAGTAGAATCATATATTTTCATATCCTATTAAGAAATCACATGGGCCCATTAAAATTTGCAATGGATGTTGCCTCAATAAATGGATGGGAACGATGCTTTATGAATGAAGATTTCAAGGTCTTAAGGACAAGTCATTGATTCGCATGACAGCTCACCATATACTACATTCATTTTTGCGAAAAGTAACCTTCAGATTTTCCGCAAACTTGTCCGCTCTAGGGCTGGATAAGCGACTGGCCGGTCGATGTGACCATTACTTAAGACATCGGTCATCAAAAGTAGCGATTCCCTCGACGAGCACTCAATCGGGTCATCTGTTTGACTCAAGATTGTCACGGAGTCAAGGGCAGAGCTATGATGTGGTGAGGATGATTGCGAGGCCGCCAGGGAAAGTTTTTTCCGTCTGACAATTAACTCATGTCAGTGTATCTCTCTGCATGCCCTCTGACCGGTATAACCATTGTAATTACTGTAACCGCAGTTGAATTTGTCATCGCCCCTTTTTGTCTCTTCATCTATGCAGGGAGGGACGCTCATCTTCATTTGCAAAAATGCCAGTCCACTTGTATTATCGTCTGACACCTGACGCTCACACCGGAGCACCTTATGGGAGGTGGGGTGCGGAGACTGGCGCTGCTCGCTTCGTTTTGATGTGCTGTCGTGTGTCGTGTCATGTGCTAGGTCATGGTCTGCGGGTACTTGAGTTGGCGTCAAAGCGCCTGGCCTGCAGTATTTATCGAGCTGTCTCGCCCCTGATCTGCCCCAGCGCTTTCACACCCTGTCAGGGCTGAATTACTCACTGTTCTCGTAGTCGTGCTCAACGACGACGGATTGTGGGTCAGTCTGCGCCACTGCGTTGAACTCGCTCGTGCGCGATCTCCGACATTCGCCTGCCCATCATGCCAGGGCAATTAGTCAGGATATCTGACGCGGTAAACAATTGGCGGCATGACCTCAGGCGGGGGTTGACCTCTACACTGCATCAGTAATCGCCGTGTGCTTGCCTGGGCTGCGCGACAAACCCTCGACAAGTACCCAGTCATTCTGGAGACCTGTCGCTGCAGCAGACCTTTGTTGATGAGGGTGTGAGAACGCCCCGCCCCCCCGCCATGGCAGCAAAGTACAGAAGTGTACGCTGCTTCGGTTTCGCATCCTCATGCCTCCGAGTGTATCGTTCCGATAGGAAGTTTAGGCGTCGCAACCGCTTGACTGCTTTACTAGTGGTGGGTTATTCCTCTTCACTACGTATCATCTGCATGCCTTAAAGTCACGATACTCGGCGATCAAGTGAGGCGTTATTGCCATCGAGTGGTCTGTCGCCCTTTCCCGAAATGTTTAAAATACCCTACAGCCTTCATTAACATAAGTTATTTTATTTTACAGTTTTCGTACAATTTCTCCTTGGAACGGTCAGTCGTACTGGCCAAGTGAACAATGCCTTACCATTCTTTGGGGCATCTACACACGGGCGGGCAGTCGTACGACCAACCAAAACACTTGTGATCTTTCATTTTCTTCATTCGTGTCCTCACTTTTTCTCCTCAACGCCTCAATTCCCTGCCGCTCTGTAACGCGGCCATTTCAACCGTCAACTGCTGTCTATTCAGATCGTCTAGTGAACATTCCTACGCCAGAAGTTGCTTTTCTGTCATTTGCTTTCAAGTTACCTGAGCCTAGTTCCTTTCCAGCGTATGCGGCCGCCTCTGGCGCAGGTCAGGGTGGGGATTCCTTCACTAACGGAACGGTGTACGCGGATGGGGTTCTGAAAAGAGAGTTTTCGCGATTATTCCATGTAATTGCTAACCTCGCTGCGGTCATTTCTGAAAAAAGTGAACCTTTTGGGTCCGAAAGGAGGCGCGACCAGGGGGCAGTAACTTTGTTCATGTGTTGAAGGCTGATTGAGCACGGGGACAGTCTGTTGTTCTGGCCTTTCGAACTCATGCAGGTGTTAATCGTCAGAGATGGTGGCAACGGTAGAACAATCGATAATTATAGGGGGAGCTGCGCAAGACTGGAGATGACTGCCCGGGTTCTGTACGCCGGCGCCAGGTGGATAAGTCAATCGATTGAGCTCTCAGCTAAAGCCGAGGTTCCAATCAAATCTCGGTCATTTTTTTCCGGCGTGAGCAATTATCTTGGTGGCTACGAAGTTAAACGCGTGGGGGCAGCCTTTTGTGATAAGCCAGTGCCTTGTCGCACAACTAGCTTATGTCCACGTATGTGCCATCTGAACGTGCGTGCAGTCTGACCTGCGTAGTTACAAGGACAGTTTTGACACAAGATGCGCGCACTACCCCAGATTGCGCCTCGGGATTTAATCAGTGTTTAATTTCCATGACCCTTCTGAGCTTGGTGACTTCGGGGGGTGTGCATTTCCAACACCCAGCTCGGCAGCAATGCGCTCGATCGCTTCTGAGGCGCCCTTAATGCATGGCAAAAAACGCCATATCGTTGGTGGTTTTGTTGTTTGGGACCGCGTAGTCATCACGTGCTTTTTCCTTCGGATCTGTTTGGAGAGCGTCTTCACACAGCCTTGTTAGTGTGCCACCGGATGGCTGCTGTGAAAACTGAGAAGCTGTTTGGCGTTCGATGGCCTTCTATAAACCATCGTTTCAAGTTTGCCGTTAAGGTTTCGTCTGACGAGTATATCCAGAAGGGGCAATTGTTGTGCCTGTTCTTCACCAGCGAATTTTATATCTGGGCAGACTGCGTTGAGCGGGTTGTGGGAACTTTGTAGCAGGTCCTTATTTGCGATAACGTGTGCTCTTCGTAGCGACGCAGAAATGCCTGCTCATGTTGAATGAAGGGAATATCTTTTAACTCTTGTAGGACCGGCGAGCCGAGTGCAGTTCCCTGACGTTTCAGATTCACACTTGAATCCGTCACTAGAGGCGAAATGCAGATATTGATTGTGGGTCGCACAGATGCTGCAGTCGATATGCCACTGGATGGTTTTCAAAAGAGGCAACTGCTGCATTCCTCACAGGTGGTTGCACGTGATGCGATAGTCAATTCTCGACAGCTCCGCCCGTGACCCAAAGGTGGCCCCCCCTGTCCGTGAGCTGCCGTATAGAATGGGACTTGGGACCATGGGAGATGATCGAGCAATCATCGCACCAACATCCAACGCACGTGATGAAATTACAGCAATTAACGACGCGAATGTCGCCCGCCACACCACTTGCAACGATCCCTGATGAAGGGGGAGCCGTGAATATTCATATGTGCGCGACAGCATGGCTACTGCATCCCCTTACGCATGGACCACCCGCATCTGCTTTGTCTCCGATGATGGGTTCAAGCAGGAATCCGAAACGTCAGACCAATAAAGCTCTTGTCACAGCGATCGTGTCTCCTTCATCAAGACCATGAGATCGTTGGATATCACAGTAGGGACCGCCCAGAACATAGTCAAACCATTCGAACTTAAAATGCACAAGCGTTGTTAGCTCATTGGCTGGTTTAGCTACTAGCTTCTCTTTGAGCGGTTAGTCTAGCAAAGAAGCACCCCCAAGAGGCACTACGGTCTTAAGAATTCAGAATGTAGAGAAATATGCCATGTCTAAAAACGCGTAATGGGCTAGATCGCAGTTGGTAGCCAGGAATGAGGAAGCGGACGGTGACCTTAACCCTAATCCTAACCTTCACCCTAACCTCAAACTTAAACGTTAACCGTTAAGCTTGACGACAACCATTGCCCTAACCGAAATCGTAAATGGAGGCGTAGCCCTTAGACATAGCCGCAGCCGAGAAACCTGACCGTAATACTGAAACCTAATCGTACGATCAAACCTTAACCGTTACCCGAAAACCTAAGCCTAAAGGCATAACTATAACCCGACAATCAGAAACCACTAACCGGTACCTTAAACTTAAGCTCAAATGCAAAACGGAAGCCAAATGGGTCAGATGTGATTATGGAGCCCCACAAAATAGCCCCAGTAAACAAACCCCCCAGTCACCTGTAATACGGGGCCTGGCTACCAACTGCGATCTAGCCGCGTAATGTTTCGATCCTTGGGATTTAGACAAGCCGATGCTTTGCTGATGCAGGGGACGAGTGCGTTATGTCATTGTCGTGAGCAGTGAATCTCCCGTGACCACAATGCCGCTGAAGTGCTCAGTCTAAGCTATCAGCAAAACATCATTGTCCATGTGGAAACTATCCTGACAACAAAGACATCACCACGTGGATTATGAGCAATACGAAATGCTCACTTACACCAAAGGACGTTGAAGGTTGAGCTCGAAGCAGTCACCCACTGACACTAGGTGTTTAAGAAGTCGGCAAGATTTCCTTTAAAGTTCTGCCTGCATTTTAAATTAACCGAGTTTACTACTTTTCTGCCATGAGAACATGCCTTGCGAGATAAGTAGTGCAATTGTTGCGTCGGCTTTATAAGCGCTATGACACTCTCTTCTTACTTGCTAACAAACTGGCAGCGTTTTTACAACCTGTCGTCCTTCCCAAACATTAGCCGTAACAGTTTTGAGGAAAATTTCTCCTTGACCTAATTGTGTCCTGCTGGCCGTCGGGTCATTAACCGCACCATTCCCACGTGGCGTATCAAGGCCCGGGAAACGAGCAGTACATTGCCGATAGAATCAGGGGATGAAGTTTCAGGATGCAGTTCAGGAGAGAAATATCCGATCAATGGGACAAGAGGTTTATTCGCGTGAGGTTTCGGATTCTCAGTCACGTACACTGCTGGTCAGGTAGCAGTCAGCGCTGTTGTCGGCTTTGAGAAGGTGGAAAGTTCGCTTCTCCCTCCTCGCTTGACTAATTACTCTACCCAGAATTTAAAGGCGGGAGTCATTGTTAATCAACTGCGGATCGGAGAGGCATGACTCAAGCTACTCACTGCTGATATGGTTGTCATCTAGCGAGAATTTCAATTTCGTCAAACTTCAAGATGTGACGGGGTTCCGTCGAATGAGCCTGGACCTGGCAATTAGCATACTTCCTTCTCACTTCTGATGAATATACGACCTTCCGGACGCGGATTGATCTCCCAGTTTCTCCGAAGTTTGTCCGCAATCGCAATAGATCCGGCAAACTACTCCAAACGTTTCCTATCATGACAGTGGGTCTCTTGGCCAAATTATTTGGAGCCCGAAAGTTGCTTCTGGTGTGTGAGCAATTCAAAATCCAAGTGCTGTGAGACGGCGACTGACAGCTTTTGAGACGCTCTTCAAGTACGGGGGCGCTTGACAAAATTTGGGCTGCGCGAATTGCGTCTTTCGTCTTGTTAGCGCATGAATCTATTGACAAAGTTGAGCTAATAGCCAATCGCTCTGAGCACCCGTCGAAGACACTGCAACTCAGCAACTTTGTCCTCCGGTTCAATGCAGCGCGGTGTCACAGCAAGTCAATATAGAGGCCCTACGCGACTGCGTCTGTGAGTGGTTTTGCAGATTACTAGATGGTGCATTTTGGAGCTTGGTATTTGCCTCTTGCTTGTCGCTTTCCTTGCCACAGTCATCGTGGCAACGCGATGGCTTAATCAAAATTCAATCCTGCAAGGGATTTTAAGTGAAGAAAGTCTATCCTTGGCAACATGTTTTGCTCCCTTCGAATCCGACTCAGATTTATTGTTAGCCGAATTACGGGCTTGCGTTCCAATTGTCATCAGAGCCTGCAGGCTTAAAAATAGCACCTGGTCACGATCGCGTTCGGTGCAGCGATATTCGCTGTTGTTATCTTCAGGCTCATCGCCCAGCCATACGTGTTCACCGCACAGTCAGTCCCACAAAAGGCTAAGCAGTTGCCGCCTCCGATGTTTGCATAAGTGAACGCACATGCACGGCCAGGCGGCCAAGGCTGCTCATACCCAGCCCAAATGCCCTGGCCCAGGTATAGACACTCCCAGGCGCAGCAGTTCACATAACAAATACTGTACAGCCACGCAGTAGGTGACATATCCCTTTGGTAGGCGTCAGTGGGTCCCGCCAGCATTTCCTTTTTGGTTTCTTGTATAAATTGTTAGAAAGTGTAGCTATTTACTTCCCTTACAAATGAACGGCAAATGTGGAGTAGACCGGTATTTTTAATGTCTGAGCCCATATACCTTTAATATATTGATCTACTCCATGTTCGAAGTTGATTACTAAGGAAAGTGAAAAACCACAATTATCAACCCCTGCAAATTATGCACAAAGCGGCACATATGGATCGACCAAAAGTCTGACTTACTAATGAACAACACACCAGACGGAAATGGGTTCTGCCAAAGGACTTTGGACCAACTGCTCTTCGAACGTGGCGCCCCTTCCCCCGACGAGGAAACCGCCTGGACCTCCATCCCTACTTCCGTAACCCCTTTAACTTCGTTCGTGACGACCGCTGGCGAGGAAAGTCCCGATGCTCCGTCACTCTCCATCACCGATGTCGTCGACGGAAGAAGCCATGCACGACCACCACCCCACCATCGGTCAGAACCTTCCCCACACCCTGTTGCACGCCACGACCACCACCGCCGCCTTCAGAACCCTCTCCTACACCCCCAGTGTGGTTTCGAAACCGACCTGTCCCCATTGTGTTCGCAGATTCACATCACGTATTGACCTGGCCGACCACTTGCAAATCGATTGCACCGAGACTGGCGAAGCAGTTCCAGGATCATCCAACTATGCTCACCGCTCCCACCCAAATTGTGTACACCGCCTGTAAGCATTCAGTCACCACGTGTGACTGCTCGGCGATTTGCGTGTTCAGGAGCGTCTGCGCTAAAGCAACGTAGGTAAAACCGCATTCCAACACCTTGCTCCGCCCCTCCCACACTCGGCCCAACCAACAGTAAACAAACCCGAACCACATGTCCAAAACATTCATTTTTTACGCCCCCTCCTGTACCCAGGCGGAGAACTTTGTCACCAGGTCGTGTGAGGCACGCGTAGACGGATTATTGAAACCCCTTCAACCACTACGCCCAATGCCATGACCAGAGGACTAGCAGAGTCAGAAAAGCAATTGGTGCAAGGGGCAGGAATTAGAGACTGAGGTCAAGGCTGGAGATTGCGTCCCCAGGGCACTCAGTCCAAACAATCCGAGGTGGCACGTAGTAAATGAAGCTCAATTATACTTTCACCGCTGACAAATTTGTGTACAGTTTATCTTCCCTGCGCGCATCATTCCGTGTGGAAAATGGTGTGGCTCCCTTATGAGAGACGGCTGGACTGACATGTATGCTTTTGCACCATCTAAATCCCAAATTAATTAGTTCCTTGTCATATTTGCGTATTCTTTTAGAATGTAGTTGTTGCATCGTTTATTTTAATGATTAGAAAAAAGCCGTTGGTGAAGGCTGCATGCGCTCCAGACAGTTCTAATGCGAGTGTGGACGAAGTCTTTGTCTTGCTGGCAAATTCGCACTATCTAAGTAGTATTGGCTATTAGATACTGCGCAAATCAGCACACCAGCGGTCAAGGTTGTTGGATGTAGCACCAAAAACCAAAATTGAGCTCTGGCTTGTAAGAAGGAACGAAACTGATGATTATACAACAAGTGTTAGGTAGATGCGCTATTGCATGAAATGTTGACTGAAATTCCAAAATGTGTTTCGATTTGAAAAGATTACTTAAGTATATTTCTCAAATAACTTATCACGTCGTTTAATATTGAGATATTGCACTCACGACAATATGCCAGTTGTTAACTGAATCGCATATCGACCGCTAGCATATATCGCCTGCCACAGAAATGACCCTTATAAACTCGAAACTATCTTATAGGATTATACAAGAAGGTATTCATTCTTGCGCACCTTCGGTAGCGAATTTCGTCTTCCTTAGATTTAATACCTATAAGAATAATATCTTTAGGTTTAAAAAAACTTTCTGATTCCCAAATAATTTTGATTCCGACCTGTCGTTACACATGCATCCAGAGCATCGAAACTACAGACTGGATACTTCTGGTACAAGAAAAGTCACGCATTTCCAGGCATTCTTATGAAGAGGACATAAAAAGCTCAGAGCATTCTACAATGCATTTGGAACACGTTGTCAGTTTATAAGCAAAATTAATAACTACGCAGTTTGGATGCCGTACGACTGGACAAGTCTCATAATTAGAAACTTTTTAAAAACCAAAAAATATGATTTTTTCGATAAGGAACAGCAAAGAAAACGTAATTTTCTACCAGACGAACATAAGAAAGAATATTTTATGCATGTTTTATATAAAATATATTTTAATCCCGAAGGGTAGTGAAAATCGAAGGCAAAAATTTCTATTACGTAAGTAGACATGTTTGCGAGGCGTAGCTTATACAGGCGGCCGAAGAGAAGCTCATGCAGAAGCTGGCATCACGGTGTAGTTGAAATATCTCCAGATTATGCTGCGTGGTAATCAACCTTACAACACTTAAGCAATCATTTCGAATTGGAAATGCATTCTTGCGTTTGAATTAACTTCTCATCCGATAGTACATCTACTGTAAATGTAAGTTATACATTTGTTCCTCATTTGAATTTTATACCTGCTTATATCGCTTCCCGTTCGGCCAAAAGAAGAAAGAGAGATACGATCAGGAAGAAGTAAACATTGATGGTTCTTCTTATTATTTCGCTTCATTTGACTTGAACCAAACAAGTTCACTAAGTTCGAAGGTGTTATCTGGATAGGCGTTCTAGTCTAAAGGATACAGGTAACACTTATATCGCTTGAAACCGCATCCGTGGCCAGCTGTCCAAGGTTTCTTAAGGTATGCTTTTTCCACCCAGCATTGATTGATGACCACACGCTTCGCTCTTGAATGAGGCTGCCTACGTTTATACTGTCAAACAGAATTCCGGCAAGATGGAGAATCTTTCCTTTTGACAAACTGCTGGACAGGAGATAAAATTCGGCAACAGCGAACACATTCTGCACATCAAGATCCACGAAATCTGGAATGTGACGTTGGGTTCCATGCGCATGAGAAATGCCGATGTTTGTCTAAAACAGAGGTAGAAATCCACAATGACGAGGGTTCCCTGATGGTATTGTAAATTTAAGTAAATATATGGTAGATGGTTTCTGGGAGAGCGTAATCCCTTCAATTTTTTTAGTTCCTAATTACCTGATATCATAATGTATACCACGGATAAGTGGTGGATGCTTGTTTGAAAATCTTAATGCACTCATACGACTCTTCAATGAAATCCTGTTAGTTTGTGTGTCTTGTAACAAGCCTGCCTTCACTTATTACTGGAAATACGCGCGTTTGATGGGAAACGAAAACCAAGATGCAGGGTGCTTGCTTGCTTGTTAATTAATAAATACAAATTTTGAATGGAGGTAGAATGACTTGAGCGCTAACCTGATAAAAAAGCTAGGGGTTAGGTTAAGAATGGAGTTGGTGATACCAACACATCGACAATCGAAGGAGTTAAAGGGGTTACTAAAATTTGCCCCGATGAATCCCGTTTGATGACGGGCTGACATCAGAAACTTTAAAATTCGGAGTTCCAATTCGGTCGCTTACAAAAAACGGTTTCGTATATGCATATATGCACATGCCAATAATGTTGGCAAATGTAACAGTCACAGGCGGATTTTCAGAACACAGACGAAGCCGAATCATGAATTTAAAATTATAATTGCGATACATGTAATTGTTTAATGGACCGCGCTTCCAGGTCAGCAGGGCTCTGTATATCGCGTGAGATGCAGGGAGGATGAAGTTCAAACGAGTAATTATTCGAGAAGCATTTGATCTATCTTGACACGGGGTCCGGGTCGGGAAGAGAAATTGCAGTAGGTGCTACGCGAATCACCATGTCTGTGTTACCATCGTCGAAAACGGTTATCGAGTGCGCAGGTTTGCGTGCTATTAGCACTGGTTCGCAAATTTAACCATATCCAATTTTTTTAAAATTGTTTCTGTATAAACCTTTAAACATGTGTTAAACCCTGAAGCCTTTAAAAAAGACGCTAATGTGCTCCACTAGTTGAACGTTTGTCTACAGAATATATTGAGGTTGGCTATTCCAGCTAAAGTAACAAATATCTGCCTTGTCTGGGGGAGTTTACCTAATGTTGCTCACACTTCCCAACCAATAACAACACTAAGAACACAAAGAAGGGAACATTCACATGCTTTAAGTCACGTGTATGTTAATTTGAGAGGACGTTAGACGCTCACCTTCACCAGGCAATATAAAAATATTAAAAACATAAAGAAAAGAGGGATTGCTCACTTTTAAAAAAACTTGGATTTTAACTAGGGAGAACGTGAGATTGCACGCTAGCTTCAAAACTGAGGCCTCTCGGATGGTCGTAACGTGGAAGCACTCAATTATGTCTGGAGCACTTTGAACAGCCATTCGAAAGTATGTTTGGGCGGTTGCCCTGTATCGAGTGTTAAGCGAAAATACAGAATTCGCGCGAAATCTCTCAACTAGGATGTCCTCCAGGTAAACGCTACCTCGAGTGCGCGAACAAAATTTCCAGGCTTCATTAGGGACACATAGAAAGACCGCATGAGCAGTTAAGTAGACCAAGAGTGTTATTAACTGAAATAATACACGGGTGTAATTAAAATCAATTTAATGTTTGCAACAAGAAAGGATTTTTTAGCAGATGGGCGGACTCATGTACTGTTAGCCAAAATTCCAAAATTCGTTTTCGTTTCGAAAAGATTAACTAAGTAGGATTGTAAAACTTATCATCCTGCAACATAATTCGGTAAGTTCGCAGTTGGTAGCGGGACATCAAACGTTGATGCTGTCGACGCACTTACTTGCTATCAGCGAGTGTGCTTACCTTGTCTAGGGAGCATATAATCAGTAGGTGTGCTTCTACTGCGTGAGGTGGGTCGGCCGCTTCGGTCGGGCTTTTGCGCTTAGTGAGGGTAAGGGTTAAGTGTAGGTTAAGTTTTAGGATTAGGGTTTGCATTTTAGGGCCAGATTTCAATGTTATGTTTGGGGTTTTGTTTAACGATCATGGTTTGTCTTTTTGGTTGGAGTTTGGCTTTAGAGTTAGGGTTCTGGTTTTGTGGCTTAGGGTTAGAACATTTGGCTTTCGTTTGAGGGTTAAGGTTCGGTTTAAGGTTCTGGTTTATGCATTCCGATTTTTCGGCTAGGGTAAGGGCTTAAGGTTAGGTTTCCGGGTTAGGGTTAGAGTTTACGATTAGGCTTCAGTCTAATGGTTGCCGTTAGGTTTCACGAGTTAGCCCACCGACTGTATATATGTGTGCCAATTCACATGCAAGGCAAATTATACAAAACAAATCGTGCGTTTGTGAACTCTTTTTTGAGACCAGACATGTTACTTTGGATAAAGGGCTTAATGTACATCTCTGTTCTATTTAAAGTGAAAACTGTGCGCGTTTGATTATTTCGCTAATAGACGGTCTTCCGATTTTAGCAAATGGTAGTGATGAAGTTCGTATTCGGGAAATAGATCTTTGCTGCTCGCAGTGCCGGTATATCACAACTATTTAAGGAAGTCCTAAGCAATGTTGATTATTGCGTATGCGGAGGGCTTAGATCAGAAAATTGCAGTCGCGGCAAACAATGTTAAACATAAATTCATTATAAATACAGCGTATCGTAGTTTAATTAAGTAACCTCCATTTTGACAAAAAACAATGCCTTAAATGAGAAACCACAGTAGATTATGTAACCATATTGCTAATTTATCAAGCCACATTGGTAAATACAAAGACATGAAATTTTTACGAATAAGCATTTAAGGCTATAAAAAGTTCACAATTATAAAATTTTTAAAGCCAAATTAAACCCTTCATCGACTATAAAATGGGATTGAGACTTAATTTTACCAAATGAGTAAACGAAAGGATATTTTTTGCATGCTTTGGATTATTTCACTAATGGACTCTCCTCTGAGTTTAGCGATTAGTAATGATTATGTTGGCAGTCGGAGAATTAATATTTGGTGTTTGCAGCGGTGTTATATCACAAATATTTTCAGAAGTCCGAAGCAAGGTAACTTATCCTGCACGCAGAGGGCACATATCAGAAATTTGTAACCGTGACAAATTATGCTAAACATACAGTCATTATAGATATAGCGTATCATAGTTGAAATAAGTAACCTTCATTTTAATAGAAACTGTGTCAAAATGAGAAATTACAATATATTGTGTGAAAGAAGGGCATGGGTTTTTCGAACCTACGTGTCTGCACGGACGTCCTACATGCCCAATTAGACCGAGTTTGCTGAGATATCACTAACAAACAAATAAGCATCGCCTTGAACATGGTGCTGGTTTTGCATGCAGAGAACCTCTTTATATAGAAACCACGAGGCAAGCAAATTTAGAGCAAATGCTATGCTCCGCTTCTTAGCGCACACCTTGTTTGAGGGTTAAACTTTATGGAAGAGTAAAAAAATAAAGTGACTGACACTACAGGTCACGGTTTGAGCGCCTGCTAACATTTCATAAGGAAAACTTACAGGCCAGTTTATCCAACCGATGCATTTAGCTTGAGGCAATTAGTAAAGAACTGCTTAAGTATTGATTGTCTACAGATTTCCCAATTTCGTGTTAAAGAAAATGACACAATGGGAAATTTGTGCAGCCGAGAGAAAGAGACAATGAGATGGTGAAAAAGGACTGATGTTAGCATAGTGACCGGATTCTAGAAAAAGAAATCTGACGCCGAATTAAGCACCTCGAATTTGTATGATTTGTCACCAAATTTGTTTAACTGTCTGCATGATTGATGTGTTCATGTATGAGACCTCCTCAGTCATATGAACTGGTAGATGTATGCTTTTTGTGATTATTTTATTATAGCAGCATTCGGCATAAATTTAAAAAAATCATTATCTGCTCGAGGAATTTTACAGTTCTTATTTATTCCCTTTTGGTCGGGTATAATTGCGCTTAACAAGATATTGCAATTTGTCTGCGTAAATAATTAACAGTTGACCTCGCCTACCATGTTGCTTCCTCCATCTATGTTGTGTAATTCATAAGGCACAGTACTAAGCGGCCAAGTACGATGCTTTTTGTGTGGACATTTCACGATTCTGAAAAATTCAAAAATTGCAAACGTTTTATTAACATAGAACGCTCTTTCGTTTAGAAAAAAATAAGGAATACGTGATTAATTCAGCTCTGCAGAGAAATACAGCAAGCGCCTTTAGGTCATCTGTTGGTGAAAAAAATTGGTGGAAAAACACATGAACTTCGAGAAGTAGAATTGTATTCAAAAAGCAAGTAGTTGCCTCCAAATCGCATGAATATAAGCACCTATGCACACGCTCTGTACAGTGAGTGACCGATACCATGATATGCTTGCAAGAATTCTGAAATGAGTCTACGGTGAGAAAGGACTACATGGACGAATTTTTAATACTGATTATCTTGCAGCACAATCTTATAACATTTCAGCCTCTGCAGGATGTCGAATTTTGAATGCACCTCTTTTGGATTCACTGCATCAATAATTCTCAGTAAAATTGACTTCTTAATTGGCATCCATTTTTCCCATTAATTTCGAATACGTTTTGAATACATTTCTGAAAATCACAAACAAAAAGTTTTTCTTCCTTTCATTTGAAAGGAAATTGCCATATCTTTATAGTATATGCTTGAAGATCGACTATAATAAGGCTTTGAAAAAGTTTCTAATCACGAGACTTTTGTTTTTATAAAAGTTTTTTATTATGAGAATTTTAAGAGCGAGCGATGTCCATTCATACAGCCTTGTACATATCCGTCTACCATCGCTCCTCATAAAATGTACCACATAGTCCGTATTCATTACGAACACTTATGGACACTATCTGGTGCTTTTTAACGCAAAGAAGAATATGGGAATTTTCATACATGGACCTCATGCATCTTTGTAGTTCTTAATCCCTAAGCACTAATGCGACGGCTGATCAGGCCCAAATTGTCCCGGAATTAGTAAATTTTTTTAAAACCTCGATATCTTTCTTTTTCAAGCATTCTCTATAAGGCTACCGTACCTCTCTATCAAATAATTAAAATAAACAGTTTTACTCCGCTTTCGTTTTGAAATATGTTTGAATGTATAAGGTCTTTGAAAACCAGTGGAAAATGCATGCTTCTTAGGTAGTCATTCTTTACCGAGTACGGTTTCTTCAGGAGACTGGGTAGCATTTAAAGGCTGACATCCTGCACAATCCGAAATATTATTGGATAATGACGGAAGATTATCAGTATTACAACCGCGCTTAAGTAATTGTTTCGAATCGAGAACTCATTTTAGAATTTCAACCATTTCATTGGATCGGTCACTCACTGCATGTGTGTGTGTATGGCAGCCTCTTTCAGATTGAAAAGAAGTTGTTGATGTGCTAGCTGATGAAATGTTAATCGAAATTCTGAAATATGTTTTCGACTTGAAAATATTATTTAAGTAAGGCCGTTGGACCGAAAATCGTGCAGCCTAATTCCATAATAAGTGAGTAACTGCAGGATAAAGACTTCAGTTCGAACTTCATTCCTCCGCCCGCAAACACTTAACTCGTCAAGAAATGCCCACTTAATCACTACATATATTTTTCGTTGATTTTCGACATTCTTATTAATCCAAATAAATTTCATAAAGAAGGTGCAGAAAATATTCATTTACTTAATCCTTTGAAATAAAATCACGTCTTTTTATTTTGTATTTACAGGATGTGCATTATTCGGTTTTGAAAAGGTTTCTACTAGTGAGATTTTTTAATGCCGTAAAATGTCTTTTCATAAAACATCGTGCCTTTGCATTTGGTGATGTTGCTTGTAAAGTTTTCAATATGGCTCGTGAAATGTCAATCGAAATTCCAAATGCGTTTTCATTTTAAAAAAATAAATTAATCAGGTTTGTAAAGCTAATTATCATGCAGCATAATTCTATAATCATTCAGCTTCCTTGGGATGCCAGCTTTCCGGCTGTTTTTAAAGCCGCTCTCTGCAAGAAATGACTAAATTTCTAGCATGCATCTTTCATACTGATTTTCAATGCCATTAATTAATCAACCATTTTTCATAGCAAATATTCCTGTAAACCTTCGTGGATATACTGACTTGGTTAAAGATTACGTTTTCTTCCAATTTCTCACTTGGAGGAATGGTATAATTCGCTTGTCAAAAACTTTCCCAATTACCTAATAGTTTTGAACCCGACATGCCTTTACACTCGCATTCAGGGTTTCCAAACTACGAGCCATATATTTTTGCAAAAGGTAAAACATGAATTTCTTTTCCGTACAAAGTGAAGACTATATGATATTCATAAAAATTACTTTACAAGCCATATTGCTGGATGTAAAGACATGTCGTTTTATGAACAAGCATTTTGGGGTATTGATAGCTCTCACAATTAGAAACTTTTTAATACCAATCTATACCTTTCCTTCGAGTACGAAATTGAAAGAAGATGCAAGTTTTACCAAAGGATCAAAAGAATTATTATGTTTTTATGCGTGTTTTCCATGAAATATAATTGAACTTCTAATGTCGGCGAAGATCAGGTAAAAAAAATCCATGCTTCATATGTAATCATTTTTTACAGAGTGTGCCTTTTTCATGCGGATAGAAAGAAGTTCATGCAAAAGCCGGCAATTGGACATAACTGAATTCTTATCAAATTATGCTGCTTGATAATTAGCCTTGCAATCGCACTTAATTAATCTTATCGAATCGAAAACGTATTTCGGAATTTCAGTTGACGGTACATGAGGTAGTAATAGTGTAATTAATAGTAATAGTGTAAATATTAATAATCAAAGCCAAAAGACCTAGTCTTCCAGAAACCACGTCCTTTGGCAAAACTAAAATGAGTCTGTGTCCAGAAGACGAAGATGCGATCACTAGGACAAGAAATTTATTGGACTAACGTTTCGGATTTTCACTCAAACCTATCATCAAAGCCAGTCGCATATAAGTGTAATGGAGGCAGAAGGAGAGCAGTACAGCACCATTCTGTGTCTGTTCATCAAAACAACCAGTACAGTTAATGACAAGCTATTTTGGCACCTCGGATCAGTATTTCCCTCCCGAGCCTCGAAGGTGTCCTAAAACGACACCAAAGAATATTTAGATGTCCAGAAATGAGCAATGTACGGTCGTGTTCTGTATTTGGAGTCCAGAAACATCCTAGTCACAGAGAAACTCAACACGGCGTTGTTCAGTAGCCATCTTAGCTGAATGGATCCGGGAAGGTAGCTGGAGATGAGCAATAAACAACGCGAAGCAACCTCATTTCGCGACAGGTCGATATGGCAGAACTAAACTGTGGAATGTAATCCAGTTGACGCATCTTCCGAGTGTTTGGCGTCTCGAATTGGGAAATCAAGATGTTTGCACAATGAAACCTTTCTCAGATAAGTGTTCACCAGTGTGTGCAAATTGCTTAAATATATTTTAAAGAGCCATGAAAGTCGTATTAACCGCGAAGAAAAAAAATCCCACTTTTGAATTTTTAAATATTGGCAGAATAACATTACCAACAAAGAAATAGAGGTAAATGGAATGACCACTTCTGTTTTATTAACTGTCGTCAGGCGGTCGTACTTAACCCCGTAGTGTGGAAAACTTGGGGCTCGATACTGCCATCTGCTGGTTAAAAGTCCAACGTCTCTAACAATAAAGTTACAGGCGCGCATGGTATGGCCATCATCAGATATGACATCTACTGTATATGCGAGTTATACACTTATTTCCCATTTGTATTTTACACCTGCTTATATCGCTCCCCATTTGCCCGTAATAAGTAAGAAGAATACGATATTGTTCACACCAGGAAAAAGTAAACATTGGTCATCCTTCTTATTATTTCGTCTCATTTGACTTGGACCAAACAAGTTCACTAAGTTCGTAGGTGCTATGTGGGCAGGCGTTCTGGTCTAAAGGATACAGGTAACACTTATGTCGTTTGAAACCGCATCTGTGGCCAGCTGTCCAAGATTTCTTAAGGTATGCTTTTTCCACCCAGCATTGATTGATGACCACACGCTTCGCTCTCGAATGAGGCTGCCTACGTTTATACTGTCAAACAGAATTCCGGCAAGATGCAGAATCTTTCCTTTTGACAAACTGCTGGACAGGAGATAAAATTCGGCAACAGCATTCACATTCTGCACATCAAAATCCATGAAATCCGGAGTTTGAAGTTGGATTCCAGGGGCATGAGCAATTCCAATGTTCGTCTAAAACAAATGTAGAAATCCACAATGAGGGTGGTTCACTGATGGCATCGCAAATTAATGCAAAGATATAAAAGATGCTTTCTTGGACAACGTAATTCCTTCATTTTTTCCGGCACCTAATTACGTTATATCATAATGTATGCTACGGATGAGTGGTAGATGCTTGTTCGAAAATCTTAATGCACTCATGGGCTCATAGGACTCTACAATGCTTTCCTGTTATTTTATATGTTTTGTAACATGTCGACCTTCCTTTATTGCTGGAAATACGCACCTTCGATGGGAAACAAAAACCAAGATGCGGGATGCTTACTCACATGTTGTTCACTAAAGATCTATTTTGAATGAAGGTAGTATGCCTTGCGAGTTGACCTGATAAAAATTAAGGATTAGTTAAAAAATCGAGTTGCCGATACCAACTCGTCGACAATCGAAACTTCAGGACAGGAATTAAGGGAATAACGCAAATTCTCCCCAGTTAATTCCGTTTGATGACGGACTGGCATCACGAACTTTACAATTCATAATAACAACTTGAGTTCCTACGAAGAACGTTTTCTTTTATGCATCTATACTCATGTCAGTAATGTGGGCAAGTGTACCAGTCACAGGCGGATTTTTAGAACACAAATGACGCCGAGTCATGAGTTTATAATAACAATAGCAATAAATGTAATTGAACGCGCTTCCAGGCCGTTGGGGCAGCGTACATCCTGTTTCCTTTTACTTGATTTGCACTTTCATTTGCACCCAAGGATAGGCGCGATTGGCCGTTTGATCGTCAGACAAACACTAAGTTAGACCCAGCGATCACCTCTTCGTAGACATTCAAAAATATACAGTAGATGTGCTAACTCATGAAATGTCAACCAAAATTTCGAAATGCGTTCTCGTTTCGAAAAGATAAATTAAGTAGTGTTGCAAATCTGATCATGATGCGGCATAAATCTATAATGATCCAGTTACCTCAGGGCGTCTGCTTTCAAATAAACTTATGTTCGGCTGCGTGCATGATCTATACTTTGCAAAGAATGACTACTTTATTGGCATGCAATTTTCTCATTGATTTTCGATGCCTTTGAAAATTCAATTATATTTCATGGAAAACATGCATACAAATATTCAATCATTTATTTATTCGGTAGAAAATCACGTCTTCTTTCAAATTCATACTCAAAAGAAAACTATAATTCGTTTTTAAAAAGTTTCTAATTGTGAGATATTTTACTACCGTTCAATGGCCGTTCATGAAACGTCATGTATCTGCATTTACGAATGTGGCTTGTAAAGTTAACAATATTGCTCAAATCCACTGCTTAATTTTATGAACCCCATATGGTTTCCTCTTAAGACCGTAGAGAAATTCATGCTTTTCCGTAAACATAAAATATGAGGTTTGTAGTTTTAAACCCCGAATGCAAGTGTAACAGCAGGTCGGGTTCAAAATTAATCGGAAATCAGAAAAGTTTTTTAAAACCGAGTCATACTCTTCCTTTGAGTGTGAAATCGGAAGAAGACGTAATTTTCTACCGAATCAGTAAAAAAATGTATATTTTTATGTATATTTTCGATGAGATATAATTAAATTTTCAAGAGCATGAAAATCAATGAAAAAATTGAATGCTACTTAAGTATTCATTTTTTGCAGAGTATAGATCCTGCATGCAGCCGAACATAAGTTCTTTCGAAAGCCGACACCCTGAGGTAACTGGATCACTATAAATTTATGCTTCATCCTGATCAGTTTTACAACACAACTTAATTTATCTTTTCGAAAAGATAACGCATTTCGAAATTTTGGTTGACATTTCATGAGTTAGCACATCTACTGTAAATGTATGTTGCTAATAGAAGCGGGGATTTGAGTCCCCGAACATAAATGAGAGAAGGAGACGGTCTCGGGAATCATGGTTGTACTGTCCAGACGTTTCAAAAGCAGACAAGCCTTCATCGTTGGAGGTGGGTATCGTACGGCATCAGACAGTATTTAAAGTGGGATGGATGATAGTCATGTTAATACGGTGTTAATTAAGCCGGAGCAGTCGTTATTGGCTTTGGCGCTAAGGACCAGCACACGTACAGGGATCGTCTCTGTAGTCGCCGCGGCTCCTTTAAGCACCGCCACGGCACTCAATCCTAACACACCGACAAACACTAACCTCACCACTGCCAACACCAGCTAAGTGCACTCGGTCGATACGTGGCCACCGCACAGCAGCCTAACACATCGGTCACTTGCGAATCCATCGCGTAGAGACTGGCGAACCTGCCTGCCTGCAACACCCGCCGTACCCGTCTCCACTGTCTACACTGCAGTCGCACATTCGTGCATCGCATAGGCCTATTCGGCCACATGCGTATCCACGAGAGGGGAAGTGACCGCAGTCTCGACACACCTAGTACATTTACCACGTCTAGCCTAACCCACATACAGCGCGTCCACCACCAGCAGTTACACTGTCGCCGTCGACACTGAAACCGAAAATGATGCCACCGACCATTCCTGACTACACTGTCTCGTTACATTCCCCCCTCACATCGGCCCGACCGGTCACATCCGAATCCATCGCGCACAGCCTGGCGAACCAGTGCATGGAACACCAACATACACTCGACGCATCCGTCTCAGATGTCCTTACTGCATCCGCACATTTCCCCATTGCATGGACCTATTAGGCCACATGTGCATCTACGAAAATTTGCGCTAGACAACAGCCGGCTAAACCACTCTATCACGTCTCCCCCCACTTGAAAAACAAAACAGCATCCCCCACTAACATAATCCAATTGCCATCTCCCACGCAAGAGTGAAGTGCGCGTCTCGGCTTCGTCTCCATGTGGTCCCTCTGACGCATATATGATTCGAATCTAAGGCTCTCACGGTGCGTCGAGCGCCGTGGTCTAGGAGGCTGCTGACGCCCCAACTCAGTCCACACAGTCTGACCGGCTGTGTATGTGCGTTTATGTGTAGTGGCAGACTGATGCACAGACTGCCAGGCTGAAGAGGCCCTTCATAGCGTGTTCTGCGGCACTCTGACGATGTTAAACCGCCCAACACACATTGTCTGAAATCCTAGTGCTTGTTATGTGGGGTCGGGCAGTGCGTGTGGCCCGCAAAGACATGGTCGCTAGACTATGTTAGCCACCACACTAGTCAAGTGACCGGCTCGGACCGTGTTTCGGGTGTGCGAATGGGAAGGGAGAGTAAGGACGACGACTTGTGGTAGGCTTTAGCCATACTTCCGTTTATACACCGCCATTTATAGTTACTCTATTTGCTAAGCACTTCATAGACTCGCATTTATCCACTGTTGTTTGGCTCTTCTCGAATTAGTCTTAGCATAAGATTGAGTTTTTGATTGATTTGTACGACAAAGTCTCAGCGTTTTCCCTCACTATAAACAACCCAACGCACTTAAAGCTATCGCAGTGCGTTAAAGGTTGTGGTCTTGGAAGGCTGTTAACTAGCGGGTTGACTCGGGCCTCGTATCATGCCCAGTGTTGTAAGTATGCGTGGAGAGGCCGACTGTTGGTCTTAAGGTCGACCCGTATTGACTCCTTCATAATGCGGTCTTCATCAACAATCACATTTAGTGTTATCTGAGCAAAATATGAGGGCACACCTAGATGCTGCTCCGGTCGTGCCAGCCCCTCATTTTTGTTGTTGGTTAAAAAACCTGGTCATTTGCTGATTGGACCAGTTTTTGTGGAGTGGAGCTCCAAGGTCCGGACTCGACCGTGCCAGCCCTCTGCGTCTCCCACTGCTTCCTGTCTTCTTTACTCTGTCTTGACACCGGGTCCAGGTTGGGGAAGGGAGGGTGCGATAGATGCTGCGCAAGTCACAGTGTTTGCTTTACGGTGCTTTGGAGCACAAGATACACATCATCGCAAACGACTGTCGAAAGTGTAAGCTTGCGTGCAATTAGCGTTGGTTCTCAAATTTCATCAAATTCCATTTTTTAGCAGGTTTCTCTATATCGATTTTAAAATCTTTAAAACCTTAAAGTCCCTTTTTAAGCATGTATGTAATTTGTTACAAAACGCGTAATAGAAACTCAACTTTTATGTATGCTCTCTGTAGAATCTTTGGTTATAAAAGGGTATCAAAATTAATAGACATAATTTATGCTACTTAAGTAGCCGTTGTGTAGCACATGGTAGAAATCATGAGAAACAACTGCCGAAAGCGTAGGTTCGCGTGTAGGTAGCATTGGTTCGCAAATTTCACCAATTTCCATTTTTTTAACAAGTTTCTCTATATTCATTTGCCTTTACTAAGGGATTGCGGAAAACCTCATTTGGACCGTTGCAGAAGCAAATTTGAAATGGTAATTGGTTGATTGACAGAAACTTTGTGGATACTCTTGTTTTTTGGCTGACAAACTCCCCATCACAGATGATCTAAATGTTGACGGGCTTAAATGACGTTTGGTTAATGCGTATGCTCATACTGGACGTAGAGGGAATTTAAAAATATGCCGCATCGAGCTAGAAAAGATGCTCAAAGTATCCAAGAATTTAACCTTCTGATACGCGTTTCACAAACATCAAGATTTGCTACAAGGCATTTTCGTAGATCCTTTTTCCAAGGCGTTCCTTTTGCAGGTGAAATCATGATCATCCCAAAATTACGAACTACTCCAAACAATGAATGTAGGTTTCTCTGAATAAAAGTCAATAGACAGAGGATTTTTCATAAGCACAATCCCATACACTGCACCAGACGAGCCGAACTCCAGAATGTTATTTGTGTGTACATCAAATAGTACTAAGATGTGGAATAAATGTTTCTAATTATGTGAATTGCCCAGTCATAGAGCATCGTATCAGCGCATTTATTAATGTCGCTCATAGAGTGAACGACTTCGGCCAAAACTACCACAAACTTTGATGAGCCCTTTATGTCCGCATCATAATAGCGTCTGGAAATATATGATATTTCTAAAAAAAGTATGCGGCTTGGGGCTTAGAAATTCTGAATGGAGGTGTGAGAACAGATCCAATTCAAAAATATTCAAAATTAATAAATTTTTAAAACCTTGAATCCCTTTTTAATAACAAAACTTAAATATGACGTAATTTACTACAAACGGGCAAAAGAATGACAACTAATACGCATGGTCTCTGTAAAAAATACTTGTCTATAAAAGGGCACAAACAACAATGGAAATTCATCGATGATAATCTTATTTCGAAGCCGGCCATCTCCTATAACTGGAATATTCTAAAATTATGCCGCATGCTATGTCGTCTGGCGACAACGCTATAGGGAAGGATCCCACGTAACTGTCAATAGACTGTGGATTGTGCCATACCTTTTTTATGCAAAAGGGAGTTTTATGGTTTGGCTAGAACGCTAGGCAGTAAGCTGACAAAATGAAAGAAAACACAAAACTTGCCTGAATTTATGCCGAAGGTTTTATCTTACGCCATTGCACGACAAGGGGAATGAGAGTAATAATTGAAAAGTAAACAAAAGTAAATTTTACAAAATAACCGATTTTGAGTTAAAGTCTGACGTCGTGGGAAGTAATCGTTGTTGACCGTGTAATTTCTGCGACGGTCTGAAAATATATGTCAAGATAAAACCCATATGACACAATCGACAGTCTACTGACAATTAAGTGGGGTCCTTCTCTATACCGTTGCCCGCTTGGCAAATATACTAAAGGAATTCTTTCAACCTGAAAACGTATTTCAGAAATCCAATCAAAAAACATTTTTTCGACGTAAAAGTCTCTCGAATGCAATGTAACGCGACAGTTCAAGTGTTTCGATCTAAACAATTAAGATGCACTCGGCAGATCGTAAAAAGGCCAGTTCTTTTTAAAAAAAGGTTTAACGAGCATGTTGTTGCAGTTAGATTCAAATTGCTGGAATCCTATTGTTTATTATCTACAGAATACATCAAGGTTGACCATTCCGGCTTAAGTAGTAACTATCTGCCTTGCATTGCGGAGTGAACCTAATGTTGCTCAAATTCGCTAACCAATGAAAATACTAAGAACACAGAGAAAAGGACATTCACATGCTTTAAATCATGTGTATGCTAATTTAAGAGGACATAGGATGCTCATATCCACCAAACAATATAAAAATATTAAAAACATACAGGGAAGGAAGAATGCTTACTTTTAGAAAAACGTGAATGTTAATAAGAGAGAACGTGAGATTGCACGCCAGCTTGCAAACGGAAGCTTCTCGAATGGTCGCAACATGGAAGCACTCATCTATTTCTGGGGCAGTTTGAACGGTCATCCGAAAGTATGTTTGGGCGGTTGCCCTGTATCGAGTGTTTAGCGAAAATACAGAACTCGCGCGAAATCTCTCTCCTAGGACGTCCGCCAGGTAGACGCTACCTCGAGTGCGTGAACAAATTTTCCAGGCTTTATTAGGGATACACAGAAACACCGTATGAACAGTTAATTCGACCAAGAGCGTTTATAACTGAAATAATAAACGAGTTTAATTCAAACCAATTTAATTTCGGCAACAAAATGGGATATTACAGTAGGTGAGCTAACTCATAAAGTCTAAACTGAAATTTCAAAATTCGTTTTCGCTTAGAAAATATTAAGTGAGCGCGTTTGTTAAACTAATCATCCTGCAACATATTTCTATAATAAGGCAGTTACCTCAAAATACCGGTTTTCAAACGATCATCTTCCCTGTTGCATGCAAAACTCGAGCTCTGTAAAAAAGAGCACCTACTAAGCATGCATTTTTCTCACTGATTTATGATGTCCTTACAAATTAAATTAAATTTGTTGACAAATATGCATGAAATATATTCCTTCGTTGGCTCATTTAGTAGAAACTTACATCTCTCTCAAGTATATACTCAGAGGAAGAGGATAATTCGGTTTTTAAAAACATTTCCAATTTTCGAATAATTTTGAGCCCGACCTGCCGTTACGCTTGCATTCAGGCTTTATAAACTACATGGCGTATATTTTCCGCGTACGGAAAACCACTCATTTCTCTATGGTACTGAGAGGAGACCAAATGGGGTTAGTAAAATTAAGTACATTGGCAAATACGAAGACTCGACGGTTTAGGACCAAGCCTCTCAAGTATAAAAAAATCTCACAGTAAGAAACTTTTTATAACCTAATTATACACTTCATTTGAGTATAAGGTTGGAAGAAGACACGATGTTTACTGGATAAGCAAACGAATGAATATTTTTGTGCATGATATCCACGTACTTTGATTGCTGCTTTCAGGGCAGCAAAAATCGTTGAAGAAATACACATTAATTAAGTGCTCTTTTTTACAGAGCGTGGTTTTTAAATGCGGCCAGAAATAAGATAGTTTGAAAGACGGTAATCTGAGGTAGCTGAAATCTAATAGAATTATGTTGTAGTATGGTTAGTTTTACAACCCCACTTAGTTAATCTTTTCGAAACAAAAATATATTTCGAAATTTCGGCTTACATTTCACGTGTTAGTCCGCCTAATGTACATATAAGTTTATCAGAACTTTTTTTTAGGTTTGAGAACGCATTTTTGAGATCAACCCTGTTGCTTTAAATAGAAGCATAATTTACATCTCTGTTATGTTTAAAGTGAAATCTGGTCGCGTTTCATTATTTTGCTAATGGATGGTCTTCTAAATTTAACGATAAGGAGTGATGAGGTAGTCGGAGAATCGGTATTTGCGGATGAAAGTGGTGTTATATCACAAATATTTGCAGAAGTCCGAAACAATGTAAATTATCATGCACGCAGAGGGCACAGATCAGAAATTTGTAACCGTGACAAATTATGTTAAAAATACAGTAGTCATTATAAATAAAGCGTATCATAGTTGAAATAAATAACCTTCATTTTGTCAGAAACTATGTTAAAACAAGAAATGGCAATATATAATCTGAAATAAGGACCTGGGTTTTTCGAACCTACGTGTCTTCACGGACGTCCTACAGGCCCAATTAGACTGAGGTTGGTGAGATATCACCAACAACCAAATTAATATTGCCTTGAACATGGTGCCGGTTTTGTATGCAGGAAATCTCTTTTTAAAGAGTCCACGTGGTCGAAAAGGAGACTAGAGGCAAACAAAGTTAGTTAAAATACTATGCTCCGATTCTTAACGCACACCTGGGTTTAGGGTTAAGCTTGATGGAGCAATAAATAATAAAGTAAATGACATTACAGGTCACAGTTGGAGCGCCTGTTAACATTCCAAGAGGAAAACTTTCAGACGAATCTATCCAACCGGTGCACTTAGCTTGAAGCAATTAGAAAAGAACTGCTTACGTATCGATTTCACACATATTTGCTAATTTGAGGTTAAAGAAAATGACACGACGCAAAACGTGTGCAGCCGAGAGAAAGAGACTATACAGTGCGTGACCTATCTCATGAAATGTTGACTGAAATTCTGGAATGAGTTTTCGATTAGGAAGGATTACTTCGTCGCGGTTGTGATACTGATTACCTTAAGGCATACTCTTATAACATTTTGGACTCGGCAGGATGCCGGCTTTAGAATGCACGTCTTTTTAATCTCCTGTAGAAAGCGTGCTCGGTAAAAAAATGACTACTTAATTAGCATGCATTTTTCCGATTAATTTTCGATGGTCTTGCAAATTCAACTATATTTTATAGAAACCACAAACAAAAATATGCTTTCTTTTAGTCAATCAATAGCAAAATTATGTCTTCTTTATATTTTATACTTCACGAAGTAGTATAATTGGGTTTTTAAAAAAGTTTTCTTATTGCCGAAAATTTTGGAGCCTGATCATTCGTTGCATTAGCGCTTAGTAATTACACTCTACAAGGTGCATGCGTTCCGCGTAAAGAAAATCCCATATTTGTCTATGTCATTAAAAATAAATTAAACAGGGTCCATAAAATTTTGCAATGGATGCGGACCATGTTGTACATTTCATGGGGAGCAATGGTAAATGGCCAGGTACGATGCTATGTGAATGGACATATCGCGGTCTTAAAAAGTCTCATAATTGGAAACTTTTTTAATACCTTATCATACTCCTTCCTTAAGTATAAAATATAAAGAAGACATGATCCTTTATTGACTGACTAAAACAATGCATATTTTTGCTTATGGTTTCCATAAAATCTAATTGAATTTCTAAGACCATCGAAAATCAATGGGAAAAATGCATGCTTCATAAGTAGTCATTTTTTTTACCGAGCACGCTTTCTACAGGAGATTAAAAAGACGTGCATTCTAAAGCCGACATCCTGCTAAGTCCAAAATGTTATAAGAGTATGCCTTAAGATAATCAGTATCACAACCGCGACCAGGTAATCCTTCCTAATCGAAAACGCATTTCAGAATTTCAGCCAACATTTCATGAGATAGGTCACGCACTGTATAAGGGTGAAAATGGACTGATGTTAGCATAGTGACCGGATTCTAGAAAAAGAAATCTGACGCCAAATTTAGCACCTCGAAGATGCATAATTTGTCACAAAATTTGTTTAACTGTCTGCGTGATTGAAATGTTCATGTATGAGACATCTTCAGTCATTTTAACTGATAGCTGTATGCTTTATGTGAGTATTTTGTTATAGCAGTCTTCTAATTAACTTTCGCTAGTCATCATTTGCTCCAGAAATCCTATAGTTCGTATATATGCCTTTCATAAACGGGCTTAATTGCGCTTTACAATTTACATTCGTCTTCCTAAACAGTTAACAGCGGGCTTCTTCTCAGTTATTGTCTTCTTCATATACCTTGTGTTATTCGTAGGAAACATTGCTAAGCGGAAAAGCACAATGCGTTTTGCGTGAAAATTTCGCGATCTTGAAAAATTCAAAAATTGCAATCTTCTTAATTGCGGAATCTTCCTTCTTTGAGAAAAAGTATAAAAAATACGTGATTGATTTAATACTGTTTCATGAAGCGAAACGTAGCGGGCGCTTTTAGGTTATCTGTTGGTTAAAAATATTGGGGAAAGGACAAATGAACGTCGAAAGTGACAACTGTTTTCAGACGGCAAGTAATTGCCCGCAAACCATGTCGATGTAAAAACTCAGCGAGTGTCTGATCTCGTAAAATGCTGTGTAAGATTATGAAATGCGTTTTCGATTAGGACGGATTACGCAGGTGGATTTTTAGTACTGATTATCTTGCGGCTTTATCCTATAACATTTCAGACCTGATAAGATGTCGACGTTTGAGTGCACTTCTGTTCTATCTCCTGTAGAAATCATACTTAGTTAAAAATGACTACTTATGTAACATGCATTTTTTCCAATCGATTTTCGATGGTCTTATAAGCCCAAATATCTTTCTTATAATCATGGATAAAAGCGTTCCTTTTGCTAATTTGATAGAGAACTACTTTATTTTATGCTTTGTATTGAAGATGAAGGTTTAAAAAAAGTTTTTAGTAATAAGATTCTTTAAGACCGTTCAAAGTCCATTCACACTGCATCGTACCTGTCCGTTTACCATTGCTCCTCATGAAATGCACAACATAGTCCGCATCTATCGCAAAATTTTTTGGACTCCATATGGTGTGTTTTTAAAGGCATAGAAGAATATTGGTGTTTTCGTGCATGGAACTCATGCAACTTGTAGACTGAAATTACTAAGAACTAATGCGACGGCTGATCGGGCTCCAAATTAACCAGAAATTAGTAAACTTTTTAAAACATGATTATTCTTCCTTTTCAAGCATTCACTATAAGGATTATGTGATTCTCTATCAAATGAGTGAAAGAAAGCATTGTGGTCTACGTTTTTGATGAACTAAATTTGAATTAAAATGACAATCAAAAATCCGTGGGAAAAGTGCGTGCTACTTATTAGTCATTCTTTACCGAGTACAGTTCCCACAGAAGATCGAAAAGGAGTTATAGATAGGCTAACCGATGAAATGCCAATCAAAATTCTGAAATATCTTTTCGACTCGACAATATTACCTAAGTAAGGTTGTAAGACCAAACAACATGTAGTTTAATCCCATAATAAGTAAGTTGCTTCAGGATGCCGGCCTAAGAACGAACTTCATTTCGGCCGCCTGCGAAGACTGACCTCTGCAAGAAATGACAAGTTAATCAGCACCGACATTTTTTTCAATTTTCGATGGCCTTCTTAATTCAAGTAAATATCATAAAGAATGTCTATAAAAATTTATTCTTTTTCTCCTTTGGTACAAAATTACGACATCTTTATTTTTTAACTTTAAGGAAGGGTGTTATTCGGTTCTCAAAAAGTTTCTAATTAAGAGATATTTTAATACTGTTAACTGCCTGTTCATAAATTGTGGTGTCTCTGCATTTGCTGGTGTTGATTTTCAAGTTTACAATGTGGTTCAAATCGACTGTTAAATTTTATGAACCCCATATATCGTCTGCTGTTAATAGCGTCGGGAGATATGTAAGTGTGCTAACTCATGAAATGGAAGACGACGTGATTTTCTACCGAATAAGTAAAAGAATAAATATTTTTATTCATGTTTTCCATGAAATGGGATTGAATTTTCATGGGTATAGAAAATCAATCAAAAAGTGCATGCTACTTAAGCAATCACTTTTTTGTAAAGCATACATAAATCTTGCATGCATTTGGCAATAAGTTCTTTCGCAAGAACGTACCCAGGGGTATCTGGATCTTTTTAGAATTATGCTACATGATGAGTAGTTTTACAACCCTACTCAGTTAATCTTTTCTAATCGAGAACGCACTACGTTTCAAAAGTTAGCTCACCTACTATATCATGATCAGGTCGATTCTGCCGAGTCTGCTATCGGGATCGGGAAAGATGCCGACGCGGACTTTCTTCTGTCGTTGAACGTTGTTTCGCTGACTGCCGAGACACGTCCATATTGCAGCTTTGATGTCCTTGTGCATCCCAGAACAGATGACGCGGTCGAAAATCGGCTAGTCAGTAATTTAGCTCTCAGCTTGGGATGGGTTGTGCAGGGAGGAGGGAACTAAGTGTCGAAAGAATGACGACATGAAGGGACAGTGGGATGCCGTGGAGACGTGCAAGCAGTTGTCAAAGGCAGGTTCTGTATTTAAAGTCCAGGAAAATCCTCGTCACAGGGAATGTGAACACGGCGTTGTTTAGTGACCATCTCAGCGAGGTCGATCCGGGAAAAAGCTGGGAATAAGCAGTGAGCAACGCGTAAGCCATCTCATTTCGCGACGTGTCGATATGACGGATGTCTGAAGTAAAATGTGGAATGTAATCCAGTTGACGCATCTCCCGGAGATCCGGTAAGTCGACTTGGAAGTTCAAAATGGAAGTTAACAGTTCGTGGTCGGTGAATATCAGGAAATCTCGGTCTTCCAGAAGATGTTTGCATAACAAGACTTTTCTCAGATAAGTGTTTACCAATGTGTGCGAAAAATGCTCAAATTTGTTTTAAAGAGTCACGAAGAGTTGTTTTAACCGTAAAGGAGAAAGATCGCATTGTTAATTTAAGATATAGGCATAATTACATTACAAACAAAAAAGAGGAGACTGGGGTGACAATTTCTGGTTTATTAGCCGTCGTCAGCCGGCCGTACTTAACCCCGTAGTGTGGAACACTTGGGTCTCGATCCTGCATTTTTCACATTAATTTTCAAGTAGCTTATAAATTCAAATATATTTTTTGGAAAACATGCACGAAAATATACTTTCTTCTACTGGTTTGATGGAAAATTGTATTGTCTTTGCGTTGAAAAAAGTGTACATTAAGGTTTTAAAAAAGTTTCCCTATTCCCGAAAATGTTTGAGCCTGTTTGACATTTAGATTAAGTTAAGCGATTTTAGACTACAAGCTGCATGCGTTCCGCGTAAGGAGATCCATATATCCCTTTAGGTCTTTAAAAGGACACCATATATTGTTACTAGAATTTTGTCATGGATACGAGCTGTGTTGTACACTTCACGAGGAACATTAGTAAACGGACACGTGCCATACTGTCTATATGAACATTGCACTGTCTTAAAAACCTCACAATTAGAAATCTTTTGAAAGCCGAAAGATAACCCTTCTAAAGGAATGAAATAAAAGACAGTGTTTTTTCCACCAAACAAGTAAAAAAGGATATTTTTGCATATTTTCCACAAAATATATTTGAATTTATGAGGCCATCGGAAATATTTGGTCTTTATTGCCTTCATTTTTGGAGCATTTAAAACCGACACAAATCAATGTTATGCCGAAACATGTACCACAAAATAGGAAACCCAACGTATGACTCCATCCAGAAGGTTTTCCTATCATTCCACCTGGGTGAACATTCACCAAATGTAACATTAGAACAACGTGACCGGTTCAAGGGTAGAGACTTGCAAGTAAGTTGGTTTGTAGTGAGAGTAGACACTCACATCATTTACCCCTCAATTCACCTGAGCCCAGTTGAGGTGAGATCGGACGCAGTGGCTGACGCAACTAAACAGCTCGCTTACGCGCGTCACACAAAAACTGGTCCCTACAATGTGGAACAGGTTTATACCCTAACGGGAAACCAGTGGCTCGGATCCCAACTGGGTTCGGTTGCCATGCAGTCTACATCAAGA
This sequence comes from Spirometra erinaceieuropaei, assembly GCA_902702965.1. Lineage (NCBI taxonomy): Eukaryota > Metazoa > Platyhelminthes > Cestoda > Diphyllobothriidea > Diphyllobothriidae > Spirometra > Spirometra erinaceieuropaei. The sequence goes on along the minus strand of CACRXP010000042.1, from coordinate 566,620 downwards.
GAGAGATATTTCCGGCTAAACCTCCGTTCTGATTGGATGACCAGATTAAGTCGTCACTTGGCAGCCGTCCAAGCCAGGACTTTCGGCACGACGGGTTAGGTTAAATGCGTAGGAGATTGCTCATAGTGGGGACTAGGCGTTGTGCGCCATACTGATCCATTCACCAGGGTTTGGAGAAAAGTGCTGGACAGAGCTTGGTAGCCGCAGAGGATTTTGCTTCCAGCGCACATCGTCGATTCCACTGAGTTCTGCCATTTTTCAAGGCAATACATGTTCAGAACTCGCACATGCGAGTGAATTAGGTTATAGTGATGGTAGACTTGCGAAGCATCCACTGTGCTCTCATATCCTCCACCAGCTGATTCCATTGTCATTACAGAGTCGAATAGACTAGGAGATAGATAAAGCTCGGCTGGGCACCTAGGCGTGGCGTGCCACCGCACCCTCTGCCTCACGTAAAACTTACAGGGATTTTACATATTAAGAAGATAGGGCAGCAGCGATTCGGATAATACTTGAGTAGGAGTGCCATAAAGACCTCACTGAAGGCTGATTCAACGTCCTCTCGGGAGGACCGCGTTAGCCCTCAGTCGGCAGTCTTGCAAGCCATGGATTTCGGCGCTTACATACCACAAAGAAAGCATCGGTCATCGCTCGCACACACAGAACGATGCGAAAGTCGTCGTTACCGACGATTTCCACAGCAGGGTGTGAGCAGAAACAGTGACTTTTGCGTGAGTTGGTGGTTATGATTGTTTGGCATTGTCCGCAATCTCTTCTCCACGCTCAACCTGGACCCTGGGTATTAACAGGGTCAGGAAAACCGCAGTCGACTGTTAGGACAAAACACACCCGGTTTTTCACATAAAAGGATGTCGTCTCGTATGAGATGCACAGTTTTAACACGTATTCGCGTCACATGGAGCTAATGCTTGAATGAGGATGAATATCCGGTCTCAGATTCTTGCTGCAAAGACTAAGGGCATGTGATGGCTGAAACGGCCTGGTGACGTGTTGCATTTTTAGGGTAGTTATGTCCTCGGCCTGTGCGCTGCAAGAAAAGTATATGTTGGACGGACAAGAAATGGACACACAGACTCCCTTCTTATCTACCACCGACACCTGTCATTGCTGTAATTCCGTAGCATTTGAAATTTGCTCCTGTCGTGATTCAAAGGCTCAGGTCAATGTAATTTCTGCCCGATTAATCGTATGCTATTCTTCCGTGGGTTTGATTTGATTAAATGTTGACAATTCAAAAAATAGTATGGTGACTAGAAACGCCTCTAGGTTTCCCTGCTCCTATTTGATAACTGTAAGTCTAGGCGTTGCTTAAAGCAAGTTTGACTGGAATAAAATGGCGCATATAAGACAAACAACCACCCATACTAAGTGAGAAAGTTATATGTAGGCAATATCACGCTCCTAACCCAAGGTACCATTCTTACTCTTTGTCATAGGTCATAAGACGATAATGTTTAATGGCAAAGCAGCTTTTCGGAGGCGCAATTTGACTTACAGAACGTTAAATGAAGTATTTCCAGTTCATTAAAAACCGGTAAGTGATATACAGCGTGTAACGCGTAAAGATGAAAAACGGCGGATAAAATATATACATTAAGAGCAGGTTTCACGTAACGAACTTTGCCAATTTCCAAATAAATGGACGGAAGGTATGCTAAGTAGATTTTATAGCAAACATTTCAATTTGAACGTTTAGACTCAGCAATCATAACATACGATTTTGACTGAAATATTCTATTGCGTGACAAAGTTGTTGACATGCCGAAAGCGGTAGCTAGCTTCACATTCCTCATTGAACCAATTAAAACCAATAATTATCATGTGAGCGTTTGTCAAGGGAAATAAAACAACTCCAATCATCCTCAGCAATACTGCGACTACCAACATTTAACCATTAAATATGCTGGGGAATAAACCATCTTTGGACAGAAGTCCAAATTCCTTAAGTGGGAATTCATCCATGTTATGGGTCTATCCAAACGTTTGGCGGGACGCTTATATGGTAGTGTGACATGAAATATTACTAGATTATTTGCCATAGGTATTTCATTCTTCATATTTTTCTTGGACCTCATTGGTTCCAATCTTCACTTGTACCTAGTTGCATTCACACGTACCGGTAAGAAACGTGAATAGTACTCCTCCCATCTTCCCTGAAAAAGAGGCGGCCTTTTTTAGATTTCAGGAAGGATACATACAGTCTGCTCGGAGCATAACCCTTAACCTAATCTAAAGTCAAACCCCAATCTCCCGGGAATAAAGCGCAAAGCCACGTGCATTGCGGAGTTCCTATTCCCACATTCCATCGTAAAAGTTGCAATTGATGAAAATATTCCCCAACTTTGCGTTAACGTGGTACTTAAGCCCAAATTGTCACGTGAGCCCGGTGCGTCTAGACACCTAACATGCGGGTTAACGTGGTAGGACGACACCGACCACAGACAGCAGCACCACCACAATTTAATTGACATTCGTTCAGTAGTAGTAGTAGTAATAGTTGGACTAGCAGTGACGGCGGTAGGACATTCAATTTTAACCATTAATGATTTTATTTCCACAAAATTCTAACTTGGTTACTGAACCAATGCATCCACAGACATAGATATCTGTCATCATAGAAAAGGCCTGCTGCTTATTTTGCAGTTCTTTCAAAGCTGAAACTTTCATGCCTGAAGTAGTGTGCTATTAACATGGAACATTAATCATTGTCGAAGAACTCGCGAAAGTCTGCTTGGAAGAAAACTACTTTTTGCACAACCCAGCTTCAGGCCGCTGGATCCGGCGACCTCGATGTCCACTCATCGCACAAAAGCCTTCCGGCACCGTCAGGAGAGACTAACACTTGCATTTCTACCCGCAACTATGGCGAACTACTCATTGACGACGTTATATGGACATGGAATTAGGTGATTTCCATAAGGTGCAGTAATTGTGACTTTTTACCGACGCGCGTAAAAACACTGGCAACATTTCACATAGTCTTGCTCCCAATGATTTTATTGGTGAGTTGGTTCATGTATAAATGGTCTCAGAAATAAGAAAAAGCAGTTTTATGTCATCGTCAGCCATGTCCTATAGCCTGTTCATTAATTTATGTATACTTCTTCCGCAGATACCACCACACACGGCCTGCAAGACTGCAGTAGAAACATGTAAGTTTGGCTGGAACTTTTAATGCAAAATGGCATGCTTTAGAAATAATTATTCATCTACCTTAGCATTGTTTGCCGATCTTCTGGCGGAACGTATCAGTAAATCTCCATGAATCCCCTCTTAAACGTCCCTACATAGGGAGCATATGAAGTGTGTTTTATAATAAACTAATTTATGCATTGTGGAAACCAAACGTCTATTCGAAACATAACGACGTATTCCTAAACATTAAGCAGATACGCTCTTTAAGTATGCGTAAGCATTCAAGATCCCCTATGCCTTATTACGGACCAAGTTGTATTTGGATTATGTGTATAAAATAAGTTCCAGTAAAGTATCAGATTATATGTGCTAAGTCATGGAATGTCATTTGAAATTCCGATAAACGTTTTCGTATCGAAATTAATAATCAAGTACGGTTGTAAAACTAATCAGGCTGCAGTATAAATCTAAGATAGTTCAGTTACTGCAGGAAGCCGGCTTTTGAATAAACTTCCTTTCGGCTGCACTCGAAAACCATACTCTTTAAAAATTGACTACTTAATAAACATGCATTTTTCTCATTGATTTTCAGTGCCCTCATATATTTAATTGCATTTCATTAAAAGCGTGCAAAGCTTTGCTTATTTGAGGTAAAATTACGTCTTATTCCAATTTTATGCTCAAAGGAAGGACTTAATTCGGTTTTAGGAAAGTTTCTTAATTTGAGACTTTTTTAATACCGTGAAATGACCGTTCATAAGACGTCATGTCTCTGGATTTACCAGTGTGGCTTGTCTAGTTAATAATATGGATCAAATCCAATGCTACATTTTTTGAACCCATATGGCCTCCCCTTAATACTATAGAGATATGTGTGGTTTTCCGTACGCGGAAAATACATGGCTTGTAGTTTTGAAGCCCTAAATGCAAATGTGAAGGCAAAGCGGGTTCAAATTATTCCGGAATTGAAAAAGTTTGTAAAAACAAAATAACACACTTCCTCCGAATAAACAAATTAAAAAAGACGTAATATTCTAACGATTGAGTGGGACGATGTATAGTTTATCCATGTTTTTTAAAAAATATAATAAAACATTTAGAGGCTTTGAAAATCAATAAAAAATGCATGTTAATTAAGTAGTCATATTTTATAGAGTTTCGTTTTTGTATGAAGGCGTAAGGAAGTTCTTTCGAAAGCGGACATCCTGAAGTAACGGAATTATTTTTAAATAACAATGCACGCTGATTAGTTTTACAACACAACTTGATTAATCTTTTCTAAAAGAAAACGCATTTCGGAATTTCAGTCGACATTTCATGAGTTAGATTACAGCTTCAGGGCTGTTCACAAGAAGCGTCAGCATGTGAACCCTTTTCGCTACCAATAATCTCTTCAAATGTTTTTTTTGTAAACATCAGTTTTAAATATCATTCATTGTATGTGGGATTCCTTGGCAAATTTTTTCTGTATTTTTATTTCAGCCTGGACGTTTTGTCCACACAGCCGAGGGATCGTCCAGTTATACGATGTCTTGCTGCAAAGACTTTATGCGAATGTCGAATTTTCCGTAAAAGTCCAATACACGGAGAACAGTGAAACGTATTTTTGGATGGCTGCTCAAACCGATCCGACACTGCATTCATGCTCCACGGTTGCTGGTATTGGAGAGTTCTGGGTGCTCAAACTGGTATGCAATCTTACGCTACCACGAATAAGCATCAATCTCTATCTCGAGGTGAGCATAGTGGAACTGTTTGTTACATTTTTGGTTGACGGGTACGAGCAACCATACCAAGCGGTTTCTTTACCAATGCATAATTTTATTTGCAAATTGCGTAAATTAAGAGTAGATGCGTTCTCATTTAAAATAAGATAATCCGCAGGATATGAGAAGATTTACTATCAGCGATGAGCCTGTTAAATTTATAGGTTAAATTTTCCGGTTAAAAAGCGTGACTGGTGTTACTGAAGGGAAGAAGTAACCAACTAATTATATATCATTAAAGTATAAAATTATTTTTTGACGTTGTTTACGACAAGGAACATCCTAATTATAAATAGTAGTACTAAAGTATGACCCAAATGGGATAACATTCGCGTCTTCTGGCGGGGCCTCCTAGCTCAGGTGGTTAAGGCGCTGACTTTACTAAAGCCTTCCCGCTTTCACAGTTATGACGATATGAATTAATAGATAAAGTAATTTCTGTTTATCGACCAGCCAGTTTAATTAAAAGGAACGAAAAAGTAAAAAATTTTTTGTTTATGTTCAAGTTTAGTTTGGTCGGAAACCCCGTGCATTCAGGTATATATCTATCCAGACTATTAGATCCTTAAACTGATAGTGGTGTTTCTATCATAATTTGAGATCACGTAACATACACAGCTTACTAGATTACCTCGTGTAATTATCACTGCAACAATGGAAAATACACTGCTATTACAAACTAAAAGACACCTTGACTCACATTATTTGTATGACGAACTTAAAGACGCTTGCGTTCATTTTGCTTTAGTCAATGACCCGCAGTAGACACGGGCGTGGCTTCCAGTTCCGGACATTCGATTCCATGCACTTTGATATGGAGAATGTATCTGCGGTTGCCGAGTTTTTCATTTTATCTAGCAATTTGGCGGAGAGAAGAGTGTTACATTTAGATGCACTCGTATTCAACGGCTTAAATGTAAAAGACATTTCTTCACAAGGGAATAATTTGGCGCCCATTAAAGCGGCTTGGAGGAAAGACATCTTAAAAATCCTCAATCGTCTTGCAACAGATGCGGCGTCAAATGTTGGCCTAACTTGCTTCCTATAATCCTTCAATGTATGCTCGTTTTAGCTCTGAAAGGAGTAAATACGCATGAGCCAACAACTCTTAAATTCTAAGAAAAATGGTTTGAAATACATTCTATTGCATTCTGATATTTTATTCTGGTTCGGTCCATTTAATCTTGACGAAATTATGGTAGTCCCCATACATTTACGGAAACAAGGCACATAGTTGTTTGAGTGCGTGTGCGGTTGTAGTTATCTGCGTCCACAGGACATCAATATGAGTTGAACACGATCTACAATGATACGTATGATATATCTTGGTTCCCTGTCCGTAGATGCGCTTATGGCTCCCTCGGAGTATGCAGGTATTCGGCATGGTGATCCAGTCGTTCTTGTCCCTTTGAGCCCTGCTGGAGTGTTGTTTTTGATCAAAAGCCTGTATGCAAATTGTAAATAATTGAAATAATTTATTTCCTATCGCGATCCGAGATTATGTTTCAGTTCGGAGAAATTTGGCAGCGTCCGTCGACACCTATCAACTTGGCAAACAGGTTTGTGTACATGTAGTTGCCTACATGCAGCAAGCGTCGCCTTAATTTGACCATACGCACGAACTGTGTAAGGGATCATAATAGTGTAGTATATCAGTTTTCTTCACAATGCATATCTTGACCGCTAAGAGCTGAGCGTTACTTCGGGTACTCGGCATTCAGTGAATAACATCACTAAATAAAGTGCAAATTATATGAAAATGTCCCATTTGCAATTCAGTCTAACGATGCTAGTACGTGTCTTATCAAAATTATTCAGTTTAATACCGCCACGAATTTTGTCTCGGGAATCTTGCTAACAACTTACAGAGGATGATGACGGAATGAAGTCAACGGAACAAATGCGCGGCCAACGTAACTCTGGGCTTACTACATTTGCATGATACAAGTTAGCCGTAAAACGTTAGAACACGTCGATTGTTTACTCCGTGTGACAACAACACGAATTATGTCTTTCTTGCTTTAGCTCAGTATAAGTCAATATAGAAAGTCACGTAATATCACAAAAAATAGGTGAGATGTCTGCAAAAATGTTTAGCAATGGGGAGCGATGAATTTGTCATTTAGTTTGCCATAGTTTTGTTGCGTATAATACGAAGGTGTGATCATTTAAACAGTAGGTGTTTATGCCTACGCTTTTAAAATTAACGATTGTGCGTATATTTTCTTAGCACACAAGAAACGTTTAACGTAAACACAAAGAGGCCAATCGTTGGACGGCCTTTGAGGCATGGTGATTAGTTCCATTAGTAATATATACATTTAAGATACATAGACATGGCTTTTAGTATCGCCAATTTCTTCAGTAGACTCTCCTGATACTAAAATATTCACATTATTAATCGGTAAAGCAATCTAAGGCGATTTTCATACAGCGCATTGAGAAAAATGAAAATAGTTGATCTCCGCGTAATTGCGGAACGATTTGCACAGCTTTAACGCTCCTGTTGATATATATATATATATTCACAGTGAACCCTCCGGTAGTTTAGCGCCCATTACAGGCGATAATTGATCGCATCCATCTAGCATCTAAAGACTGTGTCGACGCTTAAGTGACTGACTCGCCTTAAGGACAGTTATTTTAAACCTTTAATAATCATTGAGCTTGAATAGACAAATTCGCGAAAGTTTGCGTATTTTTGTATTTTCTGGAGTTCTTTCATTTCTAATTTTCCCCATAGATTACAAAGAAATGGATGGGTTATAGGTCTAGAGATGCAGTTCTTCGTCTGGTATCTAAAATGCTTGTGAACACATGCGTTTTATATAAGCTGAAAAAGATAACAGCGTTTTGGTTACTGATGTCAACTGAGAGTATTGTAGGTAGACTTACTCATGAAATGTCTACCAAATTTCCGAAATGCGTTTTCGTTTCGAAAAGATTAATTGAGCAGGGTTATGAAACTCGTCAGCCTGCAACATAATTCTATAATATTTCACTTAAGCCATCATACCGACTTTTGAATGATTTTTCTCCCGGCTGCATACAAAAACTACACACTTTAAAAACTGAGTACCTAATTTACAGGTATTTTTCTCATTGTTTTACGATGCCCCTAAAAGTACAATTATATTTCATGGAAACCATGCACAAAATTTTTCATTCTTTTGCGCATTCGGTAAATAATTACGTCTTCTTCCTATCCTACCCTCAAAGAAAGTTTATGATTCTTTTTTCAAAGACTTTTCTAATTACCGAATAATTTTGAACCCGCTCAACTGTTACACTTAGATTCAGGGTTTCCAAACTACAAGCGTAGGTTTTCCGCGTACAGAAAACCAAACTTTACTCTACGTTACTAAAGGAGTACTATATAGGGTTCATACAATTTGGCGTAGATCTGATCCGTATTGATTCCTTCACGAGCCGCATTGATAAATGCAGAGACATGACTATTTACGAACGGCCATTTCAGGGCATTAAAAACTCCCACATTAAGAAACTTTCTAAAGACCGCATTATGTCTCAGATTCAAGCATAAAATTAGTAGAAGACGTAATTATTTACCGAACTAGCAAAAAATGAATATTTTCTGCATGTTATTAAATAATATATAATTGGACTTTTAGGGGCATCGAAAATCATTGAGAAAAGCACATGGTACATAGGAAGTCAGCTTTTACAGAGTGCCGTTTTTACATGCAGTTCGAAGGAAGATCATTCATAAGCCAATATTTTGAGGTAACGGAAGTATTATTATATTATTTTGCAGGCTGACTAATTTTAAAACTTTTATTAATTAATCTTTTTGAAACAAATTTCATTTCGAAAATTCGGTTGATACTTCATGATTTAGCTCATCTGCTGTAGGCAAGCGCTTCTGAAAACCAGACTGGGTAGGACGATCCTGCTTAAACAAGTATATCATTGTGCTTGAATAGACACATTTGCAGCAAAACAGCAACACTACCACTGCCGCCGTCATCAGCATTTTCATAGTTTTATTGGCATATGTATAGTAGTAGTGGTATTAGTGGTAGTAATAATGTCCGCGGCCGGATATGCACTTTTAAACACTGATAATTTTCTTTCCAAAATTTTCTAAAACGCCTCCTTAACAAATAAATTTACAGGTGTAGATAGTTGTCGTCATAGAAAAGGCATACTGCCTATTGTGCAATCCTCTCGAAGCTGTAACTTTCAAGCCTGAATTAATTTGGTTTTTACATTGAAAATTATTCACTGTCAAAGTAGTCGTGGGAGCCTGCTTGCAACGAAACCACTCTCTGCACAACCTAGCGTCAGTCTGTTTTATCCGGCGGCATCGGTGCCCACTCATCACACAAAAGCCTTCTGGTGCCATCAAGAGAGGCTAGAAATTGGATTCCTACTCGCATTTACGGTTTGCATGAGAACAGTTGACTACGCAGTTATAACGTGTTATGACTATGGCAGAAGGTTATTTTCAGAAGGTGGTGTACTTACTGTTCTGCAGTAACTGTGACCTTTTACCAATATGCGTAATCTAACGCTGCGAAATTTCACATAGTTCTGCTCCCGATGATTTTCATTGGTTATTTGTTCCATGTATATGTGGTGTCGAAAATACAAACAAAACAGTTTTGCGTCATCATCAGTCATGTCTTTTAGCCTGTTTATTAAATTATTTATGCTACTTCAGCAGTTACTACCAAACATGGCCTGCAAGAAGGCAGTGGTAACAAGTAAGTTTTTCTGACACTTTTAATGAAAAATGTTATGCTTTAGAAATAATTACTCTTCTAACTTAGCATTGCTTGCCAATGTGCTTGCGGAATGCGTCGGTGAATCTGCATTAATCCTTAATTAAGCGTCCCTACACTGAAAGCATATAAACGGCGTTTCCTAATAAACCAATTTCTTAATTTCCGAAACCATACGCTCATTTGTTACATAGCGACATATAAGTAAGCATATACATTATGCGTAAATATTCAACGTACAGATGCCTTATTACCTACCCCAGTTGTATTTGGATTAGATGTTTACATTTATCCGCAGCAAAGTAGTATATATTGCCAGTATATTCAAAGTTGAAGCATTATATTACTGGTTACGAAAAGCCTTAGCGGGAAAACCATTCTCACTTTCATTATTCACTTTGACTATTTTTTTAAAATCAGTTTTTAATATCATTTAATCAACGTGGATTCATTTTAAAAAAAATTTTCTGCACTTCTATTGTAGCCTGGAAGTGTTGTCCACGCACAAGAGGGATCTTCCGGTTATATGATGTCTTGCTGCAAAGAGTCCATGCGAATGCCGAATTTTCCGTAAAAGTGCAATACAAGGGGAACACTTTAACGAATTTTTGGATGGCCGCTAAAACTGATCCGATACTGCATTCATGCTCTAAGGTTGATGGCGTTCGAGAGTTCTGGATGTTAAAACTGGAATGCAATCTTACGCTGCCACGAATGAGCATTAAAATCTCTCTCGATGTAAGCATAGTCCATAATAACTTTATTAAAATATCGTGTGAGTCATACATTAAGGCAGAGTACTAGGCCCTAAAACTGATCTCTACTTTAGCATCAAAATTAGCGTAATGGTGGCGTTTCTCTTTTTTTTGACCTCACATACCTTACAGAGCGTACAAGATTGCTTCGTGTTATTATCATTGTATCAATGTAAATTAGATTGTCGTTACAAACTAGATGTCATGCTATTAACAAATACTTCACGTCGGACACTTTGACTACCATTCATTGAATGAGAAACTTAAAGACGTTGTCGTACATTCTGATGTCTGCTTTAGTCAAAGATCCGCAGTGGTCGCGCTCGTGGCTTTCATTTTGCGACAGTCGATTCTATGCGATTTCATGTGGAGAATGTGTCTGCTGTCGCCGAGTTTTTCATTTTATCCAGCAATTTGGCAGAGAGAAGAGTGTTCCATTTAGATGCACTCGTATTCAACGGCTTTTGTGTAAATGAAATTTTTCCACAAGAGAATATTTTGAAGCCTTTTAAAGCGGCTTGGAGAAAAAACATCTTAAAAATCCTCGATCGCCTCGCAACAAATGCGGCGTCAAATAATGTTGGCCTAACTTGCTTTCTGTAACTCTTCAATATATGGTCGTTCTAGCCTTGGAAGTAGTTATAACGCATTAGTTAATCGCTCTTAAATTCTGCGAGAAATGTTTTGAAATACAGCACTTTTCTATTGCATTCTGATATTTTATTCTGGTTTGGTCCATCTAATCTTGACAAAATTATGGTAACCCCCATACATATCTGGGAATAAGGCACATGGATGTTTGTGTGCGTGTGCAGTTGTAGTTATCTGCGTCCAGGGGAAAACATTTTCAGTTAAACACGATTAAAAATGATACGTATGATTTATCTTGGTTCCCTGTCCGTTTATGGCCTCCCCCTGAGTATGCATATGTTAATATCGTCTATCCAGTCGTCCTTCTCTTTCTATGCCCTGTTGGGGTGCTGTATTTTTATTAAAAACCTTTACGCAAATTGAGAAAAATTGAAATAATTTATTTCCTATTGCAATCCGACATTATGTTTTGGTGTGAAGAAATTTATTGCGGTCTACTAACATTTATCAGTGTGGCAAACAGGCTTGTTTGCATGCAGTTGCCTGCCTGTAGCGAGCATCGGCTTAAATTAAACATACTTACGAGCTGTGTAATTGATCATGATACAGTGCGTGATCTATCTCATTAAATGTTGGCTGAAATTCTGAAATACGTTTTCGATTAGGATGGATTACTTGGTCGCGGTTATGATACTGATTATCTAAAGGCATACTCTTATAACATTTTGGACTAAGCAGGATGTCGGCTTTAGAATGCACATCTCTTTAATCTCCTGTAGAAAGCTTGCTCGGTAAAAAATGACTACTTAAGAAGCATGCATTTTTCCCATTGATTTTCGATGGTCTTAGAAATTCAAATATATTTTATAGAAACCACATACAAATGTGCCATCTTTTAGTTAATCAATAGAGAATCACGTCTTCTTTATAATTTATACTTAAGGAAAGATTATAATTAGGTTTTAAAAACGTTTTCTAATTGCCGAACAATTTGGAGTCTGATCATTCGTTGCATTAGCGCTTAGTGATTACACTCTACAAGATTCATGCGTTCCGCGTAATGAAAATCAAATATCTTTCTATGTCATTAAAAAGACATTATATAGGGTTCCTAAATTTTGCAATGGATGCGGACGATGTTGTACATTTAATGAGGAGCAGTGGTAAACGGCCAGGCACGATGCTATGTGAATGGACGTATCGCGGTCTTAAAAAGTCTCATAATTAAAAAAATTTTAAACCTTAATCATATTCCTTCCTTAAGTATAAAATATAAAAAAGACGTGATTATCGATTGATTGATTAAATGAAAACATATTTTTGTTTGTGGTTTCTATGAAATCTAATTGAATTTCTAAGACCATCGAAAATCAATGGAAAAAATGCATGCTATATAAGTAGTCCTTTTTTACCAAGCACGCTTTCTACAGGAGATTGAAAAGAAGTGCATTTAAAAGCCGACATCCTGCCGAGTCTAAAATGTTATAAGCGTATGCCTTAAGATAATCAGTATCACAACCGCGACCACGTAATCCTTTCTAATCGAAAGCGCATTTCAGAATTTCAGCCAAAATTTCATGAGATCGATCACTCGCTGTACTTTTGAAACCAAAGGATATCCCTCCTTTATATATACAAATTTAATCAGAATTAATGTTCAACAGAGAAATTAACAGATATTTGCACGCATTTATTTTAGAAGATAAATCCAAACTTATAATAGCATCGAAAGCCAGCGAGAGATTCATACTAACTAAATAAGCTTTTTTTGCAGGGCATGAAATATGTGGCTAACAGGAATGACGCCCACTCGAAGTCTGCATTTTGACGTAACCGAAATATAAAGGGTCAGACATTTTAGGACAAACACAGAGAGAAAAATCCAGTAGAACTGCAAAGAAGCCCACACGTTCTGGTATTTCTCAGCACATATGGCCGTACTATATTGTTGCGTTCTTATGGGTGACAGTTAACATTGAGATCGGCATCTTATTTTCATTTGTGGAATGTCAGCAAATATTGGAGGAATTTCAGTCAGATGTGTTAAATTCGTCCGGTCCGATACCAGGAATCAGGAAACAGTGAAAAATGATTTATCCTGTACACAATGCAGGTTGCCCCGTGGTGCCTGTTTGACTTTGAGGCAGAATAAGGCGTCTGTTGGGATGCGTGTTGAGTAATGGAGTGTAATCCTGTTAACACAGATCCGACATATATTCATCAACATGTGCAACTGTTGGTCATGTGATTGTTTGCACATAGACGGAGTTTGAGAGGGGATGTCCACGAGGAACGATAGTCCGCTAGCAATACGCCATGTTGGCCATCTGGCCGTTGTCTCGGATGCCAAATACTCTAAAGAAAGCAAGACTACCACTAGCTGGTCCTAGCTAACCTGCGAGCTGTTCCGCAATAATCCGACCGGTCGCAAATTGGACGCAAAAGGTCAGCGACCTGTAATTGCGTGAAAGTGATCATGATAAATCAACAGTAAATGAAGATTAGTCAGGCACTAGAATACTTTATAAATTAATCCGTAATATTTATGTCGTGCAGGAATTCATCGGCAAATCAGAACAGACGGAAATCTTAGGGGCTTTGGTCAGTCAAAACCATAGGTCCACTATGTCAGTAACAAATCAGTAAATCTACTGACTGAGTTCCTGTTTGCGTACGGAGTATGCACTTTTCCCATCTGGGAAACAAATATGGTAATTTTATCGAATCAGGGGAGGATTCAGAAAGTATCACATTGATCCAACGGAAAATTACCGAAGACATGTGTCCGATTACTTGACTTGTCAAGTAATACATTTACGCTGATTGTTTTACGATGCTCCTTAAAATCTACTCGAACTTAAATAATAACTGGTTAGTAAAATAATAGACTTTACCCGGACGTAGCTCAGTTCATAGAGCTCTAGACGTGTTTCGGTTCAGATACTAATAGAAGTCAGCTTCAAAATTCAAGTTCTGCCAAAGTCCGTTGGATTAGACAAGGTGGGCTTACGACCACTAGTCCACAATAAAAATTGCTGTTTGAAGCATATACGGGCGAAAAGTCTTCTGCAATCCTATGAAACATTTGACGGTTAGCTATGCTCTACAGCTCAGAAATGAAGATTTGAAAGGGTAAATGATGCTCCGTAACGTCAGAGGATGTTAGCGATAATATCAGCATGCACATGAACGAGACCCAGTCAGCTTAAAAATGTGTAATAGTTTAAAATAGAAAATCAAAGTCCATGTATAATAGTGTGTGGCCGTACATGAGGGTCTGCCTCAACCGCAAACAAAGTACACATCTTCAATGTACATATGGCCATACAGTTAGATTGGTGATTTGGAAATTGTACTGACTGAACACGTCGGATCTAAATAATCTCTTTTTCCCTTTTGTGGAAAACTTGATTGCCTCAATGGAACCTAAGCACACAGTAGCACGAATGCTTTTTCATTTCAAATAGCGCAATAACCACCCTCACCCCATGGGGATTCAAGATTTCGATCACATTTGGATTGAGTTATCTGACCAGTCTACAACAACCTATCTAATCAACCAAATTTAATACAGCAAGCTAACTATTTAGGCAGGGTTTCTGAGACGATCAGCCTATAATCAACCAGATGACTATAAGGCTCCAATTCCTGGTTTGAATCCAGCAGATACTTATTCGATTTTCTTCGTCTCATAAGACATAAACAATTCAGTCGTCAATTAAATCTAAACCTGTTGCGCATATCTGATTATACGCTATGCCAAATCCAAACATAAACTTTATTATTGTATTGTAAAGTGTGCTTAATTTTGACGGATAAGAAATAAATTGAGCACGACGAGTTTGTTTAAGTACTACATCAAAATAGTCGCGGTCGTTCACACTTATTGCGTCCACCAGGTCATATACAAGAAAACAGAGGGCTCAGTGGTAATAGTAACTGTGTGGATCGATCTTCAAAGATATTTTTCATCATCGCTCGTATGAAAAACTCATTGGTAATATAGACTTGGTTTATTAATGACAGCTTTTCATTATCGATGCATCGAAAAGTTTTAACTTATCGCGAAAAAGTAAAACTAGCTAAATATCGCCGCGAGCGATAACGACATTTTCGAGATAATAGACAGTCGAAAGTTTAAACAGCATATGATATTTTTGAGCGCCCAACATGCAGTCCCTTATCAGATGAACAGAACACTCTGTTAATCATTGTCAAGAGGGTAAAAATGAATTAAGTTTTCGTATTTTATCGCCTTTGTCTGGTATTTCAACTCACTGCATATAACTCGTCACTGCGCATTGGACGGAGTAGGGATAGATGCGAAGCTGTGTGTATTTACAGTGTAAACGTCAAAGCGTTAAACGCAGAACACTCGGGGTTTTCAGTTCTTCAATAAGCGATAATGCATGCTTGAACATTGCTCGATTTCCGAGCGCAAGAAGAGCAGATGGCTGGCGTGTCGTCGGCGCTAGAATGATGTGCACAATCCTTCGGTTTAGTAATTGCTGGCTGTCCTACAAGTTGGAAGGGGCAGACTAACCTGCGGCGTGCTGATTCTCAGCCGTTCATGAATGTTAGACTACAAGAAGGGTGCGACGAGCTCCAACTCTCGTAACAGCAACTGGAAAAATTTGAACGGTTTCGGAACGTCAGCCTCAGATGGCAGCAAATAAGATGTTGCAAGAATTATTTGTACCAAGAAATTCTGATGCTTACATCCGTCCTTGATTAATAGCAGAATAAAAAAGGCCTCAAATGACTAACACCTGTTTGATTTCAATTACAGTTTTCAGATTTTAGTTTATTTGAGGGAAACATAGGCCTTGAACCTTTAAAATCCCAATTTGTTTCGAGAAAGCGAATTATATTAAAACTTGAAAAAGGAAACATCTAACACCGCTAGAGTTTCATCCGATTGTCAAAGTTTTCGAATCCAGGCAGATAAACGAATTGTTCCAAGAGTTAAAAACATTAACGTTAGTAAATGTGCAGTACAAGAGTCTGTAAATGAATAATTGGTGCTATCTCTGGTTCTGAGTACGAAGAATTAAATTTCTGCACACATTCAGGAGAAATGGGACAAAAATAAAAACCAAACGTTGCTGAAATGCAGACAGTAATATAACAGCAATAGTAAACTGTTCGACCGAAATGGTAAACGTTGTCGGTAAGGTGGCATTATGGCGTTTGGTGGTAAACTGGCCCAACTTGCGCCTAAAAGACTCGAAGGAGGTGGGCATGTCGACATTTGTAGGCAGAGCATTCCAGGCATCGATCACTCTGTTTGAAAAGAAAAACTTCCGAATGTTCAGCCTGGCGCCAGTTATGCGTAGTTTATGTGGATGACCTCGGAGGTTCGTCGCGGTTGCTTGCTCAAAGAAATCAGCGGGCAAGAGACAGCAGTCCTGGCAGCGAATTATACGGGAAGTTCATATAAGTTCGCCCTTAGCTGTCTGTAACTCGGTGGGAAAAGACCGAAATTGGATAGTCGTGTTTCGTGATGTAGTAAACCCTGTCCACGTACGAGGTTTATTGCCCGCTTTTAAACTTTCTCAAGGATGCTGAGATCCTTAGAGGTCCCGTGTTTCAGCGCCTAAATAGCGAACTCTAGCTGTGGCCGCACAAAAGTCCGAAAGACTTTAACGAAGTAGTCCTCATCGAATGTCGAGAAAACTCTCTTAAAAAGATAGAGGACTGACATGGCAGACTTGGCTACTTTGGAGCAGTAAAGCGACTGTTTCAGAGAAGCAGTTGCCAACACACCTGAGCCTTTCTGGGGTCTACCTCCTGCAGTGGTACGCCATTTAGGTGCTAAACCCTACTGCTCAGAGATCGGTGCCTGCGACCCGCAAAACATCGCTCTTAGTCAAATTAAACGGCAAAAGCCAGTCCTATGACCATTTGTCGAGTCGGCTCAGGTCTACCTGTAAGCGCGCTTCGTAAAATTAAATTCGGATGACGTTCCAAATTTTACCAGCATCAGCCAACATGGGGGCATTTGAATTAAGTTCAGTGTCGTAGTCGTTGACGTATATAAATAATAAGGTAGAGTCAATGACTAAGCGCGCAGGAAAACCAATTTTTAACTGTTAATTCCGACGACTGCCTTTCAAAGACGTGTTAAATTTAAGAGTGACTAAACAAGAAGCTAATAGAAGCGAACAGGCGAGTTACAGGCAACAATTCAGAAGATGAGATGCGATCACTGGAGCAAAAAATTTACTGGCCTGAGGTTTCGGATTCTCACTCGAGTCCATCATCAGAGACATTCGCAGATAAGGGTGATGGTGGTACCAGGAGTGCCTGCGGAGAAGGGGCGTTCAACGGTCGTATTGGACAGGACAGACTACAATCAAAACGCCAAAAGCTTGTTGGAGGATCGTCAGTCCTATGTGCCATGCGAATCCAACCCCATGAAAACGCTGACACGCGAGATTAACGCGACGCTGTTGGCAATGGAGAACTCAGGTACAATATCGCCAATCGACCGACGCATGGCGAGAGCACAAGAAACGGCCCTAGGCTGATTCTACGGTCTCCCAAATGTGCACAAAGAGGGCGCTCCTCTCCGGCCTATAGTGTCACTAAAGGGCACTCCAACCTACGGACTGTCAAAGTGGTTGTTCCAACGTCTGAAGTTTCTGATCCCCGGCTCAAACACCACAGTCAGCTCGTCAACACAATTCATGGAGAAGGTAAAAAGGAGGGAGTCTCCTGCAAAGTTATATCATGGTTTCCTTTGATGTCACGTTCTTTTTTACTTCTATCCCGCAGGACCTGGCAGTCGAGACAATTTAACTACTCCTACGAGAGAAGTACGACGAAACGGAGAATCGCCTCGGACACGCCCAAGTCATCCAGCTCCTGAAGTTCTGTCTCAAGACGTACTTTACATTCGACGGAACAATCTACGAGCAGGTGAAGGGAACGCCAATGGGTTCGCCGATTTCGGGACTCATAGCCGAGGCGGTCCTACAACGGCTGAAGTCGCCGGTTTTCCGGCATCACAGACCAAAATTCTGGGCTCGCTATGTGGATGACACCTTCGTCGTCATCGAACGGGATCAGGTGCTGACGTTCAAAGAAAAAATCAACGCCGTCTTCCCGGACATTCAATTTACGATGGAGGAGGAGGAAAACAGTCAGCCGGCCTTCCTGGATGTCCACGTCTGCCGCAAAGATTGTGGTGGCCTAAAAACCAAAGTGTTCAGAAAAACGACAAATACGACGCAAGTACTGAACTTCAATAGCAACCACCCGATCAGTCACAAACGCAGTTGCGTAAGGGCGCTATACCGGCGTGTTGAGACGCACTGCAGTGAAATGGAAGACAAGGTTGCTGAATTACAATATCTTCGACGGGTAATGAGAGTCAAAGGTTACCCGCGAAACTTTGTCAACCAGTGCATAAGAAAAGGACCCCAGGAACCAAATTCAACCGGCCCCAAATTTTGGCGGGCTCTTCCCTACATGAAGAACGTCTCGGAAGCCGTCAGTCGTCGTTTCACTCCACTTGGAGTTGGGGTTTCACACAGGCCGGAAGCAACCATTAAGCGCCTAGTCATGAGACCACAGGATCCGCTGCCACGGCAGAAAACGTCTGCACTCGTTTACCGGATCTGGTGTAGTTGCGAACAAAGCAATTATGCCGAAGAAACTGAAAGATTACTTCGTACGCGAATTGTCGAGTACGCAGCAGCAGTGAGGCGGGGAGACGCTAAGTATCAGGTTACGGCACACTTGACGGGACCCGGCCATATTTTCGAATTCCAAGAGGTCGAGGCATGGTTCTCAGACCCGCAATTCATCAAAAAGCACAATGGCCTCCCAGTACCATATTCCGTGCTGCGATTTTTCCTGGGCAGGAGAATCAGGCACGTGAGGAGGGCGCGGGCGGGCAATTATCACAGTGACAGTGAGCCAGTTTGCCCAGCAATCATCACACCAGCATCCAGCACGGATGACCATGGATTCGAGTGAGAATCCGAAACATCAAGTCAATAAATTTCTTGCTCCATTGATCGCATCTCGACGATCAAGCAGCCTTGGATCCAGCTCAGAGGATTACCTCTTAAGCCTGTTCGGCTTAATTTTTACAGGACACGCTTATGTGGCACCCTGTCGAATATTTTTTTAAAGTTGACGTAGACCGCGTACACTTCATTGTCGCCATTGACCGTCCAGGTCCAGCCATCTAAACAATAAAGTAGGTTTACCACGGATGATCTGCCACTACGAAATTCGAGCTGGACATTGCATGGAAAATAACGCTCTTTTAGAAAGTGCATTATTTCTCACTTAATTATTATTTAAAAAATGTTGTTCGAAATTGAAGTAAGGCTGTTTGATCTGTAGTTGTCTGCTAAGAACTTGCTGCCGCCTTTATAAATTGGCATGATCCGTGCAGATTTCCGATCAGCGGATAAATAGCCTGCTTCGAACGAAGACTGAAAGAGCATGGACAGCGGTTCTGATAGTTTGCTAGCAAGCTCCTTCAACAATGTGGGCAGTATATAATCCGGCCCAGGTTATTTAGACTCATTCAGCGTTAAAAGTTCCTTGCAAACAATAGCTTCGTCGAAAAGACAACCTCAGTCGTTCTCCCGTCCACTATGTCGCAGTCGGGAGGGAGAAATGTGATTTCCTTCGTAAAGATAGACTTGAACTTTGTGAAGGGTGCTCTGAGTTTCACCGTCTTCACTGAGTTCTAGGTCGTCACCAGCTTTCAATTATGGGATTAAGCATCTGTTTCGTGTGCTCCTTCTTATATAGCCATGGAATAACTTAGGATTTTCTGCGGCTCGATCCAGTAGGACTTTCTCGAAAGGACGTCGCGTGCCGATCGTTAGCCTCTTAACTAGGTTCTTCTGTGCCTTGTATGCATTTATCGAAACAGAGTTCCTATCCGAGAGGAATTTCGTCCATAACCTACACTTTTTATTATCTTCGTTTTTTTAAAGCTTGTGTTAGCCACGGGGGTGTTCTGTTGAGTTTCTTCCGTAAAATAGGACAGTTGTCTCTGAGAGGAAAGTGCAATTACTCAATAAATCAGTCCTATTCCTTGATCATGTAACGGGAAAAGGCTGATTCCCAATTTATCGTGTTTAGTTCACCTTTCGTTTGGACAAAGTCGCTGCGTCAAATGTTTATTCTATCCCTGGTGGCTGGTTGGGGCGGAGAAAACATGGGATACTCCCACAACAGTACGACGTGTTTGCTTCGACCTGGGGGAGGTAGGCATTGTGCCTCAGCAATGCTGTCTAGTGGCCTTGTACGGAGCAGATCCAGACAGTTTGGATGTTGCCCTTCGCGTACCCTCGTCGGAAAAGAGACGTGCTAAATGAGAAATAACCTGATCATCATGTCCAGCGAAACTTCGGTAGAAAGCATGGAATGGACCAGAGACATAGGCTAAACTCCAGCCGATAAACGTTGCATAGAATTCCCCTAGGACAAAGAATCCGGACCGGATAGAGAACCTGTCCAGGTTTTCAATAAGACGAATGTCTGCCGTGGGATCATTTCTCGGCGGTCCGTAGACCGTCAGGTCGTCTGCTAATATGTACCTTGATGGATTTGTCTTTCAGTCTACTGAAAGCATTCTGAATTTTGACGCAAGTCAGACGTTTCTGTTCTAATTTCCTCTTTGTTTAGTCATGCGCGTTTTTTTCGAATGCAGAACCCAAATTGTCCGAACAATTTAAAACAAATCAATATTTTTTTCCAAAGCCATTTATTTTATGCCGACTCAAATGTGCTCCTTATTCTCATTAGTATCATAAAGTAAATGAATGAAAAGTGCATATCATTATGTTTTCTTCATAAAATATATTCGGATTTGCTTGGACAACGAAACTCAATGTAAAAATATCGGTGAGCACCTTTTTACAAGTGAATTTTATGCAGAAGGTAAAAAGTAGCAAATTCAAAAGTTACCGTCTTGCGGTGACTATACCTATTTGATTTTTCTGCAAACATGGACATTACATATCCGTCTAAGTGAGCATTCTGTGTCGGAAAAGTATTTTAAAAATTGTTTGGATTTTTTGAATACATCACAAACTGCCCTAATTGTTTTTGAATTGGCCGCAAATATTGCCAGTTAAAGCGTCCACATTTAGTCGAGATGTATATAAAATCTTAAGCGTCAGGCGTCCAAGATATATGAAGTAAAAACATTTCCTTTCTTAACATACGCAAAAGAAATTCGTTTCAAAGCACGACTGGAGTAAATCTCAGCTTGAAGGCGCTGTCTATAGATTTTTTCTTTAAAGATACGCAGAAAATCAAAGACAGTCATTATGCATGCTTTCATACGCATACCAAACACCGCGGGAAGACGGAAATGGTTTCAAAATATTTGCCGATCCGCTTTCGCAAAATAAAATTGATAAATTCATTGAGCACACATATTTTTTGTAGACAATTTGATGAAGTATCTAGAACTCTGTTATTTTTATCTGCATATGATACCCATGGACACGCTGACGAAAGCGCAATTTAAAGATGGCAGTACAATCATCCGAGCTAGGTGAAATGTGACATAAGTGGGTACATGCGTCAGTGTGATTTGTAGCTGCACTAGTGTCGAGAATCACGAAACGTGCCCTCACAGTGATCTAAAAGAACCACAAAATTCCGATAAAAACCGTCAGAAGAGTGTTTAGACGAAGACTTATATTTTAAGGAAATTAGGCATTCTCAATAATAAAAGATAATGTAGACTGCAAACTGCATTTTTGAACGTCCAAATATGGAATGAAAAATGTACAATCCAACCTTTATTTTTGGAAACATTTTAGAAATTTCAAACCTGATTGTGATAAAAATGTATAGGCAGTATATTTTAAATGTAGGTGGGCTACTCTAGCAACGATACATACGCATGCAATAAAACAATTCCAAAAACTATTTTACTTCTCCGCAAAATTAAACTCAATTTGAGGAGTCAGAGGTGTAAAACAGCACAAATAGAGTCAATAAATTGCTAAAACTAATCCACAATCGAATAATCGAATTTTTATGAAGCATTTAATCGAGAACATTATGCGCAGCACAGCGCAGTTTCGCAAGTAGACGGATGCAGAATTGTTCTTTGCGAAATGACTTTCGCATTATTTGTGCGCGCTTGCTTGGCAACATCCGTTGTCATTTTGGAAGCGATGTTTCGCGTATTACTCTGATCAAATAGCCAGTTAATTATCGAGTTATGCATAAACTCTGACCTCTAATTAAAGTCTATCTTCCTCTTTTGCTTATTTAAATGAGCACGGGATTCGATACTCCCCATCGGTCTCGCAATTAACGTGGTGTACAGCTAAAGGCAGTATTGCCAACTGAGATGATTGCGCGTATTCAAAACGCATCTTGTACGATCGTTTATATGCTGTTGAAAGAAGAGTCAACCGAAATTACTGCCGGTGTAAAATTTTTGCAAGAATATTTGTACTGGTTTTCGTAAACATTTCTGCATAAATTAACTTCGTTTATATTGCTGTCCTCTTACTAAAAGATATTTTTTGGTTTAATGCTGTTTGACTATCAGCAATGTATCCGATTGTCATGATCCTTGAGGAATCGCACCCAACAAATTATGTGAATTTCAAAAGCAGTTTTTTGTGTTGCAGGCAAAAAATGCAGACGGTGGACTGATCTCCGGCGATGGTTTTGAATGCCCATAGTGTGCTTAGCCTTAGCAAACTATGATACACGTTTCCCCGTCTGCTTTTGTGACCAATTCGGGACATTTGTCGACTAAGAAGCCGTCTTGTAAGGGAAGGAAAGCAAAAAACTATCCTTTTATATAGATGTAACTGACAGAATCATCGTTGTGAATATGAGAATTACAGACACATGAATTTACAATGCAAATTTAGCAAAATGCATTAGTTCATCTGCACACAGTTTTAGAATACGACAAGGACCAATTAAGAGTTCCGGCTTGAATTTGTAGCGAACTGCCTAACAGAGCTTATTTGTGCAAACTATTCTTCCCTTAAGCAGTGACATACCGCCGCGACGTGATTGCAAAGATGCGTCCAGCATAGCAATTTTGATAATACTTTAATTATCTCCATTGTCGGGGTTTCATGTGGTCTTCATCAATATGAAGCAACCGATGTGCCCGTAGATAAATAGTCGGTCTCATTAAATGCAAGATAAAATAACTATGACTGACGCTTGCCTTTAAAGATAGAAAGACCGATTGGAGGGCGTAAGTGCACTTTCGACAAAGCCCAATTGATCAAGTAAACTTAAATGGTAACGGTACACAAGAAAATCATATATGACTTAGAAAAGTTCGATTGCACTTCGTCTTTCCATACGTGTGCTTGTAAGAACAGAAGGATGAGGGCGTATAAATAAGAGAGAGTGGATAAGGAGGAATTAAGAGTAGGGGGGCGGGAGAGTTCGAGGAGTCGTGCATGCATTTAACCAACCTTTGGCCACTGTAGACGTAAAGGAGCTTGTACCTGATTCTTTTGTGCGTAAGAAACCTACTTTTATAGCTGTATGAACGTCACCTTTGCTGTTGCTGACAGACGCTGACCCAGTAACTTAGGGCAATTTGTGAGACAAGTAAATAAGTCGGAATCTTCGATCCACGCGATGCCTGTGACCAAGCATGTGTGCGGCGATGGCGCCATTCAGATTTTTTATTTCACGCTTTATCAATCGTTCCAGAATGTGCTCATGTATTCTTTTTATAGCCCTTTTCTCACGTGACAATGTAACTTGCTCTGTAGGAGCAATTCAAGGCGTAACCCTAACCTTTTAAATATAAGTCATAATCGTAAACCGTAACTCCTACTCATGAAACCTAACCCCAACCCCTAACTCTAACACCTAGCCACAACCCCACACCACAGCCCCCAACCCTAACCCCTAACCCTCACGCCAACACCAACAGTACTTTGTCTATCAAGTGGGGCTGCCTAACCACATCTTACCCAAACAAGCCGTACATGCTTCGTGCTAAATAGGGTCTGTTTAGATCTTTACCTTAATGCCTAATGCTTTATCGGTTAAAGCTAGAGCCTGATTAAGATATCTTCTCAGGAGATCATGTCCTACGCCCCCTTCCCTAAGATAATTATAGTCAAAATTTTTTTCCTTACACATGATCGTCAGTGTCTCGAATAATGGCGTAGTAAATCTCCAGTTGACCAGTGCTCATCTGAAATTTTGCTTTGTGTCCGCCTCCAGCGACAGTCATTTCGCTTCAAGGCAACATTAAGTACGCAGACCCCTTATTTTTGTGTGTTTTCAGCGCTTTAAGAAGCCGACTCGGGTGGAGGGGGGGGGCGGTGCGGAGGTGTAAGTAGCGCTCTCAAGTGACATCAACGTTGACAAGTCGGCGCCCAGCAGCATTGACTGTCAGAGTCGCTGCTGATGGGCATGTATGTGCTGTGCGCCATGCCAGACGTCCTGACGTCCTGCCAGAGAGGTCAATCTAACAGTAAAAAATATCACGTGCAAAAGAATACGAGTCGTTACCGTGACCCATGACTGCAGATGAGACGTGCGTATGGTATCGATTAAGACAGCCACACTGTTTGTTGTACACAGAAAAACACCTCGGGCAACAAACTGTGCTGTCGTACTGGCGTGCATAAACACAGCCCTGATCAAGCATTCATAATAACCTCCACAAAAGCTAGCAAAAATAAGGAGAACATTCATGTGCTCCCAAATAATTAAATATATTCTCCCCGAAATTATACTTTCCTGAGGCATTAGCCTTCGCGTTCGGTACGATCAGTGAGCAGTGTAAGGAAGTGGTGACAAAAGTTCCGGAATTAATTTACATTTTAAACATATTACGTACAGCAGGTGTAATTTCAACCGAAATTCCGAAGGTTCATGCTGAAATCTGGTGAGCTGCGACTGTGTGGACGCAGAGATCTCCGATCTGAAGTTAAGCATGTGGATTCATGTCAGCGTGCCTGAAACGGATCGATGGAAGAGGTAAAGGACTTTGAGGTAGCGAGGCCTTGGACAAGGGCAGCAGACATCGCCATAACGGCTGTCGGCAATAATGTAACTGATATTGCTTCACTGCAGGTTTTACAACCCTGAAATTTTGTGATAATAAACATTTTACAAACCGAAAAATATATCTCCATTGTATCATCAAATTTGAAAATGATACGGCGATCTTAACCTTTATTTGTGCTTTAAAGAAAACGTATTTAATTTTACAACGATTTCGACAACCAATAAAACTTGTTCGTACCATTTACGTTGTCATTTTCATCAACCGTGTTCTGTGCAAATTACTTAGAGCCAGATCCCTATGAGCCACAAATGTGTTGTAACGTAAATAACCTGACACGTGTGCAACTTAGTTATCATCGTTATTCACAATCGCATTACATAGCGTATTTGAAAGTATACAGAATATGTCAGCTGACGTATGTACGAAGAAACGTTTTTTTCAAATGGAAAGCCAAAGTCTTGGATGATCCTGCTCAGGTTTTTACACGGAAATTTTAAGAAAGAGCTATTATCAAATGTTGGTATTTAGCTAGTTTTTTAATTGATTGTTCAGACCGCGGTAACGTGCACATTTAATATTTTGTATGCATTGAAGAATTCGCTGGTATAGTTCAGAATGAACTCCGGTTACCATGAACAAGCAGAACAAACCTGAATTTTTCCTAGTTGTTTCTTCTACGATTTGTCCGCTCGTCCTGTTGATTTCGGAATAATCTCATTAGACATCCGCCGGACAGTTACAGGACCTACATAAGCGCCACAAATAATTCTGCAATATGTTAAATCTGTCACGTCCTATGAGCGCTCCTTCAACTCTGGAATGGTTTCTGACCACACTGTAGAAACGATATGCTGGAGATACCTACGATATAATCTCGGGTTTAAACTCACTGACGCCCACAGTATTGGTAAGCGTTTGTCCCATACACACATTATGCCGATTTTCGAGCCTATTCAAGTGGTCGGTCTGACCTCAGGGGCAAATTGTACAAATTGCACTCCCTTAGGTACCGCTCACCTCTATAGCAGTTACACCCCCGAAAATTTCGATAACTAAATTCCCATGATTGTTGAAAGCATTGAAAAAAATATTTATTCCCTGTAATTTACTAAAAAT
Organism: Spirometra erinaceieuropaei; assembly: GCA_902702965.1. Taxonomy (NCBI): domain Eukaryota; kingdom Metazoa; phylum Platyhelminthes; class Cestoda; order Diphyllobothriidea; family Diphyllobothriidae; genus Spirometra; species Spirometra erinaceieuropaei. Next base: position 540,486 of record CACRXP010000042.1, on the reverse strand, counting down.
ACGTTTAACTACGAGCTTAAGAAGAGTAATAAACATTTTATTCTTAACAGTCAATCCTCAAGAGAACTCTTTTTAATAACTGACGATCGAAAGTGGACTGTTAGCCTTTCCCTGTGTTATTCAGTTGTGGCCAGATCACACATCAGTTGGCCTATTAAACGTGGCATACATGGGTTTGGGCTTTCATGCAACCGTGAATGCACTGCACCGCTGCTTCTTCGATGCACAAATACCCAACGCTATCCTTGATATCAATGGATAGAACCTTCACGTAGGAGCCATCGGGATACTTTTCAGCGGTTGTTAACCGGAGAGGTGTTTCTGTGCAAAGTAATACCGCTGGCACATACTTATTGATTGTAAGCCACAAGGCCTGTTGTTCATAGGAGCTGTATGTTCTACATACTATCATACTCATTTAAAAAGTTCATGACACAAATCTCTATTGCCACGTTAAATTTCCGAGGAAATTAAGCAAGGCAAGTTGAAACTGGAGTTCATATACCAGAAAACACACGGGGAAAGCTGGGGGACCCACTGACGAGCCGAACCCCTCGCAGCTGCGTCAGGTAGCGGCACAAGATCGGCAAAACACGCGTGTCTGGGCTTTTAGCTAATATCTGCGTTGTTAGTACGGTAAATTATTGCACAACACAAATCTCTATTGTTCATCAGTAGGTTAAAGTAAATATAACATGCCCTGTATTTAGTAGTGAGGAATCCAAACTTATTCTGCTCGTTGCCTTAGAAACGCTAAAGCAGAAACAAGTCGGTATTTTGGGTAGAGAGAACAGTCACCTCACCAACTGACATTTCTAATCGGCCTGTTCATACTATATTGATCTCATATGGTTTATTGTTAATATACGGAGACACCTTCAACAAAGGTAATTTGTTGACACCCCACCGCCGCAACAGTATAGATCGCCGTAGCCGATCTCATCGAATTTCAGTCAATACGGAGCTTCCGAATTTTCAATAACTGTGCAAATTTTTTCCCGGGCCTTCCAAGGACCTCCGTTACGCAATTTGTACGACAGTATAACTAAACGATCTCAGGAAAATTCTTATTTAAAATCAAATTGTCTTTGGAAAATTTCGAAGCTTAGTCTGCTAGACTTTATGCCTTCGCTGCTCTTCTTATTCATTGCTGCATTTACATATAATTGCTAATACAATAAATCCTTATATTATGATGTGTGTTTCATGTGCCGTCTTCGACTGGTGTAGACAACATTATATTACGGTAACAATTGCCAATAATCAAACTATTCGTAGGCCAAATTCTGTACAATTTTGTCCCTTACTTTATACTGGGCAAATTGCTACGACGTCCACATGCCCAGCTAGTGAGTGCGGGCATCGTAACTTTCGTCAGATGTGGATGTGTAAGCAGCATGTAAAGATTTACTGGTAGACTGGACTTGTGTCAGAAATAATGTAGCCGCTTTTTGCAGACTATTTGGTTCCGTCTGTTCTGACGATTAAAGAGAGCATCGATTGAAAATTGTATCAACGATATTTCTAAAAATATTGAGCTTTTTGGAGCCACAATAACATTTACTCTTAAACAACACACAAGTCAGCGACAGAATTCTGTTCAGCGGCCGCAAAATTCTGTCTGAACTAGTAATGAAAATAGCAAACGCGATTGGCCTATTAACACTGGCCCGAGGTAACTTGCGGCGAGCTTTTCGTCTGAGGTCTTAAGTAAACTCCCTCAGGCAGTTCCGCATGCCAAACAGTCGAGCGCCAATTATGATAACATATCCCTCACTTTTAAAGCATTATGCCGGACAAAATTTAAAAGTGGCCGTTTAGTTTGTCCATAACTTGCCCTACAATCAAACCCTTTACTCCGGAAATGGATGACTGAATGCTGCGGTTCCAGAATATACGGTTTTCCTAGAGCAAACATTCAATGGTAGTGCAAAGTGTCGTCAGAACTGAGTTTGCCATCATTTGGGACATCATAGGACGATCGCTTTCTCTAAGACAGGGTACTACAGATCGTGTCATGAATCCGCGTCTGCGTATTTGACATTCAGTAGTGTCTACGCTTTAAATAACCAGCTGAACCGACGTAGAGAACACGTTCTATGAAAGCCTGTGCGGCTTTCTGATGAGGCAAACCGTTAGGTATTTTAGTCTCCGCGGAGGTATTAAGAGCGTTCTCAGGAAAGTAAAAAAGCTGTTTGAAAATTGCAACGTTTTTCTTTACTTTTAATCTGAAAGTGATAACGTTCGTGAAAATCCGTCATCGAAACAGTTTGGTAAAAGCATTCTTTGGAGTCCATTTATTAAACAAAGTTTTTTTAGAAATCAGAGGCGTATAATTGTTAGCATTTGTTCCGACTTTTGCTGTATTAGGCCAGTAGGCTTTAAGCTTGGATGAGAATTCCGACGCAACTCAAACGGTCACCTAAGAAAAAAATAACGTCTGCAACTGTGTCAAAGGAAAAACTTGCTTTTATGGTTTGGCTAAATGCATAGTACGAACCTATTGTTTCCGACAGTCGATGTATGACATTTTGCTAACTACACAGAGTTGACTTACTTTTCATGTAGGCTTTGTAATGGAAGGAGCTCCGCGGTCTCTCGAAAACGTTCAGTATTTGAGCAGTATGAAAATTTCTTGACAAAATCAAACTGGGATAGTTATGAGAGCATAGGTCATATTTTCGAGATAAATGTTCACCGATCGGTTTGATAAAATGTAATTTTACAAAAAAATATTAACGGCTGTAATATTCCTACCAAAGAATGCATAAACTTAATCCATCTGGAACAAACAAAATACGGCAAAATTGCTTGGATTTCTTGTTCAAGACTAAGATACCCCACTATTTAACATTAAGCAGTTAACCATTTTCCAGACGTTGCATGTAAATAATACGTAGAGGATGTTTGTCACACTTTCAGCTTAAAAATATTTGAAAGCATACGCTCCTTTTTAAGCCATTTGAGATCAAATCTACTTTTTTTCTCATTTGACACGAAATTTTGCACTTTTCTCTTTATTTTATGAATAAAATTGTCATTTTTTAACTAGCTATCTAGGGTCCAGACATAAATTACGTGTTTTTGGTAAAAGAGAATTTTTTATAGTCAGTATTTAGGTGTTTTGGCGGACGTATGGATACTGGTTTCTAGTAGATCGGTGATTTTTATCATAATTGGGCAAAAATCTTGTGCAATAACAAATGATGTATTTATGGCTTTCGCCACTCTCGACAAATTCTATGAATAGCAGATTAAATTATGGCCCAACGTAGCGAATAATTTTAAATGCTAGTAAAACTTTAAATAGGAACATGTTTCGAAACCAATTAATGTACGATATATATTCTCGTTAACAGGAGCGTAGACGAACTCTTAGCTATTTACCACTAAACATCACGTCGACTGATAATAAAAGTTGGAATAACTACTTTTTCCATCTAGAAGCCCAATTTTTACGGTGCACTGTATTCCCTGTATGTGCAACAGAGTCGGGGACGAAAAATGAACCATCTCTTTGCTTCAAAAATGACGGCTACATCGATTTGGCAGGAGGAAACTAACACTAACATTACCCGAAAATTACAAATTCGTATGAGGAAACGTAAGGCATCGTCAGTCTAGTGATTCTGCAGGCGGTCATCTGCCCCTTAAGCGTAAGTGGATTTTCTACTGGTGTCAGAGAGCACGCCACATCATTTCCAGATCCTATGAAATAAATGTTTTCTTTATTAAGATCAAACACCCTATCATCTAATTTGTCTTTATAGCAGACGGTGTGTACTAGGTTCATCATGAATAAAAACAAAGGTCGGTCAATGTCACATGCATGCCTCAACAGTCCGCGATGGGCAAAACAGAACGGTCTTCGAAACTTTCTAGCATATAAGCTACTCCAGTATGTACACTTAACAGCAGTGTTTTTGGTATTGCGATCGAGACTACGTCTTTTCAACGTAAATGCGTGACAAGCGACTAATGGGGCTGCTGCACACCCTCCCGGTATGTCTTGTGCTACACAGAAATTAGCTGGATATTAATCATGAAAACAGATGTTTTTTTATAAATAGGCCAATAAATAACACAGAAAGTAAAGTTTGTGTTTGCCATGTGTGGTTTTTTAATTATCCCTCACCAGCTAAACAAAGATGCACTCGGAGCCAATGAAAGACAAAGCGTCTCTCAACAGTCTGAAGCAAATACCGTGCTATCTAAAGATAGCCCAAGGCTGTACTGTGGCTTTTTACATGATTGACAATGCCAAATGCCGGGAAAGGACTACATTTTGCAGTACACAGGTTTGAGGGGAATAGACCTCATTGACATCACCGGCTGCTTCAGTGATGTAGAATTTTCTTGTTGTTTTGGATGTAGAAATTTTTGTGCTGCTCTGTGAAAGTCCGGGTGATGGATTTTGTGAACGCCTATAATGTTTGGCCCATACGTTTGCGTATTCCAGTTTGATATTTCGAAAAAAACGCGACAATTGGCCGGACCAATGTCGAACTTCCTTGTACCGCCCTTAACAAAACAGAGGTTTACAAAGTACGTAATCTATTTTCAAATCAGCCATTTAGCAACAATGTTAAGCATACACAGTACAGAGAACTATACCTGATTCTGAGTGAATATAACACTATTCCAGACGACATCACAGGAGTACGCCCTAGAACGCTTAAACAGCACAGGCCAGGGCGGTTGACAATTATAAACGAGTGTACTGCCAGAAAGACTGACGTTATAAGCAGGCGTGATGAACCTGCATTCTCCGTCTCTCATATCAAGCGAAGCAATTTGATCGATGAGATGTTCAGCAACAGTGTCCACTCGAATTATATCTTCATCGCGCGGGCAATTCTCAACGCCTACAGGGAAATTCAGTTAACACCATTAAAATGAAGCGGCTGAGTTTAAGAAAGCTGCCGTCAGCTAGTACCTTAAAAATTATTTCATAAAAACAACATGAAGTCATATATATACAAAAATATAAAAATCAGTATATCGAACAGCGGATAACCTCGCGTTACTTGCGCCAATCAGTACACATCAGCTTTACTGAGAGGAAACCTAACAATATGGGGCTTTTGAAAAAAGTTCAGTTTCAGTTTGATGACGCAGAACAAATTTTACGAAAATTAAATAATTTAGCAATATGAATAATGAAGGTAGTATGCATTCCGAGGCGATATAATAAAAGGAGTAGGCTCGTCGAAAAATAGAGGTATACTCGTGAATTTTCAAGTCGGTTAAACCAACTCGTCGTCAGACGAAAATGAAAAGTGTGAGAGAGATAATCCTACTAGGGAGCTAAGGGGACATCGAGGATAAATCGACAAGACAGACGTTTATGTGTGGGGTTAAAGAAAGTGTTTGGATGGGTGGCGGACGTTAGGGGAGGTGTTGGAGGTCTGTCTTGTCGATGTAACCTCGATGTCCCCCTAGATCCCCAGTAGGATTATCTCCCTCACACTTTTCATTTTCGTCTGACGACGGGTTGGTATAACCGACTTGAGAATTAAATAATATATTCAAAAGGCTTCTGTGCCGTTTAGACTGAACCTTAACATATTACAGCGCGGCAAAACACTTACATTACGCGCAAAGCAGACGCCTAGATATTCATATGTTCATTTACAAATTAGCTCAGTCGTCATTAATGCATTTCTCGATCATAATAAGAGCGAAATGGCATTAAAATAGGAAAAAACATACGAGGAAGTGTTGAACAGGCGTAGAGTCCATTGACAAAACATAATAGGAGCAACAAAACTGTGCATGTCATGTTGCATTAACGTATGCACAAAATAGTCCAAACCTGCATTAGTGTAGGACAAATATAATTGGTCAGAGAGCTGCGACCCAATCGAAAAGAACTAAAAATCATCTAAAGTCGCGATAGCATAGCAATAGATTGAAATTCTCGAAAAAATGTTGTGAGTGCGAATACAGTGCCTTACCTTACTCTTGATGTGTGTCGAAATTTATGAATGATTGTCAATCACTCGCAAACCAACACCATTAAATGAGTCCAGTGTCTATGTTATATCAAAGGCAGTGTTTCGTTGTTTAGAAATTTCGATTTATTCTGAAAGGCGCAATACCCTGAAAACGTCAGAAATTGAGATTCCAAAGCATTTATCCAGGGATTCGTGGTATTCTTGACTCGCTTAAGTTAACTGAGATGAGGTTCAACAAGGGAAGCTGGATTTCGCTTTATTTCACCGATGGGCACCTCGAAGGAACAAAAGTTCTGAGAAGATGGCATGCTGTCAGGCCAAACGGTGCCTAATAAATTTAAATAGAATTGACGGACGTAATCGTGTGTATACCATTTTGTATGTATAGAGGTAAATTTTTCTGTTAAACTGAGTTACAGTTTTATTTTTTTGGATGGCGTTAAGACTCATATGGGCCTAATTGTCCAAAAATACAGATTCTGAATTACGTGTTTGTTGAGAATTTTAAAATGAGAGTATTATTGAAGGCATTTATCGAGTAAGTGTTCGGGTGCAATATTTCCTGAACATTATCGTCTGAATCATAGGTTAAAAGTCTTTCAAACATCAAACTTCATTTTCGAGAAGAATGGATGTCCACAACGAAATTTAACAAAGATTGTGTCTTAGATCAATAAGAAAAATTTTCTTGATAAGTTATCCGGGTTAGATCGCAGTTGGTACCCAGGAACGGGGAGGCGAACGGCAACCTCAACCCTAATCCTAACCTTAAACCAAACCCTAACCTCAAACGTAAACGTTAACCGTTAACCCTAATGGCAACTCTAACAATAATCGAAATCGTAAACGTAAACGTAGTCCCTAGAATTGGCCGGATCTGAGAAACATAATTGTAATACTGAAACCTAATTGCACACTCTAACCCTAACAGTAACATGGAGACCTAAGCCTTAAGACATAAACATACCCTTAAATCGAAAACCATGAACCGGTGCCCTAATCTTGACCTCAAACGTAAAACGGAACCCTAATGGGTCAGATATGATTATTGAGCCCCACAAAAATACGGGCCCTGGATGCTAACTGTTATCTAGCCGTTAACTGTTTGAGAAGGGCTTTATTACCGCACTCCGTTGATGGATCTCTGTGGACTTTGCATTTTTTTTACAGTGAAACCAAGTTAAAATGTGACACTTTTGGCCCTTTCTCTTATGTTCCTAAACAATATTTTTAACGTATGAGTAAGAACATGTCTTCATCTATACATTAAGGCAATATCCATTATTGGCGCTCCTTTCTTTGATTATGAATGCATGGCAGATCGCTCATATAAATTCTTATATTTTTATGGAACTGTTAATTTTTGGCTTGTTCTATTGCTGCATAAGCTATGTACAGAAAATAAACTACAAGTAAAGTTTTATATGTTCAAAACTGGAAACAACCATACAGTGGTGGTCATCCGTGTGACATCAGGTACGACTTTTCAAACGGTAAAACAATTTCAGCCTCCTTAAACGTAGGAATCTATATCTGCGTTATAACATTACTTTAGGGCGAAAAATCGCACGGATTGTCTAATCTGACATTTAGTAAATGATAAAACCTCTGGTTTACTGACGATTGCCAATTTTTTTAGGAGGTTATTTACCACGGTAAACATCGGACTTAAAATAGATTTTAAAGTTCGGCATAATCTGTTTATGAATTCTGTCGCGGGTAAATTACTATCGTTTTAATGACACAGTCACTCAGATTCGTCCCCGGAGTCCAGGATATGCATTATCAAAGGAAATAGCATGATAATATTCCAACGCCCATTTTCGTTAAAATTGCCTGATATGTTACTTGATTTAAATACTTAAACTCAATTTCAGGACTTCGTCTTTATAGGCAAACATCAAACATGGTAATAAGACGAACGGTAACACAAGTGATTTCTAGATAAAATATAACGCATGAAAAATAGCTCGTAATTAGCCAGCGTAGCGTTTTAATATTAATGCGTTTTCGGTTTGACCAATGTGTCAATCCCTATAATCTAGGTAATTGAATGCAATTTTATATGAAGTGTTGCAGTAAAAAGCAAAAACAAAATAGTTAGATAAATTAATACGCCGGCCCGTGAACCTATCGATTAGTTAGTCAAAGCACAGTAGTGAGCGTTGACATTAACGTATACAAAAGTCCTTAAGAATGACGGATTTCCTAATAAAAACGAAAAGAAAGTTTAGAGAAGTGTTTGCCAAAAAGAAGACATTATATCCAAAACAAGAGCTTTATTACACTGATGTATCGGATTCTCCCTCGGATCCATCATCAAAGACAGATTTTAAAAATTGTCCCTCTATACTTAAATATCATGGATAGATATGTCTGTAGGGTGCTTCTTAATTTCCCCCCTTTAGGGTTCAAATGAATTCAAAATATTGATCAAGCCTCAGAAATCATAATTCTATTTTCACTTCACCCTCAATATGCGACATCTTCATTTTGCGAAAACCGTCTGCATCAGGAGATGTTACCTTCCATATAATCGATGCTAATCTTACAGCAGATGCACTGAGTATTGAAGCCAATTCGATCGTCGTTGCCACGATTTCAACCTTGTAATCCAAAGCAGAGCAAGAGCAGGAACAGTACCTTGCAATTGAGGTAGCATTTAGTTTTAGTAAACTAGTGCAGCATCTACCGACCCTCGTCGTTTGCCCCACCTGGAACCGAGGTCATTAACGAGGCAAGGGGACCGCAAGTGGTAGAGGACACAGATAGTTGACAGGGCAAAACCCCCTACCTGGATATACCACCGTCACCAACACCACTTCCACATCCCCTGGTCAATAACGTAATTGGAGCGGAATTTTACACAAGAAAGAAAATATGACGAGCAACATAGATCCCGATTGACGCGGCATGTGCCAGCAGATTGGCCTGAAACAGAACCTCAATGTTGAAACCTTCAGTGTCTACCCAGAACAGGCAGATGCACATCCTATCTAGTCCCATGTTGGTGTAGTGCATCCACGGTGTAGGCCATTTTAGGGGGAGATATTGACTATTTGCATAACATTGTCAACTATATCAGACCCATGATTGAATGGAACTGTGTCTAAAGTAAAACAGAGGACGAATTTTGCTATTTCCATACTACCCTCCATTAACTAGAAACCGTGATAACAAACCATTGAAGGGTATCATTTTTCAGATTTTTACAGAAACAGTTTGTGTACAAACTCATTAATAGGGAAATACTTGATAGGCAGCAAATGGGTATCTGTTATCTTATATAATGTTAACTTACATTGCGTGACTTACAGTACCTGTGCTTACTCATGAAATGTCACGAATTAACACAGGTTAACGACTTTAACGCAGAATCGGTAAACAATACGGCTCCAAAAGTCTGATAGCGGAAAATAAACGAAATGTCAAAGAAATTAAGCAAAGTTTGGTTAAGAAAATATTATTTACTGAGATAAAAATAAATAATTTTTGACAAAAGTCACATTTTCGAGAAACGACTATATTACAACCAAGTTAATAAAGGCTACGTATGAAGACGTATAAAGGAGGAGGGCGCATAAAAGGTCAAAAATAATTAAAGACAGAAACAGATACAAAAAACTTGTACTTTGTAGATTGTCCATTCGAATTAATAACGGCAGAAAGTCTGTCCGACATAGACATGACAAGGTTATCTATGGTGGATTGTAAAATGTAATTATTAAGTATGAAATCCAATTTTTCCTGCATTGAAAGAGTCTTCTTAGCTTTGCGCCAATTTCTTTTGACTATTCCAAAAAGATTTTCTATAGGAGTCAAATCGGGACTGTTGGCCGGGATGAAAATAGATTGGAGACCAATTGCGGAGAGCGTGGTTGTTGTCTAAAATGTTAGATTATGTTTGCAAGCGGCATCAAATTCGTACCTCATTAGAGCGGTGGACAGGTGCATTGTCCTGCAAAATTACAGTATCCATTCGGCGCCGACTTATGCCGTTGTAGCCGAAAGCATCCTTGACAATTGCAATGAACACCTTGCTGTTGATGGTGTCGGATGTTGACCGCCAGACAGGCCGCTCACCGAATTTAATCGCCATCCAAACCATCATCCGCCGACAGATCTTGAATGTTGCCGTCGGTGTAGTGTGTTCTCTTGGAAAGTTCTTTCCACATATGACGGTTTGGAGCGATTTCGTAGGCTTGTCTAAAAAAAGAACCTAATTGCAGAAGAAAATGCTCTTCCAAAATGAAGATCTGTTATCAATATAATTCTTAGCAAATAAAATCCGTTCTCTAATTAGTTTTCTACTTAAATATGGCTTAATCATGGCCTTCCGCCGCTGCAGTTCAAATTCCTTTATCCTTTTTCTAATGATGTTCATAGAAATCATCGGCAGATGTTCCCGCTGAATGGTCTCAATGGGCATGTAATGACACTTTTTTAATGTACGACGAATAAAATCGTCGTCTTGCTTACTTGTGGACCGTTTTGGTCCCCCTATCTTATTTCTAGGAACACTTTTATCATTAATAATGCGCCACAGAGTGACCTTGCTAATATTGAAAATACTAGCTAACGACTCATGCGGGATTCCTTCCGCCGCTAGTTTTCGAATGCGCTGGAAGTCAACTTCGGATAAGTATTGTTTAGACATAGTTATCGCTTGGCGTGGCAGAGCAAAGTGACGGCATGTCGCGCGAACTCAATATAAATTCGTTTACGACACATATTTTTAGTCTGGTAAAACAATGACACTGAGTAACATTTTTATTTCAGTATTTTGAATCATAAAACTTTACGAATTTGTAAAATAGAATTTTAAGATAAAGAACCGCACGATATTTCCTGATCACAATAAGACATAATTTATCTGCATTTTCCTGATTTTGTTGATATTGAAATTTACTTTTTTTGTTCGAAAGCTAATTAAAATATTTCATCCTTTTGTTAATCTTCTTAAACAGATTAATAAGGTAACACAAATATTTTTGATCCGAAAGATTTTATAGCGTAGGAAACTGCTTGAATATCAGAAATCCTCCGATTTCGCCTAAATCCGGCCAGTTTTCTATTTAATATACAGATCCGTATTAAACTTTCCTTCAGAAAACGGTCTTTTCGTCCTTATTTCAACTAAATAAACACAAATAACGACACCAAAAATACGCTACATTTTCCACTATAATTTTGACCTCGGCATTTCATGAGTTAGCACAGGTACTGTGTCTCATGAAATGTTGGCTGAAATTGTGAAATGCGTTTTCGATTAGGAAGGATTACTTGGTAGCGGTGGTTATATTGATTATCTCGAGGCATTCTCTTATAATGCCTTGGACTTGGCAGGATGTCGGCTTTTAAATGCACTTCTTTTTACTCTCCTGTAGAAAGAGTGCTCGGTTAAATAATGGCTACTTAAGTAGCATGCAATTTACCATTGATTTCTGACGGTCTTGGAAATTCAAATATATTTTATAAAAATCACAAACAAAAATATTCTTTCTTTTAGTCAATCAATAGAAAATCGCGTCTTCTTTATACTTTATCCTCAGGGAAGCAGTATAATTGGGTTATAAAAAATTCTAATAATAAGACCTTTTAAGACCGCAATATGTCCATTCACAAAGCATCGTACCTGGCCGTTTACAACTGCTTCTCATGAAATGTACAACATGGTCTGCATCCATTGCAAAATTTTATGGACTCTGTATGATATCTCTTTAATTTCAAAGAAAAATATGGGATTTTCTTTACGCTGAACGCATGCACCGTGTAGAGTGTAATTACTAAGCGCTAATGCAACGAATGATCAGACTCCAAATTGTTCGGCAATAAGAAAACGTTTTTTAAACCTAATTATATTCTTTCTTTAAGTATAAATTATAAAGAAGACGTGATTCTCTATTGATTGACTAAAAGATAGCACATTTTGTATGTGGTTTCTATAAAATATATTTGAATTTCTAAGACCATCGAAAATCAATGGGAAAAATGGATGCTTCTTAAGTAGTCATTTTTTACCGAGCACGCTTTCTAAAGAAGATTAAAAAGACGTGCATTCTAAAGCCGACATCCTGCTTAGTCCAAAATATTTTAAGAGTATGCCTTACGATAATCAGTATCACAACCGCGACCAAGTAATCTATCCAAATCGAAGACGTATTTCAGAATTTCAGCCAACATTTTATAAGATAGGTCACGCACTGTAGATGTAGAGAAATAGTGAGGGAGCAATTTCATAAAATGTTGGGCGAATTTCTGAAATGCATTTTCGATTAGGAAGTATTACTTAGGAGCGGCTACAAGTATATTGCGGCATAATCTATGTAATGTTCACCAATAGGCTAAAATATGCCTTCGATTATCAAGGATTTCTTTTTATGAACGTATGATTAATTTGAATGTAGCATAATTTAAACATGCCCCAGTCACGCTTAGGTACTAGCATTCGAAATGGGCTCTTGCGTAAAAAGGCAATACTTCAGGAAATGTTGTGCTTCGCTTTAAAATAGGTGTACGGTATTTTGATAACTGTGAAATGTCATTCATACAACATAATAACTAACATGAATTATGACTCATGAAATATTGGGCATCCGTCGTGAAATTTTAAAAACCATATTTGACGTCGTATGACGACGTATGGTATTCTAGGTCCAAGGCTATGTTTTCTCCTAATAAGTGTTCGCTGGCAGTCATTGAACGACTTCTACTGTTGCATTGTCTTGTTTAAAACGTGTGGAATATTTTGTAATTTAAAATATTTGCACATACTAGTGGGTCGCTTTAAAATGCATCGCTGAGTTAGCAGGCGCTGGATTCTACCAATTGTATGCCAGAAAACAAAGTTAGCCATGGAACACGAATTGCGTTCCACGTCTTACCATGATTTACTGACTATCAGTGGGCAGTAGTCAGCCTTGAGATACAAGATCAAGTTATTCCAAGCATAAAAATTACATAGTCAGCCAATTATTCTTGAAATACTTCTAGAGTAGTAAATGAGTTGAGGTTTGCTTTCCCATGGGATGGCATTATCAGCGAGGAAGAGTAATCGAGAAATCATCCAGAGTGTGCTTTTATCGGATAATGAGAGGGAGATGGTTTGTGTACAACCATTTTAGTGACATTATTCAACACGGTCGATAACTGTTTCGATGTTAAATACACCAACGAAAATGAGATTGGATAGGGTAGCTTTCGGGTGAGAAAATATTTGCCTTCGACAGAAGTCCTAAGATCACAAAATGTTTATTAATACAGCATCGTAACTATTCATGCGATAATGCTGCCTATGAAAAGCACGGCATGATTAATATTCACTGTAAAATTTTTAGGAGTCCGATCTGACTTTTTTTCAGAAATTACAGGAAATGTATAATTACCTTGGAATGCGCGAGGTAGGTAGCTTTTAGATCCTTAGTATTAGCGCAACTACGGTTTGGATGCAAAGTCATTTCGTAACTGTAGGAGTTTTTTAACAATGCTTGTCATATGGACACGGCTATCACTAAAAATATATCTAAATAAAGGACGCGGAGAGAGTCCTTATCCATGGGAAAGTCTGCAGCCAGGGAGCAGTCGTAATTGAAATATTTTCCGATGAAATGCCAGTTAGTACACAGTGTGCATACATCAGGTTAGGAGAATAGCATTTTACGCGCAATCTTCTTTTGTTTTAAAATACCTTCAGTTTAGTACAAATCCTCTGTCATGTAATTCTGACAAAATGTGTTAGGTTAATTTATTCTCCGGCATCCGCAAGCAAAACTACATGTTTTTGACCTTTGCTAGTTGGGATATTTTATAGTACACGTAAAGCTGTTGCAGAAAATAATTCTGTCTACATATGTCACTAGCTATGACAATCAGACAAATCTATTATGCTGATTTCTCTCAGTCACTATATAATGTTGCTAAATTATGAAGTTCAAGCTGGTTGCTTGTTTTTTCCCTCGTTTGCAAAATTCCAACATTCGCGTGGATAAGCAATGTAGATATGACGTACTATCACAATAATCAGCATCGTGATAAACTGCATAAGCTTTTTGCGCTGAGTTTTTTGAGTTGTATCTATAAAAATGCAAACAGTTAGATGTATGTGTGCAATAATTGAACTGCCTTAGTTGTTTACACTTCTTTTTTTGATAGATTTAGGCCTTGAAGTACGCTGAGTGTGCTGTCTTCAGACAACAAAGGGATGTGCAAATACGGGACCCAATTGGTTTTTAAGACGTTGTAAATAGTACGTATAGCCTACGACAGTCATGAAAGGTTAACTGAAATTCTGAAAAATCACCCCACTAGAAATTTGAACTTATATATGGCAGCATTAATTAGCGCGTATCGGATGGAGAGGTCAGATTTTGTTTCACCGCAACCACCTAATGAACCATAAAGGTAATTAAGTATAGATTCTGTGCCTGTGGAGTCTTAAAACGGAAATCTAATAACGCACCACATGCATATTATTTAAAATCTTTTCGAAGAAACATTCTGAGTATAGATACAATTTCCCTAATTTGTAAAATGGAGGTTTTTATTAAAAAAACACTCCAGCAAATATTATACGTCAACGACTGAGGTTTGAGTTCAGTTCCCAGTTAAAAGTGCACCCTTAGTAAATATGGATACATTGCAAAGCAAAATATTTAGCAGTATCTGTGAGCACATATATTTTAAGTCGGTAATGGATCCTGGAGTTTGAAGGGATTGCCTGTGCGGTAGCGTTTCATAATTTATCACGACTGTGACATTGCACGCATCGTACCGTAGTGCCTCTGAGGTATACTAATCGTTAAAAACTGACAGCTTATCCAGTGAACAAAAATCCGGCAAAGACGGTTAAAAGGACTCAAATGAAACATCGTCAATAGGCAAAAAACAAATAAAAAATTAACTTGAACTGTAGAATATAATTGCCTTTTTTTCTCCTAACAGCAATGTCAGCCATTGATTTCGAGCAACTCCTAACCCTCTAGACCTAACCTGCAAATGGCATAAGTCAGTATTTGAAGAGAAAAATGGAATCGCATTGAAATATAGGCGACTTGAGTGAACATGATTCCACGCACGAACTATACAACGCCGGAATCGGCAATGGTTAGTTTTCGTAAGTTCTATATTAGTTGCAGGTTTTTAGTACCCAGACCAAACCGACGTTTATTTTTCTAAGATGTCTGAACCGGCGGCTTTGATCACACTTTTAAATGCTTCATATATATATATATATAAATATATATGTAGTTGGGAAGATGCTCTTAATCCGCCTTGGAGTATCAAACATTATCTTTTGCCTTTTGTGTCAAAGTAACCTAGAGTACCGACGCCCGCAAAATTGACCTATCGACATTCATGCTCTGTATCTGTTAAGGTGAAGCTACGATGTAAAATCAACAGAAATAAATGCTGATCTGTAGATTGAAATGAATAGAAAGCACTTGGATATGTCTACTGATAAGAAAATGAGCCCCTCCATTAGAATAAACTTTGGATGCCACTGTCACATGAAATGCGCCTTCGTTTATTATAAGTTATAATGCACGTTAATATACACTGCGCAACAGAATTTATGAAATCATAACCGAAATTCTGAAATGCATTTTTAATTGAGAAGGACAAAATAACAGAGGTTTAATAATTGACTATCCTACAGAAAGATTCTATAATATTTCGGGCTCTGCAAGATGTTGGCTTTAAACTGCACTTTCGTTTGACTGTTATCAGAAACCACATTCGGTAAAAAATGGCTATTTGATAGCGCTCATTTTGCACATTGAATTTCGATGGCCTAAAAAATTCAAATATATTTTACAGAAAGCATCGCAGAAATATTCTATGTTTTCTCAGTTGGCATACATTCAACACTAGATTTACATTGTTCACCCAAAATGAGCATATTTGGGGTCTAAACGTTACTTTTCTGACAATTGTGTTTGAGCGTAAGCATCAGTTTCGTTATCTTTTGGCGATTTTCGTTTAAAAGGCGCATGGTTTCTGCGCATGGGAAATCGCATTTTACTCTGTGCCATTGAGGAGATACCATATAGAGTTCATAGACATTTGCAGAAGATGCTGACTATCGTGCACATTCGTAGTCATTTTTACCGAGTTTTGGTTCTGCGAGAAGTTGAATAGACATACATTCAAAAGCCAACACTTTGGAAAGTATGAAGTGTTATAGGATTTGTCCGCATAATCAATAGTAAAACCTCACCTTTTTAATCCTTCCTGATTGGAAACGCCTTTGGACTTCCGGCCAATAGTTTATAAAATTGCTCATTAGTGTACACCTAAGATAATTCACAAGCAGGCATATACAGAAATAAACGATGGGGCAGAATACTTACCCACGGTTACATGAGTGCTTTCGCCGATCTTAAGCAAAACTGCTAATTAGAAGAAGAAGAAGCGATCGCTGGAACAAGGTCTTTATTCGCCTGACGTTTCGGACTCACAATTGAACCCATCATCATCTGCTACTGTCTCTGGTGATGGATTCAAGTGAGAATCTGAAAAGTCAGGCGAATATAGACCTTGTTTCAGCGATCGCATCTTCTTCTTCTTTTTCTGATCAACTAGTTCCTGGAACTTGCATTTTGCTTGTATCGGTAAAAGTGTTGATAATTTTTATCAGTACTCTCTCAAATTCTTCTCTTATGAATTGCCATATAATTTAGTCACGACGCATGTTTGGATACAAAAGTATTCTGTAAAATTGGGCATGGCGAGGAATTCATTGCTTGACACTCGCATTGCTTAATATTGTTTCTTAAATTTGGGCTCAATGTTCCTGCTAAATAAAGTGTGCTTTATCTTTACTCCTTCAGCAAACCCAATAAGTACATGGCAACTAGAAAAAACACAAGAACAATTACAAGTAACGGAAGTTAAGTACTCGATTTTGCGGTAATTCTTAGCATACTGCCTTAGTGAACCGTTCGTATCCAAAGTTTGAACATTAGTTATCGTTCGAAGGTTATGTGACATGCGAAGGAGACGATTTACGTCAAAAAGGGAAAGAATCATCATGTTTAGCAATTTACTTATCTGCAATTTGTGATGTTGCTTAAACTGTTGTGGAAAACTTAAATGCATGCGGCGTCAAAAGAAAGTGTTGATGATCCTGTCAATCTGTGCTTTTGGCATGGGTCGTTTGCAAATATGGACAGCCGCCCTTCCACTGTTCGATAAGGTTACAGGTCGCAATGGCGGAGAAGAGGCATAAATGTTAAAACTTCTTCATGAAAAACTAGACACTATTTAAATGCAACATCTCTGGCGCAGCAGGTGTGGGATATCTGAGAATCTGCTCCCTGGACGACATTCTATGGACACCTTTGAAGCTGACCTGCAAATATAGGCTTGCCTTACGGTTGACCTACTAGCGCATTAGCCACACAAACAACAAAGACACTTGAGAGTGGTGAAAACTAATTCCACAGACTGGGTGAGCGGTATGTACGGTATGGCATCTGATAAAGTGCCTGTGCAGGATTTGTGAGGTGTCGAATAATGCCCAGAAAGATCTATTTAGATCATTCGGTTGGATATTAAGCCGTTGGTGGTAAAACGGTCTAGGAAAGCGTTAATCTGACATTCTCATATACAGCCGATACGCCAATCGCGCATTGTTTAATGAGTTTTCATGCAAGTCAGGTCATTAAGCGCTCTACTGGTCTAGGCTAACAGATTATTCTAAATAACCTTACCCAGTTGTCAGTGATTGTTAGACTGTTGTGAACGAAAAAAACTCTACAATTTAGACTGTCCGTATTAGTGCATTTTTATTGGTTAATTTTTTCGGCCGGCTTTTCATTTTGAATTTGCAATAAAGTCCTATGATAAGTTTTATGACTAGACAGACAATAAAAGACCCAGCAAATATTAACGATTGTCAATCGGTCGAAAGGCTGTCCCAATCATACCATTACCCATACGGCATTTGAAGCTGTGTAACCACAACTGGATCAACGTAGAAAAGATGAGAATTATGCTTTATGCTACGGAGATGTTGAAAGACAATACGGAAAGATTTTATTCCAATTAGCCTGCATATTACACACGCTCAGTTGAAGGTCGGTTGCATGTGCAACTTCTAGTTCAGAGGCGACATGTCAAAAATAAATTGCTGGAAGCCGCATTGGACGCTAACTGGTCCAGTGCATTCATGGCTTTTTCTCTCCACTGAATAATTGCAGGCCACGACGTGATCTTTGTCTCAGAAGTCATACCCACTTTCATTCTGGTAAAAACAAGTCCATCAAAATGCAGGATTCTTTCCTTTGATAGCTCACTGGAAATGATGTAAAATTCGGCGATGGCAGAAACGTTCATTAGATGAAATCGCACCTCATCTGCTCTCCGACACTGGAGTCCCCGAAAGCCAGCAACGCGATTGCATACCTGAGCAAAATTCAGACCTTTAATACTTTAACATAGGTTAGGCAACTGCATTTCAGACTAGAAATGTACTCGACAATTTAAACAAATGCAAACATGCTTGGTTTTATTAGGTTTCCAGTTGACTTAATAGGAAGCATGTAACTCCAGGTTTAATATCTATGCTTAATTAGGGCAGATTGCCCGTTGAATACGCAAGGTCATTCAATGACGGCTTTGAATATTTTCAGTCCAGTCAGTCGTCATTTTAAGTCTAGAATAGAATCAGTAGCGCTCTGCGTTTTCGCCAGAAGTAAGCTGACGGGCGGACAGAATGGGATCGAGTGAGATCCTAACCACAACAGTGAGGGTCAAACGCCCACTTGACATGCCTGTATACATCACTTCATAAGATCTATGACGTACTGATGATCGGCAACTACCGTGAAACAGCTGTCTGCGTCTGGCCTGTTGCACTCTTAGCGAGCTGCTCATGTAAAATATATATATATATCTATTTTACGCCATGAAGAACGGTCGGACGCTGCTTTTCGGATAATAAATGCATAAAACTGTGGTCGTTGTTTTGTTTTGGGCAATAAATTACATAAATATTTTTCACGTTTATCAAAGAATCTTAAACCCACCACGCCTTAAGTTACAATTAATTCTTGAAAAAACTTTCACGATGTAGACGAGCGAATACCTAAAACATATCCGTTGTAGTTTATCAAGCCAACGCATATGCATCATATTTAAAGTGCAATAAATGCAACGCCAGGCGCGTTTCATAGCGAATCCTTTTTGTCTGAATCTACCCTGGCACAATGTTTGGATCATTCCAAGCATACTTTGCATGCACACAGAAGAAACTTATTCTGATTGTCCTAGACCTCAGATATCTAAAGTGAACAGGCATTTGTAGCAGATGGAAATGCGACTAGACAATTTGCGATGGTCAAATGAAAGCGCGTACTTTATAATTCTACCTGTTTTTTTTTCAAATTAAACGCCAAAATACAACGTGATGAACATAAACACGTAAAAAATCAAATAAACGTTATTTACCATCAGAACAACATCGCAGTCAATGCGTGGAAGCCTAAAATTGCATGCTAGTTTCAGGAACGCGGCTACTCCAGTGCCATTCATAACGAAGCATGCATGAAGTACTGGGTCCGACCGAACAATCATTCGGAATTGCGTTTTGCTGTTGGCTGCGTACGGAAGGTTTGTTGAAATTTCAGTTGTCGCATGCACTTTATTCAGTATGATGTCGTCAATAAAGACTTTTCCCCCGGTCCTTGGACAAAGTTGCCAGGCTTATTAAGCGGAAACAATACAGTTACATATAGGCGTCAATTTGCGTATTCTTGCAAGACGTTAAAATGCTGTTTGATTATAAAACAAATCAACGTTTGTGGTCATTTTAAGTAGATGGAAATGCGACAGATGTACAGTAGGTAGGCGCTAGCAGTAAATGTTAGCCGAAACTCCCAAATAATTTTAGTTTCGAAAAGATTGATAGAAAATGTCGTAAACTTGACAATCGTGCAGCAAAATTCTCTCCGATATCAGTTACCTTAGGATGCCGAATTCCAACCGGATTTCTTTCGGCTGCATGTAAAACCTCTAATCTATAGGAGATGGCTACTTACTGCGCCTAAAATTTCCTTATTGATTTTTGATGAGTTGAGAAGTTCAATTTTATTTAATGTGAAGTTAAACAAATAGATTCGTCTTTTTTCTCCCTTGTTAGAATTTAACGTCTTCTTCCAATTCTGTACTTGAATGAAGTGTGTAATCGGGCCTTAAATAGTGCTTAATTTTGGGACTTTTTAATACCGCGAAATGGATGTTCATAACACCTCATGTCAATGCATTTGCCATTGCGTCTTGTAAAGTCAACAATATGGTTAAAATCCACTGCTAAATTTTATGAACTCCCTATTTGTTCTCCTAATAGCGAAGATGAGTATACGGTTTTCCATACGAGGAATAAATGCGACTTGTATTTTGCAAAGCCGGAATCGTAAATGAAAGTGCTGGTCGGGTTCGACACTATTCGGAAGAGGAAGAGAATTGAAAACCAGATTATACCTTTTCTTCGAGCAGAATATTAGAAGAAAACATAGTGTTACACTAAATGAGAAAGACTGAATATTTGCATGCAAATGTTGTGTGAAATATAATTAAATTTTTAAGTACACCGAAAATCAGTGAGAAAAATATCTGCTATATATGTAAATATTTGTTAGTGTGTCGTTTTGTATACAGCCGGAAATATGTGCGCTAATATGTGAGCATATTTTGTTAATTAAATCAATAAATACTAGTGCTGCATGATAATCAGTTTTACGGCTAATCTTTATAGATCTTGCCGAACGATAAAACGCATTTCGGAATTTCAGCTGTCTTTTAGTGACGTAGCTCACTTAATGTTCATCATGCCAAGGTATGTTATAGGCAAAAATACCGTTTTACATTTAAGTTTTTAGAATTTCAGCGCGACAGCTTTCAGTGTAGACGAAGGCACGAACGACCCACAATATTAATAAAGATATGTTTGCGCATAATTTTGAAATATGCAAAATATTCCCGGCCAGTGAGTGAAAGATGTGATAAAATGTCGGCCGTAAGTCTAAAATGTGGTTCCAATCAGTAAGGATGTCTAAGGTAATGTTCTAATATTTAGAATCATGCGGCATAATCGTATATTATTTCAGACTCATAAAAATATCGGCTTTTAAATGAACGTCTTTTTAAACTTCCACAGAAGCTAAATGCGGTAAAAATTATGGGCTTAACACGTTTCATTATTTATTTTCGATAGTCTTAAAAATTCACCCACATAGTAGCTATTCGACACGCTACTGTCAGTGTTCTATAGTCCTCTACAATGTCTTGCAATAGCAAAAAAGCGCTAAAATTTTACATTGCTGCAAGCCATATAGGAATTTAACTTGGCATAGTCAACACCTACAAACAAAACCAGATTGCAAGACACAATACGCTCAAAGGCGAACCAAAATGTAGGAGAAATGGTATGGAAAATTGGTAGAAAGTGCCTAGGAAAGATTCGCAACATAATAACCTACGTGTCTCCAACATCTTCCGACAGGCAAATGCTGGCCGTATTGACTGAATCAGCGTAAGCAGGAGAATAAACCGACTGCTTTTCATGCTTCTTGGTGGTGAACAAGCTGTCTATCTATACGTCTGTTTTCATTTATATAAATAATGATACATGAGCAAAATAATATGCGCATAGTTGCAGAGGCTGGCTACGCGATTGGCCCAGACGTCTTGGGTGTGCGTGTGTGCGGCGTAGGGCCTTAGAGATTGTGTGCATCTGTTATGTCCTGATTTAGCAAGCCGTAGTCATAGCGTAATTGCACTGGAAGTGCCCTGACACATTTTTCAAATGGACATGAACATGGCTGCTCAGACATCATTGTCGTACTTTCTGTTGCTTATATTGCTAGTCAAAGTTCTGGTGGACTTGCTTGTTGTGAATCACGGGTCGTGGGAGTGCGCCTAAGTGCAGGTCCGGCAGCACCGGCCACCGGCGCACTTTCCGCCCTCAGTCTTTGTAACTAAGTCCTAGCACGGGGCTCAGGTTGGGTAGGAGAGAGTGCGGCAGGTGCTATTTAAACCCACTAACATTATAAGCAGATTTACGCACAAGTCAACGTGCTCATGACCACGCAGTGGACATCGTTGACAACTATGTTCGAAAGGTTCTGCGCATGCGTGTGTTCTGTTAAAATGCCTGCGCCCTCCTCAACAATCTCTCATTTCTTCAATCTGTCTTCACACTAGGTCCCGATGGGGAGCGAGGAAGAGAGAGAGAGAGCGCGATAGATGCTGAACGGGTCCACTATTAGTACACACTAACGCACAAGTCACCGTCTCTGCTCCGCCTTGCCGTAGAGCACATGGTGGACATCGTCAGAACCGACGAATGGATTATGGTGTTGTGCAGCCATGATAAATGCCAACATTTAGATTGTACTAGTATGACCGACCTCAGCCACACGCCGTTCCACTAACGATCTGCGCCATCCTTTTTACCCTTATTGAGTAAAATCTTGGTCAGTGTATGTTTTGGACACGGAGTACGGTGGCGGGCCTAGAGTTGGTTTTTAAACGACAGCGACCTGCGTCAATTCCATGCTCCAGTCAAGGCATTGTATCCAGTTGAGGAAGTTGGATAAAGAGAAGGAGGAGGAGAAGGTGGAGGTGGAGGAGAAGAGTGTGCGATTTATGTTGCATAGGCGTACTCTCGTCAGAGATTCATTCGTGCTATGTTATCATTCTGTTATTGGACACACGGTTAACATCATCGGCAACGACATCCTGATGTAGCAGTTTGTGTGAAGATCCAGGATTACCTGCAGACAGAATGTGCACCTAACGAACATCAGGTTTTACGGATGCAAAAACGCGCGACTGGAGCCTATGCTCAAATACGGACACTCGAATCTACAAAAGGTGCGCTAAGTAAAAAAATATTTGATAGAAATTCTAAACGTGTTTTTGTTTTGAGAAGATCACTTAGAAGGGTTTTAACAGTAATTATCCTGTAGCCTTATTCAATAAAAATACGGTTACTCTGTCGTGCCGGCTTCTAAACAGTTTTCATTTCTGCCACAGGCAAAAACCACGCACTTTAAAAATAATCACATTTTTAGCATGATTATTTTGATTGATTTTAAGTGCCATAATAATCTAATCATATTTCAAGGAAAGTATACATATAAATATTTACTGTTTAATCTTTCGTCAGAAAACTACGTCCTCGCTAAAATCCTTACTCGAAGGAATTGCATAATACTGAATTTCAAAAGGTTTTCATACTCCCCATTGATTTTAATCCCCAACTTCGGGTGCAGCTGAATTGAGGGTTTCAAAACCCTATACCGTATATTTTCCTGCATGCAGAAAACCATAAATTCCCTTATGGTTTTAAGAGAAGACCGGATTTAACGGTGAATTTGAGCCGTATGGTTATCTAACAAGCCATATTGGTAAGTGCAGAGACACTGTGTTTTATGAACGGTCATTTCACGGTATTAAACTAATTGCATAATAAGAAAGGATTTTAAACAGAATAATACACCTATTTTGGAGATAAAACTAAGACAATACGCAATTTTCTACCAGCTGAGTAAGAGGATACATTTATATGCATGCCTTTCGTAAATTATGAGTGAATATTTCAGGTCTTTGAAAATCAATGAGAAAAATGCCTGCTTCACATATATTCATTCTTCGTAGAGCGTGGTTTTCGCATGCGGCCGTAATAAAGTTTATTTCAAAGAAGACAACTTTAGGCACCTTAATTATTATACCAAAATTCTACAGAAAGCTTACTTTTAGAGCCCTAGGCAGGTAATATTTTTGAAAATAACAATGCATTTCGGAGTTCGGTTAACGTTTCATGAGTGAGCCCACCTTTTGTACCGCTGATTTGTCCGTGTCGGAACACCGCGGCCGTTCCTTCATATAAAGCACAAACTATTCCGAAAGAATTTGAACTCACATCACTTTAAAACTGCGGTTTGCTGCTGTGCAGGAGAATAGTGGGACTACTAACTGTTGAATAAAAATCTCATTTGCCGTAGACAGAAATAGCTGGAAGACACAGGCTGTTTTATTTTCTGTATCCACCTAAAGGTATCCGAAAAGGATTTGAGCATGTTACAGATGTTCCTGGGGAGTAAGAAACATGCCTATGTAACAACAGCATTGCGAATTCACACAATTCGTTTAGGGTATACACAGGATAAGAAATTTTTGTTAAGAGTCATTGATCATTGTCGAGGACACAACTGCGAAATCATAGTGAAGAGCAGTAGGCAGAAGTATTAACTGTACAATGAACTGAATGTCATCGGCAACTGTAAAATGACATTAGTATTTAATAAATATCGTTGTTTCTGGGTGAAATTTGGTAAAAATGGGAAAATTTAAAAGAACCTAGAACTACAAGTGGGGTTTGGATTAACATTTCAACGTTTCATTAGTTTCATCAGCCGTACTAGGTTTGACGGCACATAAGGTTCGAAGCTGTGTTGTTTTGTCATTAGGCCATTACTCCACCCTTTCATCCGCAGACTCATTCTCATGTCCATTTTGATTTGACACTGCTAACTACGATGGTACTGGGCGCATCGACTAGGTTACAGGTAGCGCCCATTTCATTAAAAGCTTATTTTACAATAAATGTGTTTATGAAAAACATAAGTCATGAATAAGTCATGAACTTCATAACCAATAAACAACACATTGTGCCCGGAACTTTAACTTGGAAGGGCGTTGTTTCTAAAAACTTCCTCAGTTTCGGAATTTCACCTAACTATGTTTACAATAGATTGTCAAACATGCGACGACTCACGCATTAAACTCCGTATTCCAAATATCTGCAAAAACTCTAATTATTATGGCAACTTCTGTCCTTCGAAAGCCTATTTTTCATGGTATAATCCATTATCTGGAGGACAATATGTGTTCATTTCGATTTCAATCGCCCTGTTAATGTAATTGCGAATTGGAGTCCCGAGTCTAAATTCTCAACTACCATGGCCTGCACGTCTGAAAGCATTCAGGCGCAATCAATACCGTCTACTGTTCATGCTGCTGCTGCCGTCGTCTTCGTCAAAACCGCTAGGTCAGATGCCTCCTCCCGCCAGATGTGCTATTGACACGGACTGTACTGTCGGCAACTAGGGCCTCACACGCACGTTTGTATTGTCACCCGAGTTCATGCTCCCTACCAGAGAAACTCATGTGAACTTAAGTCCAGACATCGATTTCAAAAGACGAAGACCATACAGTTAATAAATTTTAACTTTACTGTCGTCGTTGCATATATCAATTTTTTGCGGAACGTTTTTTTCCGGCAAAAAAAGAAAGAAATAGCAAAACCTATGTCTGGTTTAGTTGGCGTAAACTGTCGGCAATGTCCTGTTAAGAGCGAGGGAGGCGTCTGCCCGAAATTCTACTGTTTGGGCAGTTGACCATCCATCCAGACTCCTGCGTTCTGTTGACTAAGATGGGGAGCATATAGTCTTACGAATGTTGCGTGCACCAGTACATCCTAAATGCAGGATAACAAGTGTACGGTATGTGGGCTAACTCATGAGTTATCAAACTAAATTCCCAAAATGCGTTTTTGTTTCGAAATGTCTTAATGTATGAGATTGTAAACTGGTCATTACTCAGCATAATATTATAATAATTTAGCTACTACGGGATGCCGGCTTTCAAAGGAACGTTTTTTTGGCTGTATGCAATAACGATATTTTACAAAAAATGACTGTTTACGTAGAACACATTCTTTCATTGATTTTTAGTGTCCTCAAATATGAAATTATATTTCAAGGAAAGTTTTATAATAACTTTTTTCATTCTTTTGCTTCTCCGGTAGTATAAAATGTCTTCTTTTAATCCTATACTTAAACGGCAATTACACTGTGATTAATTGTGAAACCAACATGCCATTACACGGACATTCAAAGTTTAAAACTGCAAGCCATATCTTTTCGCGTACGGAAAACCGTAAATGTCTCTATGGTATCAAGAGAAGACAATGTGGGATCCGTAAAATTCGGCAGTGCATTTAAGCCATATTGGTACTTTCATGAAACACATTGGTATCTGCAGAGACATGGCGTCTGATAAACAGCCATTTTACGGTATTCGAAAATCTGGTATTATGAAACTTTATTAAAACCGAGGAACGCCCTTCCTTGGCGTATACATTTGAAAGAAGACATAATGTTCTACCAAATTAGCAAGGGAATCAACATTTTATGTACGCTTTACATAAACTCATTGAAAATCAATAAAACAATGTGTGCTACATAAATGGTCCTTTCCTATATTTTGTCGTTTTTGTATGCAACCGGAAAGAATTTCGTTTGAAAGCGGACATCTGGAGGTAACTGAATTTTTATATGATTATGTTGCATGATGAGTAGTTTGACAATTCCCCCTAATTTACCTTTTCTAACGCATACGCATCTAGCAGTTTTGGATGACATTTCGCGATCATACACACATAGTTTATTTATGTTTCATCTTAGGTCTGATGATATAAAGCCGACACAAGACGTAGCCGTGTTAATATTTGAGCAAACATACAAATTTCATTATTTATCTTCCAGTAAGGCGTCTAAACACATAAGAGCCGTCGAGCAGAAGGTATGGGAGAGACCGTTTAAGGGCGGTAAGAGAAGCCCGTTCCGTCAGGATCTTGTGAGGTGGCCGGATACGGAGACGAAGACATCAACTTCATCTTAACCCTGGGAACTTTAAGTGCATGAATGAATAGCGTCCAAAAGCGCAAGATTTATCGCTCAAGAGACTTTGATCTCACCTTGGACATAATTTTTTCAAATATTAGTTAACAATAGGAAAATTCAGATGCAAAATAAGTATACACTATGTCAGGAAAAGCAGACCAGATTGTTGAGTGAGTGATTGCTTTAGATCATTTGGTTCGATGCTAAGGCGTTGGTTAACCGACAAAGGTCAGGAGTGCTTACAAACAGAAAGTCATGGCAGACACTGGTCTGACAAGGTCAAATGTAGCCGATAAGCCGACCGCGCATCGTCTTGACGAGTTTCCATGCAAGGCAGTTCATAACGCGGTCTGCTGGTTTAGGCTAACTGATTATTCTGCCATTGATAACCCCGTTTTCAGCGGTCGTTAGACAGCTGTGAACGAAAACATTCTGTAATATGGACAGTCGATATTGGTGCTGAACGTTTTATAAGTCTTTTCGGCAGGCTTTTCATTTTGAATTTGCAGTACAGTTCTCTGATAAGTTTTATGATTAGACAGAAATAAAAGACCGAGCAAATACTAACGATTGTAAATCGGTCGAAAGACTGTCTTAGCCATATACCTTCCCCCCGTCGTTTGTACTTGTATACTCATAAATGGATAAACATAGGAAAGATGCAAATCACTTTTTCTGCTACAAATAGGTTGAAAGATGAAACTGACTGAAATCATCCCAAAACCGCCTTCATATTTCATACGCTCAGTTGCATGTCGGTTGCATGTGCGACGTCCAGTTCATAGGCGACATGTCAAAAATAATTTGCTGGAAGCCGCATTGGACACTAACTGGTTCAGTGCATTCACGGCCTTAACTCTCCACTGAAAATTCGCAGGCCACGGCGTGGTCTTTTTTGCAGGAGTGATGCCCACCTTTATTCTGGAGAAGACAAGTCCATCAAAGTGCAATATTCTTTCTTTTGACAGCTCACTGGAAATTATGTAGAATTCGGCGACAGCAGAAATGTTCATTAGATGAAATCACATCATATCTGCCGTCCGACACCGGAGTCCAAGAAAACTAGCGATGAGATCGCATACCTAAACAAAATTCAGACTTCTTATATTTTGCCTTTTATTTAAAAAATTATAAATTTTGCATAAGTTAGGCAACCGCATTTCAAAATGTTATAATGCGAAAGAATTTTGTAAAAAACTCCTGAATGTTTGTTTTATTACGCATTCAGTTGTCATTGTAGAAAGTGCGTAACACCAGGTTTACTGTCTACGCTTAAGTGCATCAGCTTACCGGTTGAACACGGAAGACAGTTTCATGGCAACTTTAGCTACTTACAACTTTGTCAACCGTCATTCAGATTCTATAACAGAATTAGTAACGCGTTGCATATACATGTGTGGCACCAAAATGAGCAACCAGACACTGCTTTCCTGATAATAAATGCATAAAAATCTGGTCGGTGGCTTTTTTAAGGCACAAAATAGTACAAATGTTTTTATTTTTATTTGAAGCTCTTAAACCAACGACGCTTTTAAGTTCCTTATTGATCTTGAAAGAAGCTGCCAAGAAGTTGTCGATAGAATATTAAAAACATATCCGTTTTAGTTTATCAAGTCGACATCTTTGCATTAAATAGGACGTGCAATAAATGCAAAATCAGACAAATTTCTGAGTAGACCCTATGCATCAATTACGAAGTAGAATTAATGAAACGACGGGCGCGTTTCAGAGCAGGCTGTTTTTGCCCGAACCCACTACATCGCAAGCTTTGTTTCCATTCGAGCATACTTTGTAATTTTACAGTAGATACTTAATCAGATTGTCCATGGTACCAGATGGTTAAGATGAGCAGAAAGTACAAATATAATAAAATGCGACTAGACGATTTACGACGGTCGGACCAAAGCGCAAAGAAAATAATGTTACCCAGCTTTTTGAATTAAACGCTTAAGTAACATATGCTGGACATAAACAGATACAAATGAAATTAAGGTTGCTTACCATCAGAAGAACGTCGTTGTCAATGCGTGGAAGCCTAAGATCGCATGCAAGTTTTAGGAACCCGGCAACTCCAATGCTTTTCACAACAACGCATGCAAGGATTGCCGGGTCGGGCTGAATACTCATTCGGAATTGCGTTTGGCCGTTGGCTGTGTAGGGAAGGCCGGCCGAAAATTCAGTAGTCGCATGCATTTTATTTAGTAAAATATCGTCCAAAAAGACCTTCCCTCCGATACGTGGACACAGTGGCCAGGCTAATGAAGTGGGCATTATAAAGTTGCAAAGAAAAGTCAGTTAACATATGTTTGATAGACATTCAAGTGTAGTTTGGTTATAAAATTAATCAGCTTTCATGCTCATTCTCAGTAAAGTAAAACGCGAAAAGGTTACACCATTTAAGGTAAGTCAAGAAGCGTCGACCGAAATTCTGAAATGCTATTTCAATTCAAAAAGATAAATTAAAAAGGGTCGTTAAATTGATCATCGTGCAGCTCAGTTCCCTAATGACTCAGTTACCTTATGATGCCGAATTTCAAAGGGATCCTCTTCTTCTGCATGCAAAATCTCTATTCTTTAAGTAATGATTAAATAAAAAGCCTGCATTCTTGTCATTGATTATCGATGCGTTTAATAATTTGGCAACCATATAGAAAGGGATCTCACTTACCAGTCAGTAGATTGGGGGTGGTGTCATATGGGGTTTATCCTTGCAAACATTTGCAGGCTGTTACCGTAATTAAACATCAATAACGATTTTTTCCCGCAACCTCACACCTTAATTCCAAATACGCTATTGTTTGAAATTTGCTTTTTGTTAAATGTTTAACTACTACTCTCATTTTTTTTCTCGTACAGTAGCGTAGTATAAAACTTTTAGCATAAATCCAGGTAATTCTTTGTTTTCTTTTAATTTTTCAGTTAACTTTCTAGCTTGCTGTTCCACCCATAGAAATCCCTTTTCCAAAGTCCACAATCAGTTAGGTGGGGTCCTTCTGCATGCCGTTGTTTAAAACTTCAATTATTGTTTATGTAAAGCATATATCAAAATAACTGTTTTTTGCTTCTTTGGCAAAAAATACGTCTACTTGCAATTTTGTACTCCAACAAAGGCTATGATCTGATTTTGAAAAGTTTCCAATTGTGGAATTTCTTAATATTGTTGCATTTACCAATATGACCTGTTAGGTCTGCTATATGGCTCATATTTACTGCTAACTTTTATGAACCTCAGGTGTTCTCATAATACCGTAAAGAAATGTAAAGTTTTCAGTAAGCGGCATATATGTGTCTTGTTGTTTCAAAACCGTGAATGCATATTTAAGGGTTGATCGGGCTCGACAAAATTCGGGAATTAGGAAAGTATCGAAAACCGAGTTATACCCTTTCTGCAAATAGCAGGTTTAATGAAAACTTAGTGTTTCCCTGAATGAGCATAATAATAATTATTTTTTGAATATTTTGTATGAAATATAATTTAATTTTATGCGCACCAAAAATCACTGACAAAAATGCCTCTCACTGAAGTATTCAATTGTTGCAGATTGTTGCTCTTGCATGCAGCCGGAAAGACGTGCGTTGGAAAAAAGCATCTTGGGTTTATTTCATTGGTATATACTAACGTTACATGCTAATCAGTTTTACAACCCAACATTTGGAATATTGTCGGATTACGTGGGTGAGGTTGTAATATTGACATACCCGCGGCATAATCCTATAGTATTTTAAATTTAAAAAAATGTTAGCTTTTGAATGTACGTCTTTTTGACCTCTCGTACAATCTAAACTCTGTGCAACTAACCGTGCAATTTGCGTGCATTTATACATTTATTTTCGAAGATATTATTAAGTGAAATGTATTTTGCAGAAAAAAGGCCCAAATATAATTTATTGTGCCCGTTCGGTAGAAAATATAATTTCGCTTTGAAGATCGCGCGATGTTTATGCATACATAGTCTCATATGTCCGTTTACAAAAACAACATGTTTTTTATCCACTGAGGAATTTAATTAAATCCCTAAAAGCATAGAAGAATATGATTATTTTTAGGCGGGAGTTATGCGCCTAATAGACGGAAATCGCCAAACGTAAATCCAAAAACTGATCAGGCTCAAAAATTATCGGGAGGAAGGAGATTTTTTTCAAAGCCTTAAGAAACAAATTCCTTGGGTAAAAATTATAGAGGCCGTGATTTTCTACGACTCGAGTAAAAGAAGCACATGCTTTGAATGATTTCAATGAAATATATTTTAAAGGCATAGTATCGTCGATAATCAAAGTAAAATTTCCCGCTACTAAGTAACCATTTTTATCGACTGCAGTTTCTGCACGAGGTCAAAAAGACGTAAATTCAAAAGCTGCTATCCTTCTGAGTCCGATATGTTATAGGATCATTTCGCAAGATAAACAATTTTAAAACTATGCTTAACGAAACCTTCTCAATAGAAAACGTATTTCAAAATTTCGGTCAACATGTCTTGTAAGAGGTTATTCACTGAAGAATATCCCATCAAAATTTTGTGTAAATAGAAGATCCGGTGGTTCTATACCCAAGCAGTTGCTGTCTGTTCAGCAAGCCACTTTCAGTGAAGTATAATCTTATGCAAAGTCTTGCAATGAAAAATAATTTCGTTGAACTTTTACACTACTGCAGTGTCTACAGGGTTGCTACCTAAAACAGTCATCCCGTGCATATAAGATCGAACTGCGAGACAAAATACGCTCAATGACGGACCAAAATCTAGGACAAATGGTATGGAACATTGGTAGAGAGTTTTTAGGAATGATTCGCAGAATTATAACCCACACGTCTCCAACACCTTCCGGCAGCCAAGCGTTAGCTGCATTTGCTGAATCAGCGTAAGCAGTAAAATAAACCGACGGCAGGTCATGACTCTTGATGACGCATAAACTTTCTGTCATTACGTCCGTTGTAATTTATATAAATAATATCACATAAGCAAAAACGTATGCGCATGGTTGTAAATGCTGGCCTTGCGATTGGCTCAGACGTCTTGGTTGTGCATGTACGTATAGTCTTAATGATTGTGTGCATCTCTTATGCCACGGTTCAGCAAGCCGTAGTTACCATGGCGTAGTTTGCACTGACAATTCCTTGGCACATTTGACTCTGCCCGTTAGATACGCTTGTGCCCCTGCTGGGTAAATAGGTCCTATGCATGAATGCTCAGTCATAATACGCGTCGTTTTGGTTGTTTTACTTGTCAACCAATATTCTGGTAAGCTTGTTTTTTATGAATCACGTAGTGTGGTGTAAGCCGATGTGCGGGTCCGGCCTACCTGACAGCCGTGAACTTTCCCGCCGTTAGTCTTCTTGACTAAGTCCTGACACCCAGCTCAGATGGGAGAGGAGAGAGTTTTAAGTTTGCTGTTTAAGGTCACTACACTTATGCAGCAATTAACGCACAAGTCACCTCGCCCTGGAGCCAGTGGTGGCCGATGAAAATAATCTGTCTGTGCGTTGTGTTGAGATTCCTGCGACCTCCCCCCTGTCGTCCGGTCGTCATGACTCTATTTTGACACCCGCTCTAGGATTTAGATTGCAATAGATGCTGGGCGAGTCTTCTATTGCTATAAACTAACTTGCGCATAAGTCACTGTCCCTGTTGCGCCTTGCAATGTAGCATGCGGTGGACATTGTGGAAACCGACGGTCGGATTCTCGTGTTGTGCTTCCATAATATATGCCAAAATGTGGGATGAACTGGCATGTCTGATTTCAGTCCCATGCCGTTCTGTTTCGGAGTTGCAAACCCGCTTCAACTTGCTAAAATTTCTGGCCAGCGTGTGCTGTTGATCGGGAGTAAGGTGGCCGGTGTAGGTGCGCGTTTTGACATGATAACCGACCGCGTCCAATCCTGACTTCAGTCTTTTTCTGTTCGTCAGGGCATTAAGTCTAGTTGAGGAAGTAGATGGAGCAGAGTGTGCGGTTCGTGCAGCACATGGGTAGCGTAGTCGCAAATTAATTCGTACACTGTTTCCATTATGCCGTTGGGCACTCGGTGAACATCATCGTCAACGACATCCTGGTGTAACAGATAGTTTGAAGATCCAGGATTAACTGTAATCAGAAAGTGCGCTTACGAAGAGTAGCATTTGCGGAAACAAAAAACGCGCTACTGGAATCTGTGCTGTAATCCAGACACCTGGACCTACATAAGATGTACTAACTCATGAAATGAAGATCAAATTTTGAAGAATGCTTTCGTGTTAAAACGATTGCTTAAGTTTGATTTTAGAACTATTTATCCTGCAGCATTATTCGACAAAACCTCGGCCACCCCGAAATGTCGGCGTTTGAACGAACGTTTTTTCTTTCGCACAAAGAAACGCACACTATAACATGACTACCCATGTGGCACATATTTTTTTTGCGCGATGTCAAATGAGATTAAATATATTATTATACTCTATAAAAATTATGCATTTGAATATTCAATTTTTTATTCATTTGGTAGACAAGTACGTCTTCTTCAATCACTTTGCTCGAAGGAATTATAAAATCCGATTTAAAAACTTTTTAAATTCTTGGATGATTTTGAATCTGACATGCCGTCACACTTGTGTTCGGGGATTCCAAATAACCTGCCGTATATTTTCGGCGCACAGAAAACTATATAGTTTCTCGCGATACTAGGAACAAAGTTAATGCGATTTATAACATTTTGCGATGGATATCAGTCATATTGTAAACTTCATAAGCAACATTGTCAACTGCAGAACCACGATGATTTATGAACGGATATTTCACGGTATTAAAAATCATATGACAATAACAGTTCTAGAACAAATGATATTCATGCATATTTTGCATGAAATATAAGGCAGTATTGTAGGGCATTAAAATCACTCGGCAAAATGCACCTTACTTATTTAGTCATGTTTTAAATAGCATGGTATATGCATGCGGCCGAAATGAAGTTTATTTATTATTATTATAATGCAATGCTGCAGAAAGATAACTTTAAACAGCAATTTTAGGTAATCTTTTCGAAACGAAAGCGAATTTCATAACATCGGGCAACATTTCGTAAGTTTGCGCACTTAATGAACCCCCGGCATGTCCGCGTCGGAAATCTTGGATCATATTTAGAGAAAGGCACGAATTTACCCAAAAGAACCTTTACTCCAATCTCGTTGGCACATCAGTTTAATGCTGTGCAAAATAATGGTTGACCCAGAACAAGTGATCGTTTATGATAAGATAAAATTGTGATTTGGAATCGACAGTGTTAGTTAAAAGCAACATGGTTGTTCAGTAATTTGGGTCTGTCTAAAAGTGTCCAAAAGGATTTGCGTTTGTAAGGGATGTTCGTAGAGGGTACGGAACACGCCTACATGGCAACGGCACTCCAGTTTCCTTAAATGCGTTTAAGGTAGGGACTGTTTATGAAATTTATTTGGCGGATTATTGATCACGGTTAAGGAAACTATTGCGACAGCCGTAAAGCTGGGCCTTAAATAGCGGTATCCACTGCACAGTAAGGGAGATGCCTTTGACATCTACATAAAACTTTAAGATTACACGCATACAGTAATATACTGTAAAAAATTTATAAAATTGGGAAACTGTAAAAGAGGATCAACAACTAAAAGTGGGACGTGGATTTTCATTTGGACGTATAATCAGTTTCAATAGCCATACTAGGCTTGTCGACACATACGATTCGAGGCTGCGCTCTTAAGTCATTGAGCTTTAGTACGGCTATCGCTCCAACTTTTCAGCCGCGGACTCCTCGTTATGTCTGTTGTAATTAGACACTGTAAACTATGCTAGGCTAAAATCCAGATGCTAGTCCGAAACTCCATTATCGCCTGCGGGTCTGAAAGCATTCATGCGCGACCGATGACACTTACTGCTGATGCCGTAGCCGTCGTCGTCGACGCGGCTAGGACAGACGTCTCTTTCCACCAGATGTGCTAGTGACACGGACCGTACTGTCGGCAACTAGGACCCCGCACGCACGTCTGCATTGTCACCCGAGTTCATGCTCCCTTCCAGAGCAACTCATGTGAACTTAAGTCCAGACATCGATTTCAAAAGTCTTAGACGATGCAGTTAATAAAGTTTGACTTAAATGTCATTGATGCAAATATCAAGTTCGTGCGTAATATTTTCCCACGAAAAACGGAAGATATCACAAACCCTATGTGCAATTTACTTGGTTTATTCGGTTATGTCCTGGTAATGGGGATGGAGGAGTCTGTCTTCACTTCCACTGCTTGATCAAGACATCGTCCATCCAGATTCCTATGTTCTGTAGACTAAGATAGAAAACACATTGTCTTATGAGTGTTACGTACACCGATGCCCCTTAAATGCAGGTTGAAAACGACATGTATTTTTCCTTTCAGCTCTGATGGTCTCATGTTAAATCAGGGCGGAGCAGTTTCAAGAATTTAACAAACGTGCATATTCAATGATTACTTCTGCCAACAAGTCGGCGAAATTAAGAACTATTGAATTGTAGTTACGGAATAGGCGGTTAAGGACATTAAGATAAGCCGGTTGTGTCAGAGCCTTGGGGAGTGCACGATGAGTCTGATAATGAAATAAAATTTAGCTTTTACCTCTAAAGCGCTAAGTAAGTGGCTACGAAAACGAGCATTCTCGGCTTTTATTACAGTAATTTATAAGGAAATTAAAATCAATAAGGCAGACACATCCCACAATGGTTGCGGTATCGTAGGTTTCATAAGACCTACGTTATGGGTGATGCCTATGCTATGATATGCATCGTTTGTAGGGGCGTAAAATATCGTTTAACCTTCGTTCTACGTTCGGGTTTTCAAAATATACATTTTTATCATACACTTTACGAATTTGGAGAAATGCCGTTACGAGCTGACATGATTCTTAATGCTTTGGCGGATTTTCTTCTGGGTAGCCACGTACATCGGCAGAACCACATAAATATTTATGATAAAACTGTTATCGCATGTATCACGAGCCAAAATTTTATGATTACCTTCGCAAGAACTATTTATATCTCATCAGAGAAATTTTAGACACGAAGAAAAGCCAGACCCAAAGGCGCAGATATTTGAACTCAAACATCAATTTTTGCACTGTCTGTAGTAAAGTAAAAGACGTCGACATCTCACAGCCTATTTAACTACTTATACCACTTCAATACTGGACTCAGAATTTTAAAAATAAACGGTAGAACAGCAGGAAATTACAATGTATCGGTTTAACCTGAGAGGGATAACAAACAGTTCAGCCAGTAGAACAGAGTAAGTAGACGTCTACAATTTAGGCTAGTGCTTCTGAAACCGGTTGCCTACCAAAAGGTTATTTAGGGCCAAGTGCTTTCCCACAAAGTTCAGATAGACTAGAATGTCAATCTTAGGCTTAAGTGTGGTTTAAATGCTAACCGTAATTGTTGTCACCATACCTGAGGCCGTTTATATGACGGATCAAAGGACAAAACTTAACAACAGTCAGTCATCTGTTCAGGCTAGTCGCCAGGTCAGGGCATGTCGCCAACTATTTGGAAAAGACTACACAGTCAGAGAGAGAATAAACCCTCATTTTGATCGCCACAAATGTCCGTAGCCTACACCGGTATTTCATCAAGCGCTGTTTTCAAAAAGATAGTGGTACACATTCTTTTGAACAAATCGTTGCCAGGACGTTTTATGTTAAAAAAGACGGATTAGGGGTAGAAATATCGAAGACTAGGATGGTTATCTGTAATTCACAAGTCGCTGCCTTTCATATGTTTTAACCAGGACGCCGAACGCTGTTTTGAAATCGTTAATATTCCTAATTAGGCTGGTTAAGCCCATGTCTAAATAGTAATCATTAACAATAAAGTCAGGAAAGAGTCAGGTACTCAGGAGACCTAAACTAACTTGTCTTATCTTCATTGAATAATCTCACGAATTTTGCGTTTTGACTTCTTTGTGAAACAGCAAATGGGTCTAGTCATGGTATACAAAGCTCACTCATTTGTGACAGAATTCTAAGTACAGTACGTGACCTATCTCATGAAATCAGATAACGGAAACTGACGAGAGAACTTCTAGAAGTTTTTAGCGTCTGGCATTTTGTTCGCTCACTCTCATCCTTTAAAAATGTCCTTTTCTTGTGCAGAAATTATGTTTACGTAATTGTAGCAAGTTAAATATCAGTAAATTTTAGCAGAAATGGTTGTTGGAATATATTCATGCAATTGTCTATGCTGATGCATATTCTAGATTCCAGCTACGAATCAGAGCGACTTTTTTATTGATAGGATAGTAATTTATCCGCGAGAGTTTTAATAAAACAAATTTAGCCGGACTCTAAATTTGTGGCCATTTTGCTCTCAGTACATACTTGTTCTTTGTCCATTTGCGGAACCTGCTGTATGAGGTGAATATATTAAGCACGTTTTTTCGCCTAGATATAATCGGGTAGTTAGACGAACTTTGAGTATATTTCAAATAAAAGTAAAGATTTTCGGATTAATCATACGTCTCATGCACAAACTCCTGTTTCTAGAACTCTGCTACGCGATGGGTCCTTGGGTTTTATCTCCTAAAAATGAGGGTGAATCTACGCGTCGTTGCCAAGTGAAGAGTACTAGGTTTTAGGATGGCCTGTGTCTGCAGTCGTTATCTGAATTCTGCCGCTGACAAACAATACTTCGTAACTGTCCTGGGTAGCCGTGATGAGCATTCTATATTCCTGCAGAAGCGATATTTTCATCGGCCTAGATGTTCTGCTTGCAAGGAAAATATTAAGTAAATTTTGACAACAATAGACAATGCAGATGTTATTAACTAATTATAAATAAAAAGGCCATAAGTATTACTTTAGATATAACAGCGTTTTACTTACCGCAGCACTCCCACAAAGCTCACAGTTCCTCTTAGAACCAACGCAGGCGGATTAATAACACAAAGAAGCCCTATTGTAGATCATCACAGGCATGCAGATCTTTAATTCGAGCGCGTTGCTAGTATTATCATTCCTCTTATACTTCGCATGCTTAGGGTATTTTATTAGATGTCGCCAGTGATCCATCTAATTAGATTGTGATTTAATTGTGCTGCGTATAACTGAGTCAAATTTTCCGTTATTTGTGCATAAGATAATTTAAAAGCGCATAATGCTTAATCCGTATGCCATTTTATAGCAGTTGTTAACCTATTTTTGGTCAAAAGGGTGTTCCTATCGTAATCGTTTACGTCGAATTACTTTTCTGTATAGATTTTGTTGCTGGTTCTAAGGTATCATTTGAAACACTTTAAATTAGGCCGATAAGAATTATTCGTGAAATGTTGACTCAAATGCTCATCGCGAATGACAGACACTGTCTCTGTCTCTGCACTAATTTCAGTGCCCTTTTAAAGTTCGCGGCTATGAATTCCCATGCTGTACACTACTGTAAATTGAGGGCGGCTAGGACGTTTTAATTCACGGCAGATGCCCATTGGCAAGTATAGCAGCAACAGAATGCATGGACGTAGCGAAGAATCCGCCAAACAAAGTAAATGGGTGGATTGCTAAACTATGTGACGTAATTTATACTGTGTGACTTCCTAAGACAATGCAAACAACTATCTCGTGAAATATTAACCAGAATTCTAAAATAGGTTTTGACCCGAATGCGGTACTGAAGTAGTGATGTTATATTAATTAACCTCCAATGAAATCCCGAGATTTTACGGACGTGCTGACCTAAAGCTACACGAACGATATGATCTCGGACAATTGCGTTCACACAGTAGCAGCTGGCCGTGCGGCCACTTGAACGCACCTCTCCCCCTGAAACGACAAACTAAGCCACTAGAACAAGGCATCTCGACAAAAGCCGATTGAAGATTACTAGATTTGGCTCACGAGCCTACAAAGAGTCCTGCCAACACTGATACCGGGATTCTCAGATATGAATGGACGCAGTCAACACCAACCCTGTATTTACAGTGGCCGCGATCACCTGAGAGGACAACTCCGGGCTCTGTACGCATCAAGCCACCCATGCTCATGTTTCCGTCTTCTCCTTCCAACTGGGAATTCGGCCTGATGATTTTAGCCCTTTGAGCAACCACTCCCGCCGCCTAGCTGTTATCGTATCAGTCAGCTTGCTTCCAGTTCGTACAGAAAGTATAAACAGTTTACGTATGCTGCAGCATCCCTTTCGTTATTTTACCGTTAGTTTAGTTCATTTATTTTGAGAGAAGTGCAGATATAACACAATCGCACTTGTTTATCAGAAGCTAAGAAATGGAAACACCAAATAGTAATATAAAAAATTTTCTGAATCATACAAATATACGAATTATCCCAAATGTTATAAACACTGACACCAGCAAGCACATTGTACAGTAAACGGTCTACATAGTACATCTGAATTTCGTCAGCATTTGCATATGAAACATTTAAAGCTAAACTTAATTTTAAACATAAATTCTACTGAAATATGGAAAGTAATATTTTACCAGTAATAAACCGTTGCTAAGGAAAGTGGGGACGATATTGGACGAGCAGTTATCTGCGAATGTCTCTGATGATGGATTCTAGTGGGAATTCGAAACGTCGGGTCAATAAATTTCTTATTCCAGTGATCGCATCTTCGTCACCGCCACCTTCGAAGAATTTTAACCGATATTATTGCCGATTCATCAGAAATGTCAATTGATCAGACGACCTGTCAAGGTAGACTACTGAACGACGCTTGTATGTGAAATAATATGAAAGTTCACCTGAAATATCTGACATTCTGACGCCTTTCACTCCTTATTTCGAAAAAATAGCCTCTTAATTTTTAGCAGCATCATTCTGTTCATGGAAATGACACTCAAAGAATCCTCTCCTATGAGAGAGTTTTGGAATTTACGATGTGAGTGAACACTGTAAAATGTTCTGTTCCAAAATCTCTGCATTGCTTGAAGAAATATAAATTGGTTTTTGAGATATTTAGCTACCAGATTGCAGACGTTAATAATATATCAGAAAATATTAACAAATACCGTAGGATTTAAGACAATAAATGAGCAGACGGAAACACCAACGCGCGCTCATCATATCACGTAATCATTGTCAGCACTACAGTGCATTTCAGTTTGTCCTTTGTTAAATGCAGACTACCTGATGTTGTTCACACTAATGCCGTCGTTATTTGTATGCCTTCGCCGTTGCTGAGAATATGTTTCCCAGGTGTATGTTGGTAACCCGCTGATCTTTTGAACATATAATTTTCGAAATTGACAGTGTCTTACAAAACAGGGACTCGTGATCAAAAAGGCCTGGTGAGCAAGCCTTAGAAATGTCCATACATCAGCACACCAAAGTTTATGACATTCAATATTTTGCCGTCATAATTTGATTTCTTATAACCCACTAAGTCATCGAGATCCACCATATATGCCACTCAAATGCGATTCCTTGCCCAGAGGGATGCACTCGACGTTGGCCATTGATATTATCCTCTGTAATGTGTAACTGATTATAGTTGCCTCTGGTGTGCGTGGGTAGAAAAGATATTAGTTTCGGCGTGAATCTAACAACAGACGAACAAAATAAATGACTAGCACCTGCCTACACAACTTAAAAATTGTGCCGAACCCATGAAATCAAGGTTAACTATGTGAAAAATCATTGCACAATTAAGCTGTACTAATTTTGTTTTTCACATATCTTTCGTATCTGCACTTTTGATTGCGCTGATACTTTGGACTGCTTACGTAAAAGCAAACTGTAACAACAAGGCAGTGTATATCGTCTACATGACAAAACATTATCACACAGGACAGCGCGCAGCTGGTGAACCCAATTAAACAAACGGACCCTCCTAACTGATTGCTCAAACAATGAACTCCCAGGACAAAAAACAAAACAATAGGCAGAGAACAACTTTTTATCCACGAGAACCACCATGCCCACCTAAATTTACGCTCTGTGATTTTTTCTGCTTGCCTAGTACAACAAATTTTTTCTATATCAATCCAGTTTCTGCAAGTGCAAAAGTACTCAGGGGCTGTTGCAAAGAATGAGCAGCTGGTTTGACGGGAAGTCGACTGCTGTGCTTGTTTGCTGTGGCATAGGCGGTGCCGATATTGCACATGAATGATGAATTTTGAACACGTGATAGCCTGGGTTTCGTATACTGTTTTGTTACGAATTTACTTAGCGAAATTTGTCGTACGTAATGTAATGTAAGTGTTGGTAGACAGAGGACGACATGTCTACTCTCCTGAAACTTTTGAGTCACTATTCCATCAGCTGTGAAACATTCTTTTCGAACACGATACCAAGAAAGTTTTATCCCCTAAAGAATTGGCAGCACACTGTAAAGCCTACCATATCGGATTCAGGAAAAAACGCTTTTTCCGACGACTACCACTTTAAGCAGGCGCAGAAAGCTACCTAGTAAGCTGACGTCTGAAGACAGCAATCGCTAGCGCTTTTATCTCGGAAAAAGTATGCACACGTTTCACCAAATCTCTCCCCTCTACTCTTGGAAGCTAAATATCAACTACCACTACTGGGCTTTTCAATGCGTATTTAATTATATACTTAATTTTCTGTAGCGGGACATATCGGCCAGACAATGAGATGCATGGAAATGGGAGTGCGTAAAAAAAATCATCCTGGTTAGACAGAGGTGAAAACAAATCCACTTCGAGTTTAGGTTTCGCACATCCTCTCGACACGGATCATTGGGACCGCACCGAAGAAGTCTTTCAGATGCTTTAGTTAACGCCGTCCAACGTACCCTGAGGTAATAGTTACAGCCATTGCACTGACAATACGGGTAGCGAATCCAGTGCTCGATTTTGAGAGGACGTTAACACAGGCCCTCTGTCTTCCGTAGCCAAGTTTGACCCCAGGTGGTTATTGCAGGCAGACCCAACTCCTCTGAGGACAGGGATGTGTACTTCACGCAGATGACTTACAAACATTACTCAGACCCCACTTCAACTACCCTCACACCCGCCCCCTGCCCCAATGCTGATAACGCCGACCCCG
The DNA here is from genome assembly GCA_902702965.1 of Spirometra erinaceieuropaei. Taxonomy (NCBI): domain Eukaryota; kingdom Metazoa; phylum Platyhelminthes; class Cestoda; order Diphyllobothriidea; family Diphyllobothriidae; genus Spirometra; species Spirometra erinaceieuropaei. The sequence goes on along the minus strand of CACRXP010000042.1, from coordinate 498,860 downwards.
TCACGCGAGTGGAGTGGAAACGGTGAAACTTAATCCTCCCTGAGTCACTTGTAAACCACGTGAATATCTCATGTTTTCAGTTTCTTTTTGACTAAATTGGGCTGAAGATGATTGACCGAAAGCATTTGTTGCCGAATGACGTTTTAAGTTCAGTATGGGAATATTCACAAAGCCTTTTACGTTCTCAATTCAGACTATGGCTTTTCATTTGTTTTCTTAGATATCCACTTGCTTATGGACACTTCCAAATAACTCAAATTGCTTTGGGCGTCCTACACCCAATAAATATGGTTTGCAACCTTCCTTTTATACAAAGTCCACTATTGCTGCTAATTTGCATCATAAATTAATGCTGACGGTTGACATCAGCTGGAAAGCGCCTCATACAAAATAAAAGGTACGTCATATGGTGATGAGGAGATGGTTATATCCAAATATGTATAATTGCAAATGCAGGTTTCTTGCAACTTAATCGCAGCAAAGTGCTGAAAAGGAGGTCAGCCGTGTAGTTCAGCTTATTTAAGTAATTTGCTAAGTGCCTGTATGCCTTTCGTTTGTAAAAGACACAGATTGCTTTTAAAAGTAGTGGGCCTTAGATTCCGGTCATACTAGTAATAATACTTTCATAAAATATTTCTTTTGAATTAAATTGATTAGGGGCGTAATATTTGTGTGTTTCGTTTAAATGCATACTGCCGTTATATTTAATCAAATTCACCTCCCCGGGCAATCCATACGTTCGTAATGCGAATCCCTGTATTTTAGGCCTAAATCTTAAACGAGTACTTTGACATAATGTATACATATATGCGTAATTCGAAAAGGTCCGAACATGTGCTCCACCGATTTTCTATGTCAGCGGGCAAGAGGCCGGCCCAACAATTCTGCCTCCCCAAGCGTGCCCCTGTTGGAAGTCAGTATATGCAATGAAATGAAACGGTGAATAGTTTAAATCAGATTATTTAGTAAAGGCTTTTGAAGGCAACATATGCGTCAATTCAAAGAGTTCACTGGCTGTCCAAATCCAAATAAATTTGCAGTTCCGGTGATCTTTTACGAGCCCTGTTTGACAGCCATCATTGACATGCTCTGCATTGCCCTACCCGAATTAACATATTGAAAGTAACGAATGAGCAGTATACCGTCGAAAACACGTGTAACTTCATGTAAAACATTGTGAATGTGAATGTAAGTGTAATTTACCAAATCCATTATTTGTCTGCCAGACAGAGTAGAAAAATAATGCGATCTATTAATTCCTGCTAATGAATCGATACCTAGTATTTCCTTGAATGAGCAGTCGTATCTCCGTATGTCATTCTATGTTGTTTGCTGTAAGCGTATAATTTCAACCCTCAGTGCAGCGCAGCACAGGGTGTTGCTGAAAGTCGCTGACAGTCCCGCATCGCCAAGTGACCAACACTTCTGTGCACTTTGAAGGTCAAGTTTGAGTAGGAGAGCTTGAGTGTGTGTGAGTGTGTGTTCACGTTCAGCGTTCCTACCCAAGTGCCACTTACCGTCAACTGTCAGTCTGGCAGGGTCTTGCCTGATGTAAATCACGGTCATTCGGCATGACGGATTCTGAGTCAAGGTCAGATTAAGATGTAATATATTCGGCGTCTTGCGGTAATGAAGCCGGAAACCGCCCTGTGCCTTCTCTCTACTGAGGCCCCCTCGAGATGGAAAAATTTCTTGGCAGTTGGAAACTTAGCAAGAGTGAAGGCTTTGATGCAATTACAGAGCGCCTTGGCTTCAGTCTAGCGCACAGGACGGCGACCAAGACTCTGCATCCGGTAATGACAATCGCACGCGACGGCGACGGCTACAGTCTCAAAATGAGCACCACCTTTAAGACTCATGAGTTCTCCTTCAAACTTGGAGAAGAGTTTGATCTGACTACGATGGATGGAAGACACGTCAAGGTAAGGCCACGGGAAAGCAAATCATAATATAGGGTTTACAAAGGCATTGCCTATTACCATTAAAATATACTGACCTATACTTTTCTTCAAAATGATGATATGGTTGATTCCGGTTGCAATGTTATCCTCAAATAATATACGCGTTGGTTATGATTAGTATTTGATACGATTACAAATATGCTGCTAACAGCCACATTATTAAGCGATGTCAGGAAAAGGGATGGTAATGGTTTTCCTAGACGTCATTTGTTGAATTACTGTCAAGAGCCTGACACAGTAGACACGGAAGTCACCCGTATGTTCGTGAACTATGAAAAATTCTAATAAGAAGCTGCGGCCATATAGACTGCCGATGAATATGTCAGATTAACATCGCATTATTTAGTCTCGGTGTATTTTATAGAGAAGATATATCTCCAGTATAAAAATGTTCATGAAGGAGCTCATAACTATTGTGCGTTTAAGTGAACTATATTTAATGCATTTTATATGCGGCGTTTGGTTTTTAAACCATATATGTAGTCAAAGATAGCCACTTTTTCAGAAAATGTGGCAATGGCGGATTCGCCCCTTCCACATGCATCTATGTTCCCATACTTTCATCATTAAATAAAGTTTGGCCCAACGAGGGTTGGATCACTGTTTATGTCAATTTCTCGAAATTATGAAAGTGCGTCTTCTCTACCAATGCAGACAGCCAAACGTTTCTTACAAAGGCATGTCTATTTTGTTTGCAATTATGATTTGGCCGTGCCAAACTGTTGTTTTTCCCCTACCTACTCGTTTGACCTTAAATAAGAAAATCAGATCCTTCGATTCATTTGGCAAAAAATCCCTTTGAATTTACGTTGAATTAGGTTTTCATGCAAAGACTTATAAGCTCCGTTTGCAGACTACAGAAAAATACATCAATTTATCGTGGTGCTTTTTTACATTTTGCAGTCAATATTTACACTGGAAGGAGACACCCTGAAACAAGTGGACACCGGTGAGAAGATAACTTACATCGACCGCGTGGTTGAGGGAAATACCATAAAATTGGTGAGTTACTATATTCGCCCCTCTTTATCTTTAAACTGTCACATACACAAGTCGGACGAAATGACATTTTAAATAATAGATGTTGGCGTTAGATGCGCACTTATACCTTATTGCATGCATTTCTCTACGGTGTTAAAAAGAGACCATATAAGGTTCATAAAATTAAGCAGTCGATTTGAGCCATATTGTTAACTTTACAAGCCACATTCGTAAATGCAGATACATGACGTTTCATGAACGGCCATTTAACGGTATTAAAAAGTCTCACAATTAGAAACTTTTTTAAAACCGAATTATACTCTTCTTGTGAGTATAAAAGTGGAAGAAGACGTGATTTTCTACCGAATAAGTAAAAGAATGAATATTTTCATGCATGTTTTCCATGAAATATAATTGAATTTTCAAGGGCATCGAAAATCAATGAAAAAATTGCATGCTACTTAAGTAGTCATTTTTTGCAAAGTATAGATCTTGCATGCAACCGAAAATAAGTTCTTTCGAAAGCCGAAACCCTGAGGTAACTGGATCATGATAGATTTATGCTGCATCATACTTAGTTTTACAACACTACTTAATTTATCTTTTCGAAACGAGAACGCATTTCGAAATTTTGGTTGACATTTCATGAGTTAGCACAACTACTGTATTTCAAGGAAAACTAACATCATAACTTAAACTCCCATGAACTGCCAAGAACCTCTCAGACGTAAGTTGACTGAGCTCATCTTCTGTTAGAGTAATCGTTTCACTCTGACGGTGACCGGCTTTGTAGAACCATCTACAGGGCATTACGAACTAGTACCATACATGACGTGGCCAGCAGTTTCGATCCCTCGGAAAATGGAGCTGTTTCAAGCCCTTTAGACTTCGAAGTCTGAAAGGCGTTACGACAGCCTGATACCATGCACATTTTATGCGCCTGCAAGTTTAGTATTTTGCTAAGAAATTTACTCCGGAAAGCATTAGGCAAATTCAAATAAAAAACAACTATATTTGCGTGCGGTAGACTTGGTTGAAGACATAAACAGGGCATTAGAGGGTGATATAAGGCTTAAGACGGTCGTTTGACAATAAACGGGCAGGTTGAAGGATGAGGAATCTTGGCTTGACATGCGAAACGACAGAAAACTGTTTTACTGAATAACTGAGTCTTGCCTTCTGGCCAGCCGAGTGAACGGTGGGCGTAAGACAAGCATGACCTGTTCAGCTCACAATCCTGCTTTTTAACCTATGTTCCGTGAAAAGCATTTATTAGCCATTAAGAAATTTCGCACGCACTGACCAAGTAGATAGGTTCGAACAAAGTTTGGTCCCATGAATATCCTCTAATCCCAAAACGGCAAAATCCAGAAAAGACTGGCCTTTGGGGGCTGGCTTCGTTCTCAAGATATGCCTTTTCTATTTTAAAATCATCGTTCAAATCCGTTATGAAAAATAAATGAAGGAGCATGATGCGTAAGCGGTGGCGAGGCCAGTTAACTGCGACGTTTTTGCCACGTTTTTCGCCAATATGGGCATTATGCATTAAAACTGAATGATCGTCTGTAGCCCAGTTTTTCGTGATAAAGAATGTTTCCCCTTTTAGCCAAACATACCAATATTATCACGATAAAATCGGTGTTTAAAAAACATTTTGTATTTTAGACCACACGCGTGGACGAACTGGTCTCCGTTCGATATTACACCAAGGTGTGATTGTGCGATCTACAATCAGTTATTAATAAAACTTGGAAGTGGTGTCATTCACTCTTATTATATTTGGCATAAAAAACATTTTGGTTAATTATGCTTATTCATGGAATGTGACGAATCCAAAAAATTCCGAGAGAAAAGTAAAATTCTGCAACTTTCATCGCCGATTGGTAATGACAGAAAAAAATCCATATACACAGGCGGTGATAAGGTGCAATATTCCTATCGAACATGCTTTCGTCGCTATCGGATCGGTTGAGTTTGCAAATAGCTTTAATTCACTAGGCGTATTTTCTTGGCAAAGTGCATGTCCTCTTTAAAAGACAATTGGCGGTATCTTCAGACACGCTGCTAATTCATGTCGTTGCAACATCTTTATCAGGCCGCAATCCCTGCTAGAGGTGATAATCACGTAATCCGCGAATTACTTTGATTATGATTCACTGGGCACCAGTATATGAACAATTCAATGAACTCCGCCTTTCATATTCGGTGGCTAGGCTTAGTTTAGACGCCGTAATAAGCTAAGAGGGGAGGGCAAAGACGATCACGAATGGTTGGCTGATGTCTCGGCAGTCATCACACCAACATAAAACATTCGTGATGAAATTGTAACAGCTGTAAACTCGAATGAGGATTGTCGGACAGGCATCCCACCAAGTGCAGAGCTCCGTGATAGGGGAGCCGTGAATGTTAATAAGTACTTGGCAAAATAGCGAAGGCTTTCCATAAAAACTGCAGCACAATGTTCATGAAATACACGTATTTGGTATTGTTTCTAATAGCGGGTTCAGGTGTTATACCGAAACGTTGGAAATCAACTAAGCTCTTGTTCCTTCGATTTTCTCTCATTTTTAACGACTACCTTCATAGAACTCGTCTACGAGGGCGCTTAACTTCTGGAATGTCCACGGATTAAAATTAACTTGTGAATTCTGAGGCGCCATGGCGTGAAACATCAAAAGCTGAACTTGGCTTTTTTAATGTAAACTGCTTGTCTGCCAGTGATAGGCACAATTCTTACGCTAGGTGGGTTAACCCATGAAATGTCAAGCAAAATTCCGAAATGCATTTTCGTTACGAAAAGGGGGGTTTTTAAAGTAATTATCGTGCAGCATAATTGCATAGTTATTCAGTTATTCTAGAATGCCGACTTTAGAACGGACGTATTTCTGGCCGCATGCTTCATGTATGGTCGCAAAATGACTCCTTATGTGGCATACATGTTTATCATTGATTTTCGATGTAAATTTCATGGAAAACATGCATAAAAATATTTATTATCTTGCTTATTTGGTGGTGAATTACGTCTTCTACCGATTTGCAGGCGTATTCTCGACCTAGTTCTCCTAAAGTAAAACTGCATATAATTCGTATAGGTTTTGAATTCTCATCAGAATGCTGCACTATATAACTATTAGAGTAAACTTTTTGTGAAAATCAGACAAAAAATTGCATTTTTTATGTCGGTGGGAGGAATGTTCATTTCAGTGCAACATGTGTTGTGACGTTAAATTCCACAGTGTGGGTTACTCCTGTCCCCTAACACCAGGTTTAACTTCAACAATTAGCCATGTACCACCTCTCATAACCCTATCCAATCCTTAATACCATCCCTAACCCTAATCCTCATCCTTAACCTAAGCACGTCAAATATGGAAGACAACATTCCCGCGCGCACCCATAAATTTTTATGATAACATGTCATATGCCGTTAATTGCATTACCGAAAGAAAACTTCACATATGACAAAACAGGAAATAAAACGTTCAGTTTATTTTTAAATTAGCCCTTAAATATGACGAACAGCCAAACACATATGGTAAAACTAGACGTTAAGTTAGTAAGTGTCTTACTGAAATTTAGGATTATTTTTTTTTGTGACATTCAACAAGAAAGACAAAAAATTCCACGTCATTTTCTATAAGGCCACATTAAAACTATCTTTACCTTGTCTTATCGGTGAAATAAATGCAAATGAACAATTAATAAATAAATAAGACTTCATCAGACATATCTGCATGTCTAGCATCTTAAAAAATTTAGAAAATATCATAACCAGAATCATGCCACTTGACTGTGGGTAGTGCACACCAAAATTCCTGATTGACGCTTAAAACGCTAGCCCTATAACCAAGATACCAAATACTGCAAAAGCAAACTTTGTTTTGCAGTAAATTTCCCCTATGTTCCTACCAAACTAGGAAACGTCTACGAATGGTTAGTGCGGTTAAACATTAATTTAAAAATTTATGATGCAAGAAGACTCTTAAAGGAGACAAATGAAATAGTCCTGAAAAGCAAAAAAACAATTAGACGACATGCCTTTTTTTTCAACATCAAAAATCCTCCAGAGGGTAACGCTGTACTCCATCGCCGTTGGAAACGAAGAGATGAGTCCTAGGATGCAGTCGTAAGGAAGGAGACAAGATCGGTGGCACAGGTACATTGTTTGCCGGACATTTGGGATTCCTGCTCAAACCAATCAACAGAAACAACACATACGGGTGGTTCATGCAAAAGGAGCAGCAGAAATTTATAGGATGCAGTCACCATGCTACCGCATACCTATGAATATTTACGATTCTCCCCCCCCTCTCCCTTCATCAGAAATCGAAGCACTCGGTGTGATGACTGTTAAACGGCCGACTTTCAAGTCGTTAATTGTTGCAATTTCATCACACGTGTTGGATGTTGGTGCGATGATTGCCCTACAGTCTGACTTACCGACCCTGGTGTTGGAAGCAGTGTTCACCTGTGTGCTCCTCGCGTTACTACTTACACGACCTAGGCGAGGTCTCAGCACTGAGTATGGCAGGCGAAGTTCGCTGCACTTGTTAAGGGACTAGGGGTCAGTAAACCACGATTCAGTCAGCATCCGACTCACGCGGTTCTAACCTCTGGCGGAAATTTCGGTCTCGTGGAATTTGAATATGTGGCTGGATTTCATGGAATCAACCACGATTCCAGCGCTGTCGTCATTTATCCGCACGGATTCAGCGGGTTCGGCCAAGCGCGTTCTGAACTGTCTTCTGGTTTCTCCGACGTAGTTGATTTGACCTTTTGTCTCTTTTTGTGTATCCACCCGTTGACGAAGTTGCAGGTGTAACCATTGGCCCTGAAGCCCCGTCGGAGTTATTATACATAGGCAATCTTGCTTTTGGCTCACTGCAGTGCGTTTCGATAGGCCGATAAAGTGTCGCTTAATAATTAAGCTTGTGGCTCATTGAGTGGTTGTCATTGAATTTCAGTACTTTCATCGTATTTGTCGCTTTCCTGAAGAATTTGGCCTTTAGTCCACCACAATTCTTCCGGCATACGAGGACATCCATAAAGGCCAGCTGATGGTTCTCTTCCTCCTTCATCCTAAATTGTATGTCCGGGAAGACCGCATTCAGACGTTCCTTGAATGTCAGCAGTTGATACCGTTCGATGATTACAAGGATATCATCCACATACCGAGCCCAGACTTTCGGTCTGTGGTATTGGAAGACCAGCGACTCTAACCATCGAAGGACCGCCTCGGCGATTTGTCGCAAACTCGGCGAACCCATTGTGTGCCGTCCACCTGTTCGCAGACTGTCCTGTCGAACGGGAATTGAGTCCTTTGACAGCGTTTTAGGAGCTGTAGGACTTTGGCGTGTCCAAAACGATTCGCCTTTCATCCTATTTACTTTTTAGACGCAGCTCTACCGCCAGATCCTGGAGAATAAAAGGGAAAATGGACGTGATATCAAAGGATATTATGACCTCATTTGGATGGTGGCTTACACCTTTGAGCTTCTCCAGATATTGTGCTGAAGAACAGACCGTGGTATCTGACTCAGCGGTTAGGAACTTGATACATAATCAATCGATTTCCTTAGCAGACTTATGAGATACATTAGTGTCGCTCTTAGACACAACGCGATGTGGTTGATGCTAGTAAAACGGGACAATGATAAGTGTACATACCTATTTCTATTGTTTGGGGGGCATTTACGTCATGGAAACCTTATTAAATACTGACTGAAAAATGTTTCGTGGTATTTTAAATTGAAAATTTCACTTGTTTTTACATGGAGCCGTGAAAATATGGTAGATTCCTCGGACATACTTCAGCCCCAGTATTCTTCAATGAATTCAACCAATCATCATATTACCGGTTTTTCTAAACGTAATCATTACATTATATGCACACCAGGACCTTTAGTTGAAATCGTGTCCAATTTTACTCTTGAGAAATTGCAACAGGTTTTAAACTATGAGAGTTGGTAGAAGAAATCTGATTCATACCGCACGCTTTACCAACGAAATCCATATGATTACATGTCACTATAATCACTCAGCTAAGGATACTTACTGGTTAATTTACACGTCGATCTGTTCTTTAGTATAGCTGAAAGTGTCAAAAGGATAATTAGTTCACAGGAGGATCAGAAAGCAGTCCTCGAATAAAGCAGGCAGCTTAGTGCCTCCCTGCACGCCTAAAAGTGCCACATCGGGGCCTTAAACAAGGACAGATATGCGTACTACTTAAGTACTTCGCATACGTTTTCCCTATCCATAGTAAGGGGCTTTTATGGAGACAAATGCGGCCCCTGTACAGGCATCAGGTTTAAGCGGAACGCAAATCAGTGAAGAGTTATACAAGTGTACCTTAGTCTGTAGCTTATGCTGGGTTTGGTTTAGTTTCTAAGATTGCATTCAGACGATGTATTCTTTCTACTGGTTCAACACCTGAAGTTTTCAAAAAACCCACATAACTGTCACGATTAAAGAACCTAGGCATTGACTTATCTGCCTCAACAATGATTCTCATAACGCTTATAGTCGTTCACTCCGACGCGGCCTCATACTCAGCAGTGGAAACTCCTTCTTTCAAGTCTTTCTAATATATTGTTGTTCAAATGAAACCTTTTGGTGAACGTGTAACTGGCATTCGCAAGATCAAACTTAGAAAATATAGTCAGAATATAAGCCGTAGAGTGCCGCTGTTGCTAGTTTGACAGAAACGGCGAGCAGACGACTGCCAAATACCAGAAGGTGTCAGACTTAAATGAGCACTTTTAGCGCATCAAAAGTTAACGCTCAGTCATTCAGCATGTCGACAAGCCCTAACATCTATTAATCGTGTTGATGTTGCTTGCTCAACTTGTTTCTGCCTTTGTTGTATAGCCGCATAGCACTGCGTAGGTTCGAGCACCCTCTTAAAACTTGAGTAATAGCTTACATTTGCAGCCAAAATCCACTTGAGGACTCGTAATCACGGTCATCCCGCGTGAAAAAATTGCTCGCAATTTTACTATGATATCATCCGCCTGCATGTTGTTCAGCTAATGCCGCTAGGAATGAATCCGTCCTGTGTCCTGTTTGAAGCTCCAAACATCTCAGTTGATTGTGAATCACAAAACTGAAACAATGTGGGCGTAGAGCTGACCCCCAGCGAACTGGTAAGCAGTACAAACATTAAGAGCTTGGTAATGGCATGACGGTAAACGCCAACCCATTGAATTACGACAGAAATCTACAATTGGGCAAGGGGGTTGAGCAGGACTCACTTGATGGCCAAAGATTTGTTGGAAGTCATGAAACTCATGAAACTTGTTTTCTTATACTTTTAAAAAACTGCCTTCTCGAATGCAGCCTTTCCTGAAAACCCAAACACCTAATAAGCACGCTTCTTCTATCAGCTTCGACAAAATGGAACGGTTAAACAAATATCCTTTGCGTCATCTAACGTATTCGTTTTTTGAAGTTCTAAGTTATCGATTAGTGTAAGATAAAACCCCTGGCGACCAACTCGTAATTAGAAAATGAACGCCATCCCTAAAAATGATTAGGTTTCTACTTTAAAAAACAATGCAAAATATGTTTCAACAAAATATCCCCGGTTATATTCCAACAGGGATTGAATACGTAAGCCAGCTGAAAATGTACAGCACAGGGACTCATCGAATACAGCAATGGTGTTTACATTCGTTTTACCATCGAAATAGAAATATATCACAGCCAAGGGAAACTGCGAAGACGTTTAGAAAAATCTCATACCTGCAACACGATTGTTTAATTACTTCAATTAGGTATCTGAAAAGACAATGAAATTTGAAAGATGCGGATTACTGACCTGTAAAAGAGCAGAAAGGAGGCAACAGCGGATATTGGTTAAATACGTCAGAAGAAATTAGGTTGTATGCGGTACGTCGGCCTGCAACTTAATCTAACACTTACCTGAAGCTTAGTCTCCAACAACACTTCAACTCGTTTCCTCAAGCTCTGCGAGACACGTGATTTCAATACAGCATGCTTACTGAAATCCAAAGAGTAGGTGTTTTTACTTACAGGTCTCCAGGCAATACTTCCTCACAAGCTCGAAAGCATGTATAACACGTTTATGTTATTCGGACTATCGGATTAGTATGCGTGGGACATGCAGGTGCATAGAGTTACATGCATTTTGTACCTAGGATTTGAGAATCGATGAACATTTATCGCAGAAATATGGTTCTGCCCTTCGCAGATGCTCACTATGAATGCGCAGCTGTCGTCCACGAACCCCCTTATAGCGCGTAGATAGTGTTAACTCAGAGAAGTGAGGGCGAACATCTATGTGCGATTTATTCATTTATTTTTGAGAACAAATGATTTCAGTTTAGTTTTATTAAAATATAGGCTACCGCCTTTAGATTTCCTATTAGTTGCAAATGGTCTGAGAAAAGAACAAATAAGCAGAAAGTTGATAGAGAAGGAGATATTGTGTACATGCGAAAAGCAGGCCATGGCTGTTATTTATAACGAATGAACATATAAAGCAACCCACCTTATGTTAGTAATATGGAATTGTACAATAAAGGTTGAGTTATTTGAGTATGTGCGAGGCTAGTAATTAGGAAGCCCGATACACGTCGAGTCTATACTTAAATACATCCACACATGATCAGAGTAAGACATCAGTAAGCAGGCCGTTCAATATTGTTACCAAACTGTTACTTAAAAAATGTCGTCCTTTATCCTTGCTTTCCTAACGCGCGGTTTTAATGTATGACCGCGCAAAGTGTGCCAGTTAGTAGGTTTATTATGGGATCACCGCGTAGTTTTCTGTGGGGAAAGGAAGCAGGTTGGAAGTTGACAGTCTAGTTTCATAGGAAATACCCCCAGACCTTTAGTTTTGTTTGATGCTTGCCTCTGGACCTTCTCTATGAGGGTATAGTCCTCGACAACCCAATGTCTCCATGCCTGTATTGCGTATTCCAAATCTGTCCACATAAGGCTATCAAACATTTTCAAAATCTGTCTTCGTCCACACCAATAAACACTCGACAAATGACTTGCAGTGTGGACGCCTTGAACCATTTCGATGATGGTTTGAGTGAGGATGTAACCAACACATTCAATTCCCTCTGAATGCTAACTTGTTGCACTGACGTACCGGGAAGTAAGCAAGTCCTGACCCTGGAGGTACTGCCGATGTTGAGTTGAAAAGATTTGCACTTGCTTATATTGAAGGCATAAGTCAGCGCTTTGACACGTCTTCATGCCTATTTAAGTTTGTTGAAGGGTGGTCTCCGTTGGCTGCAACGCGAATAATTCCCACAATCTTATGTCGTAAGCAAACATGATGACATCACAATTTAGGTCCCTGACGCAGTCATCTGCGGAAACATCTAATAACGTGAAGTCTAAGACCTGTGGGACGCCACCCACTGCGTTTACCTCTGGATACTGCTGGAGCCAGAACTGCACTATTTGGGACCGCCCAGACAAAAAGTCTGGATCCATACAAACGGGATTTTACGGATTCCCGCGTTGAGCAGTTTTAGCAAAAGACGATGATGAGAAACGCTGCCAAAGGCTTTTATTATAGTCGGTGAAGATGGCCTGCACCGGATTGCCTTTTTTGCGTGCTTTGGCAGAGCATTCGAGTGAAAAGAGCGGATTCATACGACAAAACCTACCACTTCAAAAGTCGTACTAGGCATCGGAAAAGAAGCGATGCTACTAGAGGAACTTCATTAACGCCTTCTCAGTGATTTTTCCGAAATTTTGCAATAAATGACAGTAGGGCTCGCTGGCATGTAGTCAATCGCTAGTCCACGACTTTCAGGCTTAACAAGCGGAGCGATGGTAGTGGACTACCAATCAGAGGGTAGGCATCCAATATCTAATGACGTTTGGAGAGAAAGGTTAGCGCTCTGGCTAATTCTGTAGCAGGCCCCTTCAGCAGATTGATCAAGATCGCATGTGGGCCTCAAAACGTTGATTCCTCTAGGTTTATTAACTGTTTTCGGATGATTGCCTAGACAAAGAGGACTAGTTCAATGGAAGGCGTTTCTCCGCCTTCAAATCGCTTGGAAAATTTCGGGTTCATTCGTTACGACCGTCTGAAAAGCCTCAGAAAGATGTTCAGTCTTATTCATGTCATCTAAAATTTCTGCAATCTCGGCCGTTCGCAACAGTGGGGTTGAGTTTTTGTGTCGTGTACTCTGCCTTATATAACTGCACTGGACTTTGGGATTAACTAGTACACTGTTCAAAAGATCCTTTTTCCATACCTACCGATCTCTCACGATGGAAATGTTGACCCGGTATCTCCGTAACTTATAACGCTCTAAGGATTCAGGCATCTGGTCAAGAAAGCATCTTTTGTAAAGTTTCCTCATCTTGGTAACTTCTTTTTTAGGATGGAGTCAACCAGTGGGTTCTATTCGTTGGTCGTCTTTGTAGGATTAGGCAGTGGCTAGAGATAAGTCTAGGGACTGGCTCGTTTAACTGACGCCAAGCTTCCTCGATGTCGTCGGAGATTGTGGATGCTCAATAAATAGGACAAATATTTCTTTCTATCAGTTTGAAATCAACGCGTCGGGAATTAAAATAAAGCCGTTGCGCAAACAGGGAGAATAAGGTTTACTTTCACATGTGAACTGCCTTGTGACTCCTACCAAACGGGGGGAGGGGGGTAATTCACAACATTGATGTTATCAGATGACTTAATGAACACGACGCCAGGAAATTTCACGTGTTGGGTAAGAAGTAGATTGCCGTTGGTATGGAGTAGCTGGAGGAAGAATGCCGTTTTAGAGCAGTCGACGAGGTGGAGCTCTATTCGATATAAAAAAACATTAAAGTCACCAAAATGAGTTTATTTAACCGCTCATTCCGCATTTGTGCACCAGCTTCACATTGAGTTCTCGGCGAATATTGCACCGTCAAACTATCGAGGCCCTGAGAGTTCGGTGTTCTGGTAACCACCCATAATGCCTTAATATTATAAGCCGGCTCAACACTTTTTTCAAACATACAAGCCTTTCTTACAAATGTTGTTAGACTTCCAACCCTTCTCTTTTCACTGTCTCTGCGAAACAGTTAAAATGTAAGATGTATAAGCTCCCGATCATTAACCTGTTCGGATAACCTTGTTTTTGTTAATGAGTTAAAGTATAAGTAGAGGCCATTGATACGGAATCGGAGATCACCAACATTTAAAAGTACACTTTTCGCGTTTGTATACATGAATGCGAGATCGGAACCAATGACAGACCAGTTAACAACCCCGAAACGGGCAACTGGACTATCTGTGCGGTCATTTGGGTTGGCTTTATCCGAAAGGCAGCAGTATGTAGTTTTACTATTTGGTATTTACGGATTATCAACTTCTTTGGTACGCCATGCTCCCATTTCCATATTAAGTTCGTCGCGTTTCAGCTTAATCCGTCAGACCTTCTCTTGACTGCGTCTTTCTCCGACAGCTATTATCTTGTATAATATTTTATTCTCGACACTAGCGCATAAAGACATGGGAAATGTAGAAGTTTACGATCCACGAGTCCCGCGGAATGAAAATAGGGCGCGAGGAGTGGGAGTTGATCCCCCAACCCTGGCCTCATGTGGCGAGCGCCTAAACGCGTCGGCAATCGACGCCGCTGGCGTACCTCAAATATTATTAATTGTATTAGCCGCATAGTTCAAGGATAAGTCGGACTTAGCCATGAAAATAGTTCACTAACAAGTGCACATGAACCAGCGCCGATTCACATCGCACAGAGTGGATCTAATAAAAGCAATACGCCAGAAGTGGCTCAAAGTAGGACTGAGGTGCCCCGTAACAAAAATTATCAGCGAAAATTCGCCACGATTACACAGGATTTTCTACCAGATATTGAAAATTAAAACCGTTATGCGCGATGTAAATATTGTCGAGATCTCGCATTGAATGTTACCTCGTTGAATACGAATATGGACCTCTTCATAGATCACATTGCATTGTTACTAAGGTATGATGACTTTAAGCCAATCGATGAATTCTGCACCAGCCAACAGGTATTTTCGAAACTGACAGAGTTGAATAACAGCAGCTCACTAATAGAAGGATTACCGTTTAAGGAGATCGCTGGCTGCAGAAATAAAAAGTGCTTGGAGAAGAGATAAACGACAAAATGCACATAATACCTCACGCTCACCAACAACAGTAGTAAACGGCACTCCAAAATCACAAAATAATTTGGGAAGGTATAAAGACAGTGCACACTCATCAGAGGGAATCGCGGAGAAAATAAGAAGGCTTTATATTAATCCGCCTCCGAAGTGGACTACCACGGCCCCCCGCAATGACACCGCGGAGAGACAGGCGATAAATAAAAAGACTCAGATCGTTCACATAACACTACTGTCACATTAAGAGAAGAAGTTAAGTCAAATCGGACTGATGACTGAAAAGGGAGCGACAGAAATAGGGCGACTACGAAGTACTCGAAGAAAAAACTTTCTTGAAAAGCAGAGCTCGTCTGAGCAATCGACAGAAACCTCCAGCGCCGGCGTAGACACAAACGCGACAAATGCGAATATCCTCTTTACTGACATACAATACAGGAGCAGTATTGCCAAAAACACGATACCATTAATTCAAGAGAAGGTCCATAGAGTGGATGGCAATCAGAATATCGTCATGAATAGTTTGCCAGGAACTCTAAAATCACCAACACCAGGCAAAAAGATCGGCCAATTATAGCACAGTGTCCAGTAATACAGGGAGTTCAGAAGGCAAACGCAGACACACCTAAAGAACGCGTACTAGCTGATCTCGACATGTTGTAAGACCTTCTAAATACAATGCTTTAACCCAACGAAGAAGCTTTCGTGCTAAAAACCTTCAGAGTGGGGAACCGCACTTTTGAGCGCGCTTTTCCACCGCATCCCAGACCCCTTAAAATTGCTCTGAGTTGCAAAGAGCATGTTGATCTCATACTCTCAAGACGTTTTAAGTTAAACTATTTTCACAAAGGAGTTTTTTCAGCCGGATTACACACCACCGGAGCAGTTAAAACGCCGAGAGTTTGTCCAGGCGCTAAGGCTGCGTGAACAGAGTGGCAAACAAAGCCTGGTTATCTACAGCAACTGTTTAATAGAGCGGCCATCCCGGTTAATATGGACACGGACCGTGCGTATGTCGGCACATCTGAGGCAAATGACAAACGCGGCGACATAGCCGGCTTACCAAATGCAGAAAAGCTAAAATGCTTATATTCCAATGCGCAGAAGCTGCTATATAAATAAGATGAGCTTAAGATCTACACGAACCAAACTTTGCCCGATGTATTTTCCATAACTGAAAGGTGGCTTTCCGCGACCGTAGACGATAGCAAAGTCGCTTTATCCCGTTATCATTTGTTCAGAAGGAACAGATTGGGACTTTAAGATGGGGACGTACTCATATATGTTAAATATGTTTATTTTGCGTCAGAAAAAAGAGTGACAATTTGCGTGCACAACTGGCACAATTCAGCTCACCATCAAAACGCCGGGATTACAGGCTTTTGAGATCCTGACGGTCTACCACCCACCAAGAAACGACCCTCAGTAAGACAGCAGTCCAGTAGAGGAAATAGAAGCGATCTCGATCTAACCCAATGGAGTGACTTATCCAACGCGAGCTAATGCAGTTTTTAGAGCAACATCATCTTCTATCTGATGCACAGCATGGTTCCGCCGAGGAAGGTCCTGCAAAACCAACCTACTCTTCTGTCTTGAACAGTGGACTTCAACGATCGATGAGGGATAGGTAGTGCCTGTAGCCTATATAGACTTCAAAAAGGCCTTCGACGACGTGCCACACGAACGACTCCTATACAAGCTCAGCCAAATACGGCTAACAGGCAAGCTTTTGCAGTGTATCGGTTGGTCTCAGACTGTCCGTCTTGGTGTTAACAATCGGCAGAGGTGACGGTTACGAGCGGGCTACATCAGGGCATCGTTTTTGGCCCCATCCTTTTCCTCACCTATATTTATGACTGCATCCATTGGTTGGACTGCGACATTGTCATGGTTGCCGAAGATATAAAGCTTTGGACCGTCATCCGCAACGAGGGCGATGCAGCAAATGTACAGGCAAACTTAGGCCGACTCAAACCATGGTCAGGCCACAGGCTCCTTCCATTTAAATAGTATCAAATGTAACATTCTGAGAATTGGCAGAACCAGCTCTGCGCACTAGAAGACGTACTATCTAAATCCCACAACGCTGCCACTGGTAAAGGTTCTGAAGTATCTTAATATGTGGATAACATGTTCAACAAAGCCATAATTTTACTGCTTGAATATAGGGAAATCCGCATTATCCAGCTTATACCTCATCAAGCGGGCATTTGCAATGTTCGACGGGGAGTTCGTTCGCAATGTCTTCGGGATAATTTTTGCGTCTATAGCTAGAAATTGCAATTTAGGCCTGCAGACCTTGGTTTGTCAATGATCGTACCTCCCTCGAAACCTCGACGGGCAACCAAGCTTTTCAGAGGTCATATAAACCTAACTTACGAAACTAGACTGTCAAATCGTGACCTCTTTCCCCTGTGCTACAGACAACTACGTGGTAGGTTTATTCAAACATTTCGAATGCTACGGATTCATAATTGCTGCCTCGCATCCCGCGACTCCTTTGAGCTGGCGACCACTGCTAGATTGAGAGGTCATCCACTGGAGCATCTTATGGTAAATGCGAGAGTAAAGGCAAAAAGGCCCTTCCACAGCCACGGAGTGGTAAAGGCATGAAATGCCCTGCCTGTGGTCGTCATCATGTCCTCATCCGTGGACATATTTAGGAAGAAGCTTGACCAGTACAGGGATATGTACCGCCAAGGCATCAGATCTGGCAAATGAATTCCTGTACTAGCCCCCCTCCCCGAAACCTAACTATAAAACACGTGATGCCACCTATATGTAAGAAGCATTACTTTTAAAATGAATCATCGGTCAGCGGCATCTGCAATAGAAACCCATGTAAAGGAATCTGACGTCTAGCTTGGTCGTACCACCGCAATTTACACAAAAACCGCCAATTCTGAAGTCGAAGACATATCATTTCTACTAAAACCCACTTAAACGCATGAACATTAGGGATGATTTTTAATTTGAAATAACGTTGCGAGTATGTCCTTTTGACGAATTTACATGTGGTTTATGTGATCTAACACAGGTCAATTTGAAAGGTCATCTGATGAAATCGACACGATCAATTCAACTGAGTGATGCACTACCACATTTCGAAGAAGTCCAAATAAAAATCTTACGAGTAAGTACATTGGCAATTGCCCTTTAGTGGTACCTGTTGTGTGCATAACTTTGCATGCTGCCTAAGGGTCGTTGCAAAGGTTCATTTTTATGGAGATACTGTTCAATAAAAATAAGTTGGTTTAGAAAAGTGTGATGAACCGATACGTAAACATTCTACCTGTAATATGCTAATCGAGATAATGTGCCTTTATAATATGTTATCTTGAGGGTAACTAAGTGCGACAAAAGCAATCTTAATCACATATGTCCTTCCTAGATTATATTTTGCCGGAAAATCAGACTTACAGTAATCTAGGCGTTGCACGAATTTCAGACCTACGAGAGATGTATGCCAGATAGTACCTGTACCGTTACTGATAGCCAGAGTATTAAATGACGCACTCTAATGACCCAGCTGGAAATGCTGGGAAGGTTGCAAAGAAGGACGTCATGGCATGCATGAGGCTTCAAAGTCGTCTTGCTAAAAAGGGAACTGTACGACTATTTGAAGTGTCTAACCTCGACAAACGGGTAAGCATCTCGCATGTAGGCTGTATTTATTCATGTGCAGATGATTTCGACGGCAAAACCTGAGTTTATCTGTCATTAAAAGCCCGAGAAATGAAACAGCACTATGGAATCCGATGAATAAATATCGACAGATATTTTTATTTAGCAAATGTTTTTTTAATATATTTCCGGCAGCAGTAATGGCAGAATTTGGCAGAATTATATTGCACATGCTCTAAGGCATCCCTATCGTTTTTCATCCACAGTGTGGCATGATGGCATTCCGTATTCCGAATGCGGTCCGACGAAGCTGTCGAATGTCTGCGAGAAGAGTTCTGGAGGAAAGATTTTGAAGGCATGCCTAATTTATTGTAAGATGCTGGTTGTCCTGATTAGAACATGGACATTCCGCATTATCTACGCGATGGATGTTCGCCCAAAGCTGAAAAATTCTTTGATTCACGACCATGAGCCACCTTTGCGGTCATAGGTACAAAATCAAGTGGAAACGTACACGCCTAGATCATTGGCCTCCCTAAGGTGCACAAAGACGGCGCTCCTCTCCGACCCATCGTGTCGCTCAAAGGGACTCCAACGCACGGACTGGCGAAGTGACTGTTCCGGCGTCTCAAGTTCCTGACCGCTGAGTCAGACACCACGGTCTCTTCGTCAGCACAATTCCTGGAGAAACTCAAAGGGGTAAGCTTCCATCCAAATAAAGTCATGGTATCTTTTGACGTTACATCACTTTTTACTTCTTTTCCCCAGGACCTGGCGATCGAGACAATTAAACTGCTACTACAAAGCAAATACGATGAAACGGAGAACCGTCTTGGACACGCCCAAATTATTCAGCTCCTGAAGCTCTGTCTCAGGACGTACTTCACGTTCGACGGGACAATCTACGAACAGGTGAAGGGCACACCAATGGATTCGCCGATTTCGGGATTCATCGCCGAGGCGGTCCTGCAACGGTTAGAGTCGCTGGTCTTCCAACACCACAGACCGAAATTCTGGGTAGGGTATGTGGATGATACCTTCGTCGTCATCGAACGGGATCAGGTGTTGACATTCCAGGAACATCTCAACGCCGTCTTCCCGGACATTCAATTTACGATGGAGGAGGAAGAGAACAACCAGCTGGCCTTCCTGGATGTCCTCGTATGCCGCAAGGATTGTGGTGGACTAAAGACCAAAGTGTTCAGGAAAGCGACAAATACGATGCAAGTACTGAACTTCAACAGTAACCACCCAATCAGCCACAAACGCAGTTGTGTAAGGACGCTCTATCGGCGTGTCGAAACGCACTGCAGTGAGCCGGAAGACAAAATTGCTGAACTGCAATAACTCCGACGGGTCTTCAAAGCCAATGGCTACCCGCGCAACTTCGTCGACCGGTGCATACGCAAAAGGGACGAAAGGCCTAACCGCACGGACACCAAGTCTTGGCGGGCACTTCCGTATGTCAAGAACGTTTCGGAAGCTGTCGGCCGCCTTCTCGCACCACTTGGGGTTGGAGTGGCACACAGACCGGAGGCAACCATCAGGCGTCTGATCATGAAACCGAAAGACCCACTGCCACGTCTAGAAACGTCTGGAGTCGTTTATCGGATCTGGTGCAGTTGCGGACAAAGCAACTACGTCGGAGAAACCGGAAGACAGCTCCGAATGAGAATGGCCGAACACGCGGCAGCGGTGCGCAGAAATGACGCCAGCTCTCAAGTTGCGGCTCATTCGACGAGACCCGGCCACACATTTAAATTCTCTAAGGCCGAAATTATCGCAAGAGGTTACAACCGAGTGAGCCGAGAGCTACTGGAATCATGGTTTACTGACCCCCAGTCCATCAACAAGTGCAACGATCTTCCCATTCAATACAGCGTGCTGAGACTTCGTCTAGGCGGAGTAATTGGCCACGCGGGGAGCGCACCGGTGAACACTCTTCCCAACACCCGGGTCAACGCATCAGATGGTCGAGCAATCATCACGCCAACATCCAACGCACGTGATGAAATTGCAGCAATTATCGACTCGAATGTCGGCCATCAAGCAATGATCACACCAACCCCGGGATGAAGGGGGAAGCCGTGAACGGTCATAGGTATGCGGTAGCATGGCTGCCGCATCCTTTAAATACCGCAGCTCCTTGTGCAACAACCACCCGATTCTGCTCTTTCGTCTCTGATGATAAATTCGAGTTGGAATCCGAAACGTCAGGCTAATAAAGCACTTGTCCTGGCGATCGTGTCTCCTTCTTCAAGGTCCGGATTTCTCTGCTTAGGGCCTCGGCAGTTCTGAGGCGTCTAGGACGTGGCATTTTTTGGTGCGGATGAGAGGTGAACTTTCAGGCGTGTACGGACGAGGACATGGTCCGACCCATGGGCGTTACCAGTCTCGGCACCACGCATCGATCTGCTATCGTGAACCCAACTGCGGAACCTTGAGCTGACTAGTATGTAGTCAATCTGACTGGCCGTACGACGTTCGTTTGAATACCAGGTCAGCAGATGTTTTTTGTGATGCTGTAAGCATGTGTTTGTGACAAGCAGTAGGTTTCGATCAGCGAAGTTCAGCAATCTCTCACCATTTTCACATCGAGAACCAAGCCCAAAGCGGCCAAGAAGATGACTGGTTGTGGGGTCGCCAGGTCCAGATCGACCATTCCAATCACCAGCACCAATCAGCAGATCGCGGCGAGGCAGTCTTTCAACTAGCGCTTGCAACTGAAAGCAAAACGCCTCTTTCGCGCTGTTCGGCAGCCAAAGTTGGTGCGTACACAGCGACGATGGAGATGCTCGTGAAGTGACCCTCCAGTCGCACGTAGGCCATCCGGTCATTAACTGGTTCCCAAGCAAGTAGCGCAGCTCCGCTTGTTGTGATAGGGCGATCGCCACACCGTGTAGACCAGAGGAATCGCGGGGGCCGCTGTGGTACAGGGTGAAGTGGGATTCGACTCCCGTGATCTTTATTTCACGAGAGCCCGAATCAGGGAGTCGTACCTCAGACAGACAGCAGACATCCACGTTGTACTGATTAAGGCTGCTTGCGGTCAGACTTTGGGTACCAGGGTCCAGGGACGTTCGTACATTCCAGCATCCAATACCGAGAGTCCTTCCACGATTGAGTAGTCCAGCTCGCATACTATTCGCCCGCACCACTGAACTAGGGTTGTTGAGCTCGTCGGTTCCCGCGGACGCCGTAGCATTGGCCGCTCGGATTGTTTGTTCGAGGTCGTCTCCTCTGGCGCTTTGGCCTGAAAGCCTAACCACAAGGCAGCGGTGGCAAGTAAACTTATTTAATGGCGGTTTACTGTCGCCATTTCACAATGCCGTCATTGGACTTTGCAACATTTTATAAGGCTTTCAGCGTGCCAGTCCTCAGCCCACCGCACCCTGGTGGCAATGTCGCTGCTGGTCCGCGACTGCTTATTCGTCAGACCTGGGTCTGCTTATTTCGCAGCTAACCTTCACTGAAGGTCGTCCCACTATCCGCCACCTGTGGACACGCCGGGTAGCCAGCAGCTAGGCTAACGGGCAACCCATCTTCCCGGGGCAACCCGTCTTCCCGGATAGCCTACAATTAAATCAGTCTTCATTCGATTAACTAATGGACGGCGGTTGGTGTGCGCGTAAAATGTGACAGAATAAATTAAGGATGGCTCTGTCAATTCAAGCGTGCGAAGAAACTAGGCGTTTATTTCACTGTGAAAAATCTCATGAACGACATTTAGTACATTTTTGGTTATCTACATCAAAATTTTACTCAGGTAATAGGTTCGTGTGATTTTGAAAACCGTTGAAATTTATTAACTGCTAAATTCGACTAACAAATAGGTGTAAACTAATTTGGTAGGGTGGTTTCCGAACAACTTATAATTCGTCAGTTTAATTCGCTTAGGTCGGGGTATTCACTTGAGGATGCCGCAGATAAAATAACTGCCGTTTATTTAAATTTCAACTCAAAAAAGTGTGTTGCATTTTATTTGCCTACATGCGCGAACGATTTTGAACCCAAACTGCCGACACAGTTGCATTCAGGGTTTATAATATACCAGCCGTACATTTTCCGCGTATACAAATCATAGAATTTTCTACGCTATTAACAGGGTACCATATGGGGACTATAACATTTAGCAGTGGATATTTGTGGTAAAATATCTACCGACATCTTCACAGTCTTGGTTACTACTTATGTTCTTTTGAAGGTAATTTTATTTCGATTTAGTGCTCAGATTAGGACACAACAGACGTGTAGGCAATTATACAGTCGTAAATCGGATGATCACAGGGACTGTGAGTAGCTGAGCGACCAGATAGATGTTCCATAAGAGGAATTGATTGTGGGCTAACTGCAAGCGATAGGTCGACCTGCCTAACGCGAAACAGCAGCATCCAAAAAAGTCACGCGTTTGTTCACCTGTGAAATTTCTGCCATCTAAAAGGTCTTTCTATTAAATCGAATAGATCTTTAATGTACTTCTCATTTCCTGCTGTCTTTTATAGAGTGCTGGACCAAAACGTCGTCTGTGCAACTTTATTTCTCCGGATCTGACATTTCGCCTGCACTTTTTAAATTATCTTTGCCGGTTCTCGCCTGCCGATGCGTCGAATAGGGGTGTGCTCGTTACTTCTGCAAGAGGTACGAGAGGTATCGAAGATTGAAAAATGAAGTGACAACTCGAAGGTGGAAATTATATGCTATTTCACGTTAACAATCTTGATGAGAATACCTGTTCACTTAGACAATGGGTAACATCTAAGAGCTACTGTTCAAATCCTGATTTCTATAATTGAAAAATTACCTGATTATTCGCACTCGGTTTCCCAACAGTAAACAACGAATAAATAATCACTTTTATGCAAATTATATGCGATAAAACTGTCATGGAACGCAATTCAATAGAAAAACGTAGTCTTAGACAACCATGAATATATACATCTACTTTAAAATAGTGTAAAGCGTCTTTAGCTGGATATTGTGGTGCTTTGCCTGATAATTACAGATAAACCAGATTAACGTCAAACAGCTAAAGTTACTGGTTGATGTTCATCGGACGAGTCAATAAACAAATATTAAGCTTCACAAACAATCTTATCAGTTCCTTTAATTTAGTCGCTTTATATATATGCGTTTCGTTGCATGCCTCATGCGCGGCTGAAAGAGGAGTTTGTACAGATAATATGCTTCAACTGATTGATTGTTTTATGAAAGACAGTCTTCATCGCCTCACAACTTAACTGCAATAAAACAACAACACTTAGCGTTAACCTCCACTTCAACATAGAAGGCCCTGCTGGCATTAGGTTCCACTTGCACGGCCAATGTATGAGTTTCTAAAGAAACTACAAATCGAACTGAAGATACAGATTTAATAATGCGCAAAAACGTCCACTTACAAATTCGTGTTGTAAGTTACAATTCAGCGAATATGCAGCACATGTGTTTTATTATCATTAAAATGCTTTATACGAACTGGAAATATTACCAACCACACACATGCTGCGTTATTCGAGTGAAAATTAAAATGTGCCGAGGAAATTTAAATTGACGATATTACTGAAATCTGAGAACGATTCTTTATTTAATAACGAGGTTTAGATAAAATGTGGATGAATGCAAGGAATGATACATATCTTGCGTTATCAGACACATATTTCAGTTTATTAGTAGGTGATGAATTTGAATTGGTAAATGCATGCTACATATAAAGTAAGCATTTTCAATAAACGCAGGGTTTGCAAGTGAAGAAAGGTAATACATTCGAAGGCAACTTATGTGACGTTTTTAATTTTCACGGGATTGAGCAATAAAGCAATCTTAATATCTTTTAGAAATCATTTATATAATCGTATAAAGAACTTAAAATTTCAGTTATTATTTCAGCATATCGGCTACTTAATAAAAGTTGCATACCTCCATTCGGAACTATTAATGCTTGTTTACTTTTTGAAGATTATAATTATTTTTATTGTCGGATATCAAACCGCATGCGATTCTAATTGATCGTTAGTAGTTGTATAAAGTGAAGGTAAACATCGCTTAATGCATGCTTGACTGTCTTAGCAGCGATAACTTGAATTAATTTTTATTGGACGTATCAGTAGTGATTTAAAATACATATCCTGGAAAGGATGCAAACACTTGAAGTCAGTTTCAGGAGGTCAAAGTGCGAAGCAAGTTCACGCGTAATATTGAATCATTTACCTAGGCGCGTGCACAATTCGTGCGCCCATGCAAATATTTCATTGGAAGCACCGGCTAGCTATAAGAGGAGTCTCATCAAACAACAATACTTTATAGAATCATGCTCTCAGAACTGCTGATTTATCTGCTGTTGTCAGTTCGTCTGAGTTTTGCATGCAAGACAACCCTTCAAACATGTAGGTTCTGTCAAATTATGTTGTCTGCATAATACATATTTCGGATACTCTCCAGCACTATTTGTAGTTTGTGTTTTTTTGTATATTTGTGTCTTGTTTTTTAAATTTTGGTTTTTTTCCAAACGAGAATGTAAGTAAATATAAAATTTATAAACATTTGTGCATCCATTGTGCAAATATCTCTCATTTTCGAACAAAAGACTTTATTTTATGCATTTATTTAATGAGATCTGTTACTGCACGTTGCTTTGCATAATCTAATTATCGAATATTAATTGAGAAAATTTGTAATTTGTCGAGCATAAGCCTGTAAGCTAGTGTCCCTTAAACGTCTATTCAAACCTTATGTAAAATGCTTATATCAAAGATGCGAACATATACGGACATGCATATTATAAAAATTCCATTTTGCCTTAATTGCCTTTAGAACATTACTAATAGCATTCTGTACTTGTTACGCGCTGCTATTACTAAAATCACCATGCTTCAGCATACCATACCGCCAGCTTATTACACCTTACCATGATGTTCGCAACAGACTCAAGCTTATACGCTTTTCTGCCTGGTCCGAATTTTCAAATACTGAAAATTCTACTTTATATGAATGCGAGTTTTTTTCATCTTAAATAAAGCTTGGCCACTTTGCTCAAGAAGAAATGGGAATGTTTACTTAGAAGACCTACTAATGGATAGACCGCATATGGAGAACACATTTTTCACGGCACATCAATACACGTCGAAAAGGAATACATATTTTCAAATGATCCCCCAATCTGAACCAATTATACATTGGTGTTTCTGCGACGCCGACATGCGATACATTCGAGTCGTGAAATTGACATGCACTGTTACCTATTCCCTTATAAACATCCATGCTTTAATCAAAGTAAGAAAACTATATGCCACTACTCTGGGTGATATTCGTACTTATATGTAAATGCTGCCAAGCGATATACAGATTCAATTTTATATAACGGACTTGCAAATTATGGCCTGCTTAATTTTCTCTTATATCATACTGATAATGTACGAAAACCCCGATTCCATTTTCAGTGTAAACTATGGTGTTGTGCAACAGTTAGGTGCGACAAGCGAGAAACACGGCATTTTTTCATTTTGCTAGCGCATACAGCAGGAGATGAATGTGATATTGACTTCTCTATTTTGGCTGTAATTCAGCGGATCACTTTTTATTTTCATTATAGGAAAGCACTATAACTGTCCATTGGCCAGGGATCAAAGACCGAATCGTCGATTCTATGACGTTTTTTGCCAAAAACGTGACGGCCCACGGCATAATTTACCTATTTTCGAGCAATTTATTGAAAGGCAAAGTTTTTTATTTTAATGGGTTGAATTTTACCGATATAAATGTGAACAACCTTTCTCTGGAAGAAAAAAAAACGGCTTCGGTGCATAATCAATGGAAAGAAGATCTTTTGGAAAATGTTGGGGAGCTAGCAACCAGTGCAGCATCAGACTATACAAGGATGATGTGCTTGTTGTAGACTGCCATGCGTTGAGGATGAAAATTAATCTGCAAAATCTTTTACTTTTTATTGAAACAGAAATCATTTGGGTGCTTCATTTGAAAAAATTAGTGCTTCGTTTAAACTTCGTACATCATCTATCGTTCTTCAGGATTTAAGACTAAACTCCTTGATATTGCATGCTTTTTAGAATCGACCTCCGAAAAAAGAGCGTATTTTGGTGTTGCGAAAAGTTGGAACACATATTTGGCTGCAGTTCAACCTACAGTAGGTGGGCAAGCGCTTAAAAATTCCAACAGAAATTCCAAAAAACCTGTTTGCTTCAAAAGTATTTACAAGCAGGTGTTGCAAAAATAGTCAAAATGCAGCTTAATTCTGCTATAATTCAGTCGATTTAGAATGACAGCTTTCGAACAAGGTTCTTTTCGGCAGCATGCACTAACTTTACTTTTTAGAAAACGATTACGCATGGAGCATGCATTTTTATAATTGATTTTCGAGGACCTTAAAAATGTTATTTTAACTAAATAAACCACGCATAACACTAGCTACTCTAAGTTCTTTCGTTAGAAATGTACTTTTCGACCAAAATTATACCTGATGGAATTGATAACTCGCTTTTGAAAAGTTAAATTGCCGTCATAATACGTCGTGTCTCTGCAGTTGCTAGTAAGGCTTATAAAGGTACCAGTATGGCTCAAATCATCTGTTATTTTTATGAATATCATACGTTCGTCTCCTTATACCGCAGAAAAATATATGGTTCTCCGTACGAAGAAAATGTACAGCCTATACTTTGGAAACCTTTGGTGTAAATGAAACTGCAGGTCGGATTCAAAAATGTTAGGGAATAAGAAAAGTTGTAAACAAACTATACCTTTCCTTCAAACATACATCTGAAAGAAGCCGTAATGATATACCAAAAGAGCAAATAAGCCACATTATATGCATGTTTCCTAAGTGGTTTAATTGCACTTTTATGGGCATCGATCATAGATAAAAAATGCATGCAGCAGATACAATCATTTTTAACAAGATATTCTTTTTGAATGCAGGCAGAAAGATAGTCTTTACGTAACTGACTTATTATAAAATTGTACTTCACGATGATTAGTTTTACAATTAAGTTAAATTAAGTTTTTCGGGAAAAAATGCATTTATGAATTTTGTTTAACATTTTATGAGTTAGCACGTCTGCAGTATTTTTAAATTTAAATGAATTACGATATTCGCCGTTCTGATAATGGGCAGCGATGAAATTAACCGAGTCCTACATAAGAGATTACGCACTAAGCGTAAACGTATGCGAGGCGGTCTATGACAGGTCCTTGTCAGCTTGCTATATCCAAACCACATTCTTCCGATTTTCTGGAATTCTTATCAGTTGTCTGGTAAGTTAAACCGCAACTTTTTCACACATCTGTTCTGGTATCTCGTTAAGTTAGTTTTCGACTGCGAAATAAATCTTCATCACAGAAAGCAAAGCACTTATCTGTCATTTAGCACAATTAATTCGTAAGACCTGCATTCTTTAGAATTTTTTTATTTACCCATTGCTTTTCTTGATATAACATTTAAAAAAATGCAAAATTAGCGACACTGATAAGATTGATATTGGTTGGTAAACCTCTGCCGACTTACCAGGCCCTGATTAGTCACCTAGAAAAATATCCCTAAAACCGGTTGCAGGAAAAAACCGGAGTCAAACTGGAGTCATACCGTTTGCCGTCCAAAATGTTAGCGTGCCTTAGTGGTTGCAGCTTCTTAAGCCACTGAAAAGCCTATATTGTCATATTCTGGAAAAAGTGCTTGGTGAGATGATACCTGGTAGCCCTCCTGACGCCGCAAACTCCCAGCTGCCCTTAAATCGGGACCGATGTTAATAGGACCTATACGGATGGAACAGTTGCGTGGACGGGTAAATGGCGGTTGTAGTAATTGCTAGCAATTGACGCTGCAGGTAAAGTGAAAGCCTAATTTAGATTAGGTGAAATAATCAAGGAAGGCCTGGGAATGAGCAAGGAGACTTTGAACGGTATGCGGAATAAATTCCTTCTAGCCTCAGATTGGAAAGAGAAGCAGGTGAAGGCGAATAACCAATGAGAAAAAGGCAACTGGTCCGAAGGTTATTTAACAGTGTGTGCTATGGAATTCCATCCAACATAATGGACAGAAGAAAACGAAAGTCAAGCAGCGGCACTCAAGATGCCGCAACGCAAGCCAGGTAAGATTTTTATGCGGAAAATTAGTTTGGGAGAAAGAGAAAATCCGAAACTAATGAGGCAGTCGAAAGCTACCTCTGCTAATGAAAGTAAATAAAGGGTTAAGCCTCATTGTCATCGTTACCGGTGCCAATTCGCCCAAGATAGTACCTCTACAATGAATGAGGCAGTCAAAAGCTACCTTTTTTGTGAAAGTTGATGCAGAGAAAGCCTCATTGACATCGTTACCGTTGCCGATCCGCCCAGGATAGTACCTCCACAATGAATCTGTACAGGAAATAAAGCGCGCGCGTGAATTTGGAAACATTATTAGAACGTAATTATAGCTACGGAAATCAATCCATTGGGAAAAATTATGGATTCTGTGGACACGCCTGCCGACTTCTTCTTCTAATGAAAGTTGATATAGGGTAAGCCTCATTGTCGTCGTTACCGGTGCAAATCTGCCCAGGATAGCACCTCTAAAATGAATTTGATACAGGTAATACAGCGTGCGCGTGAATTTAGAAGCATAATGAGAACGCAATCGCAGCTACTGAAATCGAAAAAGGAGGTCCTATGGTGCAGTCTGTGGGCACCGCTACCAACTATCATCCTATCAAGTGCTATAGTGAAGACGCACGATTTGTGGAGATGGAGGGATGCGAGACTCACTTTTAACTCGGGGTATGATGCATGGGTTTCGTTTCCAAAGAAATCCACTACGCTTTCTCCTTGACATCGTTTAGCAAATTGTTGACACCGTTAAGGAATTATGTTAAATTAACATATTTTGGAACACTATTTGACGATAAAAGACTAACAGAGGTTTTTCTGTGGAAACGAGATTTAGCCATCATATCAACACACATGCTTCTCTTTGGAAGAGAAACATAAACATACGAAATCTGCTTTGATTTTGTGAATATCATTGAAATTGCTGTTTTCGCGTCCGGAACCGTAGCACAGGCTACCTTGAAAGTCACAGACTGCAATATCTACGTGCAGGTGAAAACAAGCCCAAACACATCGTATCCATATAAATCAGTCCAAAAATATTTACCGGCAACGGTCTGCACACGCGTTCACTACAATATTTGCAGACATGTAAAGCGATGGCCGCCTAAATAGCTGTGGCTGCAATTGAGTTGACTGCGAGTTCTGCACGTGTGTCTGGATTTACATCAACGACACATGTTAGTGAACTTGACGCGGTCATGCCCTCATCTTCTCACCCATACAACCATATATGTCAATCGATGAGTGCAAGTGGTAACTCTGGGTAGCAAGGTGATACGGTGATAGCTACTTCACTTGCATCGGGTCATCAAAGACACCTCTTTTTCCTAGGATAAAGTCCCATTTTATTTGCTTTAGCCGAAGAAAAAAATGATAAGTCATTATGCGGTCAGTGCAATAGGCAAAAGCTCACATGATTTCTTACAAGTTTTGAAAATCAACGCAAACGTCTGCGCGTGAGCAATTAAACTTCAATCTCTGTTGAACGTTTCCTGCTTATTTACTCAAACAAAATAGGACTTGAACGAAACCATAGAGGATTACGATTCGGTTTTTTGTCTTGCCGATTTATGGGGCTGTTAAGCATTAAAAAGCCTATATTGCCATCTTCTTGAGGTAGTGCACTAGTAAAGACGTAAAATTCGCAGTGATGGGAGAGTGCAGGACTCCTTGGTAACTCGAGTTTTAGTGGATCGTGAAGCATCGGTTTAGTTTCGAAACAAAGTGCTTTTATGCCTTCTCCTAGACATCGCTTAGCAGTATGTTGACAACCATGAGGAATGATGCAAGATTTAGATATTCTTAAACACTGTTCGTTAATCAAATTTTAATAAGCATTTTTGGGGACGTTAGTTTTAACCGCTATAGATGGACACATGCTCTGCTTTACGATGACGAACATAAGAATGAGAATTGTGCATCGGTTAAGTGATTAGCGTTGAAATGCTGTTTTCATGTCCCAAACCGTAGCACAAGCCATCTTGAAATTTACAGACCGCATCGTATGCAAATAACTCGGCCCTAAAATGATTACAGGCAAATGTCTACACGCACGTTCACTATAGTA
Organism: Spirometra erinaceieuropaei; assembly: GCA_902702965.1. NCBI lineage: Eukaryota > Metazoa > Platyhelminthes > Cestoda > Diphyllobothriidea > Diphyllobothriidae > Spirometra > Spirometra erinaceieuropaei. The sequence continues at coordinate 468,017 of CACRXP010000042.1, read as the reverse complement.
TTTGCAGACATACGAAGTGACGACCGCCTAAATAGCTGTGGCTGTAATTGGGTTAAATGCGAGTTCGGCATGTGTATCTGGACTTAAATCAACGATAAATGCTGGAAAAGCACTTGTCCTATTACGCATATAGCCGCTGATGTCAACTGATGCGTGTAGCTGGTAATTAAGGGCAGCAAGATGACCCGGCGCTTACGAATTTACCTTTGAAAATATTTTAAGAAAACCTATTACTCCTAGGATAAAGTCGCAGTTTATTTGCTATACCCGAAGAAAAATGATAAGTCATTATGCGGTCAGCGCAATAGGCAAAAGTTCACTTGATTTCTTATAAGTTTTGAAAATTGACGCAAATGTCTGCGCGTCGGCAATTAAACATCAATGTCTGTTGAACTTTTCCTGCCTATTCACTTAAAAAACACGATTTGAACGAAATCCTCGAGGATAACTAAGGAGTAGCTATAAGCATAACCTTCAGTCATAATCAGTGTAGATGACTTCGTAAACAGAATGAAGGTTATGTTGGACGTTCAGTTTTCACTCATGTTAGCGCCTTGGAAATAATAACATCCGACAAATAAGTGCAAAAAATTCAAAGCGGTTCAAGACGTTCGCTTTATTTTTACAAAAAGACTAGCTAAGTTTTGATTATAAGTGACGTAACAAGTTCATTTTTGTGCATCGTTCATAAGATGCATGCCATGTTCGCACTAAATGATGATGCCTTTTTCGCAATTCGGCCAATGGCTTCCAACGTCTCCACTTTCCATTGTGTTTCATTTGGTATCTAAATATGCGCTTAATGCCAGAAATCATTGAAAACAAGTCCGTCAAAAGGTAATGTCCTTATTTCTGAAAATGCGCTTGAATTCCGTCACTGCTTCAAAATCCTCCGTCATTAATTTTCATAGAATCAACGGGGCGGTATCCGATCACTGCCGATCGTAGGACGTAGGTTTGCGTCTGAAACAAATCACAAAATGTTAACTATAGGGACTTGGTCATCTTTTTAAATAGTGATTTAAAAAATTGGCAGTAACAAGCATGCCAACACACCTTGCAAAATTTGTATAATCGCTTTCCTTATTTCATCAAAAAACTGCACCATTTTAAACACAATAAAAACAGTAAAAAAAAACCGATGACATAATTTCAAACGGCCACCACATGTGCTTCTTCTTAATTCATATTTAATTCATGCCTGCTCACACAGACCTGACGAACTCTTGTTTTTATAATGCGTAATCAGATATAGGTTCGCGAAGTGGCTATTCCGCAGCATGAGGTCTCTCACCTCGGACTCGACCACGACCGTCTGCTCAGCGGTTCAGTTTCTGGAGCGGCGCAATGGGGTGCGGCTAAACGAAGATGAGATCATGGTGATATTCGACGTCACCTCTCTCCTTACTTCGATCCCGCAATAGCTAGCAGTCGAAACGGTTGGCAAACTGCTCGCAAGAAAGTACGAAGAGACGGCGAAAGCGTGAAACGGAGACATCTAATTCCACTGTTTAATTTCTGCCTGAACACGTTCTTTACGTCCGAAGGGAAAGTATATGAGCAGATCAAGGGGACACCGATGGGATCACCGCTTTCGGGCTCCATGGGAGAAGCACTGTTACATAAATTGGAGATCGCAGTTTTTGAGATCAACAGGCCAACTTTTTGGGCTCGGTCTTTGTTATCATCAAGCGGGAAATGATTCAAGAATTTCACAATGCCCTGAATTCTGTCTCTTCTGATATGTAGTTCACAATGGAGGCGGAAAGTAACAAACAACTGCCGTTCATGGACTTACTGGTTCATCGGAAACCAAATGGGCATTTAAAAACAACGGTGTATAGGAAGGCCACCAATACCAGCCAAATCCTAAGCAACCACACAAAGCATCCGTTATCCCACAAACGCAGCCGTGTGCGAACATTGTACAAAAGTGCAGAAACAGACTGCAGCGAGCCAGACGACAAAAGGTTAGAATTACACAACCTCCAGCGCCTCTTCATGGCGAACGGCTATGTTCGTAACTTCATAGAACGCAACAGGCAGCCTGGTCCAAGCCGAAGTTCGGTGACAGAACGGCCAAAAATCTGGCGGACGCTTCCTTACATTGACGGCGTCTCTGAGGCGATTTCCCGTCTGCTAAGACCACTGGGGATTAGCATTGCCCATCGGTCAGGGTCAACAATTCGAAATCTGTTCATGAGACCTTAGACCCCCCTGCTACGCGGCAAAACAACGAATGTCATTTATCGGATCCAGTGCAGTTCCTGTGATATGAACAATATTGGAGAGACCGGCAAACGACTGCACACCCGTGTTGCAGAGCACATGAGGGTAGTTAGGCGGATGGACCCGTTCTCTCTAGTGGCAGAACACTGTGCCAACTCTGGAAACACGTTCACCTTACAGAATGCTGAAATCCTGGGCTGGGGAAATGACCGCATCACAAGGGAAACAATCGGGGCCTGGCACACTAGCGCGAACTCCATCAACCGCACTGTAGCGCTTCCTGAGGCTTACCAGGTCCTCCGGACGCAGCTCAGTGAACAGAAGAGCAGAGCCAGGCTGCCAAAAGACAGAAACCCAAGTATGGCCGTGTCCATGAAGGCCACACGCGCAGCTGTACTTCAACCGCAATCTGACGTAGGTGCGATCGTAACTACAGCCGCATCGTTCACTTATCTGGTAGATGTGAGGACGAACGATCGCAGTAACGCCGACGGACCCGATGAAGTTTTTATAATCACTGCCACTCATGCGGCAGGTGAGAACACAAGTGACTGCAGGGTGTCAAAGAAGATTGCCAACCTAGGACAAGAGCTAGGGTCAATGCAAACACGTGCGATGACAGCTAGCGTCCGAACGACGGTCCCCGAATAGACGCAATCTAATTGTAACGACATCGTCACCACCTCTAAATACTGTGAGGCGCGGTAGAATACTCACCTCCGTCGTTGAAAGCTTGTTTGATTTTGAAATGTCAGGGCAATATAACTATGGTTCTCGAGATCGTCTTTTTCTTCTCATTTATGTCCGGGTGCTCGCATATTCTCTTCTATCATATATACATATATATCAATTAAAATCAGATATTGTAAGCAATATAATTTGAAAGGTGGAGTTCTTCAGGAAACAGCAAACATTATTGTGTAAATTTTGCGGTTTGGTTCCCCCAGTCCGTCTTCAGCCAACAAGCGTTCAAAATCTTTTAAGTTCTAGACTGAGTCTGGCAAAAGTTGATTGCTGAAGGTCATTACCTCGGGAGTGGCTGAGTCATTTTGAATTTTTTTCTAAATATATTTTTGTATGTGGCATCTGAATTGATATTCCGGTTGATTCGTGCCTTATCTGAGTGCACTAGTACCAGGATTTTGCGGCTTTTCCTTTTTAGGCAGGCGACAACTATGTTGGTGTTTTCCCGTGCAAATTCTTGCCCAGTGGCCAGTGTGTGCATGGCCACCCAGGTTAGATTGTCGCATCTCTACACCGCTAAATATTGCTCATGTATACGGGGAAGGACAGATTTTCCAGCATGTACAAAATAAACGGCATCACAATTAGAACATAGGATTTTGCGATAAGCTGACGTCTGATCCATAAGTATTTCAACGTACAATGACGTCCAGGAATGGGAGTTGTCTATGGATCTCTGTTTCGAAAGTCAATTCGATTCCTGGAAATATCGAGTGAATATTGTTATGGAGCAGATTTAACCAATCTTTCTTTGCGAAGACAAAAGTTCCATTTACGTATCGCAGCCAAAATGTAGGGTTGACTTTGGGAAGGGCTCTGCCCTGTAATGCCTACAGTAATGCCTCTAAAAGGAAACTAGATATGGGTGAATATATGAGAGCACTTTTTAATTGCCGGTAGGGATTCGGCAGCATGCATAAACCTTTTTACCTCCTGTGTGGACTGAAAGCAAGCCGACTGACACTGTAACGGCTAGACGGTGGAAGTGGTTGTTCAGAGTGCTAAAATCATTAGACCAAATTCCCGATTGAAATTAGAAGGCAAAAGCATCAGAATGGGTAAGTTTATGTACACAAAGCCCGGAGTTGTCCTCTCAGGCGACATTGGCCACTGGGAAACCAGGCTTGGCGCTGACTGCGTCTCGTCATGTCTGAGTGTCTCTGTAACAGTGGTGGCAGCCGTCTTTGTAGTCTCGCGGGCCAAAGTCTTGTAATTTCCGATCAGCGTGTGTTGCATTTGCCGAGGGATGGTGTCACAGTGGCTTAGGTTGTTGTTGCAAGTGGACGTGATACGTTTAAGTGGCCGCATGACCAACTGCGTCTGTGTGGACTCAGGTGTGTCCGATCTGATGTCGGTTGGGTTGCTTCAGTTCAGCACGTCTCTATAATCTGGGGAATGCATTAATTGTTAGCTAATATTACATCACTAATAAAGTAATAATTTCGTGTCAAATATTTGTATTAGCATTTCAGTAAAGATTTAATAAGATAGCCTTTTGCATGGCTTTGGAAAGTCACACAGTATGTATTATATTGAAAATTTTATCAATCAACCTAATTTGCTTTGTTTGTCGGATTCCTCGTTTCGTTGTTTTTACACTCGCCAAAGCACAGCTATCAACTTCATAGCCGCCCTCAGGTTTCAGTAGTGTACAGCATGGGAATTCGATCCGCGAACTTTAAATGGGCACTGAAACTAGTGCAGAGTCAGAGACAGTGTGTGCCATTCGCAAAGACCATTTGAGTCAGCATTTCCCGAATAATGTTTTTTAGCACAAACGGAAGTATTTCGAATGATACCTCATAATCAACAGCAAAATCTAGACGAAAAAGCAGTTTCTCGTAAATGATTATGGTGGAAGCATCCTCCAAATAAATCATAGATAAAAAACCGTAATAAAATAGCCTAGGAATTAAGAATTTTGACCTCGTTATATTTTTTATGCGCAAAGAACAGTAAATTCTACGTAAGTACGCGCAGCGAAATTAAGTCACACTCTTATAACAAGAATGATTATCGAAATATAATAAAATATCCTAAGCTTAAATAATATAACAATACTTTTCATACTGAGAACACGTGCGCCGTGAAGATATCCATGCTTATCAGGACCTTCGATAAGGCTTTTGTGAGGTATTAATCAATTTGAAGACCTGCTAGCCCCTGATGAAAACGCCCCTACGGAGACTTTATTGTGTCAACTGCGGGACACCGTCCATTGGACCGCCGTGGGTATTCTCGGTCGCGCGCTTCGTCAGCGCCTGTACTGGTTTGAGTAAAATGGCGCAGAGCAGCACTACCAACAAAGAAAAGGGAGAACGGAACGGCCATTTCTGACTTATTAGCCGTCAGCAGTCCGTTATACCCAATCCCGTATTGTGTAACACCTCGGGTCCGGTCCCCCGAACTGTCGCCTGAAAGTACAACTCCTCTAAACACTGAGCGACGGGCCCGTTGTCTTGTTGGTTTCGATCGGGAATATACAGTTGTAGATGGCCCTCATCGATCTTAATTACGGAGTTTACTCATTCCGTGTGTCTTAGGGGCTCTCTCTTGAGACCAACCAGCCGCTTCACAGCGGCGCATGATTCAAGGAATACTTGGATGGCACTTTCTGGATAAATATTTTCTTGAGCAAATAGAATCGAACTTCGTTTATCATTGTGCACGGCAGTTATACAAGATTACTGCATTGGCAGTTTTCAGCGAATGCTTTTGTCCTAAACTGCACTCACTCACAGGATGCATTAGCGGATCTATTGTAGCTAAAAACATATTGATAAAACACTTTTTAGACTGCCTTTCGGGTTATTAAATATCGTCATTCAGTTTCTTCCATGGGAAGGTTTCCTGAATACCTGACGCTTCCATGACTTTGGTTTTTATTGAAAATTATGGAGGCTAACGTCTTACCGCCCTGATTGGAAATGCCAACGATGACAAAACAACGTTCGGCGTCCTGGTTTAAAAGCCTGGCCGACTACGACTAGTAAGTTTCGAATGGCCATCCTTGTCCTTATTATGTCTGCCTGTAGCCTTACTTGATATATACATGTATATAAATTCTTGAGGACGATATGGTTAAAAAGAACAGCCGCACTGATTTATCAAAGAAAACAGCGTTTGCTGAAATAGCGATATAGGCTACTGATATTTGTGTCAATTATGATGAGGATCTGTTTCCCCTGTGACTGTGCAGTGCTTTCCAAGGCGTTGGCGACATGCACTGACCTGTAGGCTAGCGTGAACAAATGTCTAACTGTTGCCAAGTGCATTTTGTTGATCCCTCATATAAACGACCTCAGGTATCGTGGCAAATAATTACGGTTAGCTGACAGGAGGTCTGACTAGGAGCTTGTAAACAACCCTTGAGCATTATATTGACAGTCTAGTATTTCTGAACTTTTTGAGAAGGCTCTTGACACTCAATGGCCTTTTGTGAGCGACCGGTTTCAGAATCACCAGCCTAACGTTAAGGCGTCTACCAAAACCACTCTACTGGCAGAACTGTTGACTATCTCGCTCAGGTTTAATGAATCTATGGTAATTTTCTGTTGTTGTGCCGTTTATGCTGGAATTCTGAGTCCAGCATTGCAGGGATTTAAGTGGTTAAATATGCCGTGAAATGCCGTCACCGGCGTTTACTCAAACAGTAATTCGATCGAAAAAGTTAATGGGCGTTCCTTGTTACAGGTTTAAGGAGACTTCACTCGGGGAGGAAGTATGTTGTAAACTCAGGTCTGATTTTCCTGTGCGTAATACCCTTGTCTGGTATTTATGACAAGGACCATGCAAAAATGGTAGTTTGCGTTAAGATATTTGCTCCTTTGTGTCTGGCTTTATTCTTTTCCTAATCTTTCTTTGATGAGATATAAGTAGTTCTTGTGCGAGCGATAGTAAAAGGCTGGCTCGTGTTAAATGAGCTAGCGGTGGTATCCCAAATATTTATGTGCTTCTGCCAATGCGCGTAGCTGCCCAAAAGTACGTCCGCCAACACAGTAAGAATTATGTCAGCTGGCAACGGCATTTCTCCAAATTCGGAAAAAAATGTATTATGTATGTATACTCCGGGGACTCGAATGTGTCTCATGTTCAACTATAGTCTGCGCAACTAGCACTGATGAATATCATCGCATAAGCATCATCCATAACCTGGTTCTTATGTGGACCACGGTTACACATCCATTATCCGATGTACAGGGCTTTGTATTTTTTAGTGTCCTAATAACTGACTGCAAAAAAAGCCTGAAATATTCATTTCCGTAGCCGCTTAATTGGCACTTCAGCTACAAATGAAAAAGTTTATTTCATCACCAGACTCATTGTGCCCTCCCTAACACTCTGTCCGAACACGCTAATCTTAAAGTCCTCAATCGCCTATCCCATAACTGATGTTCGATAGTTCTTAATATTGCCGACTATTTGCCAGAAGTAATAATTAAATATGCACGTTTTTTTAAATTCTTGAACCTGCTCCGTCCTCATTTGACCTAAGACCATCACAGCAGACAGGAAAACGAGATGTCGTTTTCAACTTGTCTGGCTTTGTTTGTTGTTTAACCTTTCTGTGACGAAATATAAGTAGTTTTTATGCAAAAAATCGTAAATTGCAGGCTCGCGGTCAATGAGATAGAAGCTGTATCAAAAATATTTAGGTGCTGCCCAGAAAATTGTTCAGCAAAGCAGTACGAATTATATCATCCCGTAAAGGCATTTCTCCAAATTCGCACAGAATATAATATCTATTTTCATTTCGGGGACCCGAACGTTCCTTAATTTTAACGATATTATACGCAACTAGCAATGATCAAATGCATAGCCTGAGCATCACTCATAACATGGCTCTTATGTAGACCACGTTGCCACATCGAATGCTATATGTACTGTACATTGTTGCTTTTCAATTTCCTCAGAAATGACTGCAAAACAAGCATATAATGTTCCTTTCCATAGCCGCCCAAAGGATGCATCAGCTAAAGTTTGTCTCATTATTAGACTTCCCGTCCACTTCCCAAGACCATAACAGAACTGGCTTAACTTGTCGTCCTGAACCACCTATACCATAACTGTTTTTCAATGGTTCTTCCAAGTTTCGCCGACTAACTGGCAGTAGTAATAATAGGATATTAACTTTTGCTAAAATGTGAACCTGCTCCATCCTTACTTGACGTCAGACCATTAGAACTGGGACGAAACAAAGATGTCGTTTTCAGCCAGCATTTGGAGGCATCAAGGCCCTTAACACTAAACTATACGCTATGCACTATGTACTCCCCATTTCGGCCTACATAACGCAGGAGTCTGGAGGTATGGTCAACAGATCAAGCAGTAAGATTTCGAGCAAACGCCCCCTCCCCATTCGCAAGGCATCATCGTCTGTTTAGGTCCAACAAACCAGACTCTGTGATATTTTTCGTTTTTTGCGAGGAAGAAATTTGGTAGCAAAGTGATAATCTCAACAGCGACATTTAAGTCAAGCCTTATTAACAGTATCACACGAGTTTCTTTCTAAGGCTGCATGAACCCAGATGGCGATGCAGACCCGCATGCAAGGCCCTGGTTGCAGGTAACGCAGTAGGTATCAGTAGCACTTCTGACTGAAGGGGACGGCTGACGCGGCGGTGACGACGACGACGACTACAGCATCAGCAGTATGTGTCATCGGTCGCGCCTGAATGCTTACAGACCTGCAGACGATGATGGAGTTAGAGACTAGTATCTTGACTCTAGCCGAAGCATAGTTAACAGTGTCCAACCACAATAGACATAACGAGTATGCAGCTCAAAGTTTGGAGTAATAGCAGTACTCACGCTTAGTGACAAAACAACGCGGGTTCTCAATTTAGTCGTTCTCAAGCCCAGTATGACTGACTAAACGCATGACACTATGAAATGGCACTTCACGTCCTAATGGTAGCTGTCGGTTCTTTTTTCAGGCTTGCAAATTTTATACGATTTTCAAGGGAAAGCACTGTATGCGTGTAATTGTAAGGCTCTGTGTAGGTGTCAAAGTCATCTACTGCACTGTGCAGCTAATACCGCTAATTAACGTCCCACTTTACGATTATCGCATTAGTGAACGCGACTATGATAAATGCATTATATAGTCCATTCCCAGAAATAGTTGTGGAAATTTATTGGGATGCTGCCATGTATACGTATTTCGCACGCTCCACGAACACCTGTGACAAACGCAAATTCTTTCCGAACATTTTAAGGAATACCCGAATATCTGATAAAAACTGTTACTTCCGGACATCACTGTCAATGGCTAAGAAAAATTCATTTAATTGTAAAGGGGCAATTGTTCTGGTCTTACTATTCTCTCCCACAGTAGTAAACTTTAATTTCAACAAGATTTCAGTTAAGGTTCTTCTAAATAAATTCATGCCTCACCCGAAATATGCTGAAACCACCAAAAAGCTCCGACACGGACATATTATGGATTCGGAAGGCATACTCATTCATGAAATGTTGATTAATATCCTGAAATTATTTTAATTTCTTAACGATTTCATGAGAAGGGTGGTAGGATTTGTCCCTCTGTAGAGTTGCGGTATAGTTATTCAGCTGCTTTAAGTTTCCGACTTTAGAATATACTTTATTTCTACCGCATGCAAAATCCATGCTATTTCTTGTTGATTTTCAATGCCATTAAATAAACATTTATTTTCCATAAAAATCATGCATAGCACATTCATTATATTATTCCTTTTATAGAAAATTTGTCTTCTCTTTATTTTAATCTTTGACGAAGGGTATAATTCTGTTTTTTTAACAGATTGTTGCCATACGAATTTGAATGCCGCGAAATACCTGGTCATATAAAGTTTTGGCTCTGAAGTCGAAATGGTGCATGAAAGGTTTGCAATATTACTTAAATCAGCAGGAATATTTTATGAATTTCATCTAGTGTCCATCTAATGTCCAAAAATGGCGTGATAATCTGCCAAATCAGCAGAAAAATGAATGATTATATGCATACCATCGAAGAACTCAAATCATTCTTTTAAAAACATTAAAAATTGATCAGAAAAATGCATACACATGCGTAATCATTTCTATAATGTGCGTGTGGCCGGAAAAACTTTTTTACAGGCCGACGTTTGATAGAATCATTCTGCAAGATGAGTAGTTCTAAAGTCCTACTTAAGTAATATTTTTTGAGAAAAGAACACATTTTTAGATTTCGATTTTCATTTTATCAGTTCACCCATCTTCTGGACATCCGGGTGTCCGTACTAGACCACAGACTTCAGTAACGCGTGTTTTCTTTCCAAAAAATCGACTGTTCCCTATGTTTGTTTTCTGATTCCAGGCAAACCTAATTCTGCGCACTATCTGCTTCATTAGAATGTCGTTGCCGACGATGTTCACCGAGTACCCTACAGCTGATGGAAAACGGTGTACAAATTAATTCAAGACAATGTTACGCCTGTGTGGCATGAACCGCACGCTCTCCTCCTCATCGTCCTGCTTCCCGAAATAGACCTTATGTCCTGACCAAGTGTAACCGGCTGGAGATGGGAATGGACGCAGGCTGTTGGCAGGTCAAGAACCGAAAATACGCCTGCCACAATACTCCTGGTCCACAGCACATACTGGCCAGTATTGTTCACAAGTAGAAGCCATTGTCCACATCCGAAGTTGAACGGCATGGAACTTAAGTCAGACATAACAGTGGCATTTATCGTGGGTGCAAAACACGAGATTTTGACCGTTGGTTCCTACAGTGTTAACCGTGTACTACACACCAATTTCGAGCAGAGACGGTGTCGGGACTCTGTCAACATGCAGATGGCGGGGGAGAGAGGTGTTTGGGGGGGGGGGGTTGGCACGACCGAACCCGCACCTAAGCGCATCACCACGTTTCGTCATTCCCAACGAACAAGTACACAAGTATTTCGATTAAAAATAACAACAATTGGAAGAACATCGAAGGTTGGACAGCAATGAACGCGACAGGAACGCAAGCGCATCTACCGACCGGGGAGTAAGGTGTCAGAGAATTGCCAGCGCACACATCGCAACGAGCATTACGACTTGCTGAATTATGGAATAGCATATGCACATAATTCATAAGACCTAGCACGCAATCACACTCACACACACGCGCCGAAGGCCTCTGAGCAAATCACATAGCCAGTCTTTGCTTCTATGCGCATACTTTTTGCTGTTAGGATATTTTTATGTAAATTAAAAGAGACGTACGAAAAGACAGTTTACCCGCCATCGAGAAGCATGACCTGCAGTTGTTTTTTTGTACTGCTTACGCTGACTCAGCAAATATGGCTAACGTTTGCCTGTCGGAAGGTGTTGGAGACGTGTGGGTTATATTACCGCAAATCTTTCTTTAACACTAACTACCTATGTTCCATATTATTTATTCTAGGCTGTTGTCCGCATATAAGCGTATTGTATTTCATAATCTGGTTTTTTATGGACGGCGTAATGGGCACACCAGCACTGTAAAGTGTAACGAAATACATCGCCACTGCAAAATCTCTAAAATGACAGTGCTGTGACGAATATCCATTACTTGACTGGAAATATAAAGAAGCAGATTTTACACTTGCATCGAATTTTGATAGAATTGGCAGTCGATGAGTGACCGATTTTATGAAATGCTAGCTGAATTTCTAATATTCTGAAGTTTCGAAATTTCGAGTAGAAGAGTTTCTTAGGCTTGGATGTAAAGCGGTTAGTTCTTTTCAAATCCCAATAATTTTTGAGCCCTATTAGCTATTGCACCAGCGGTTGGCGAGTTTAGTCCCGAATGCGCATGCCTCCATCGTAAAAAATTATAGTATTCCTATATACGTTCAATGAAATACTATAAATATTTTTTTAAATTTCGCAGTGGATGCGGACTAATTGGCCGATTTTCTGCGGAGCATTGGTAAACACGCATGAAGGGTTCTGTATGCATAAGCGATGCGCGATATTAAAAAGTTAATATTAAAATGTTTATTTAAACCAAAAGGTCTCCTCTTGCTGGGTTCTGTAGGCTAACACGTTGCACGAAATTAAAAAGCTTAAAAGAAAACGTTTATAAAACAAAGATCACACCTTGCAGGGTACAAAATACGCATAAATTTTAATTTCCTACAGAACAAGTAAAAAATATTATAAATGTGCCAGTTTTCAGCAATGCACATTTCAATGCAAAAGACTGTTGAAAACGGATGAACAAAACACGTGCAGACGCTGTGGTCAAAATTTTGGAGTTTAATTCAGGGAGAGGCTAAAAGAAGTAAACATAAAAACCAATATTTCGGAGAGTCAGTAATACTATAGAAATATGCCGCATTTAAAACCATATCACAAGACCACCTAGTAATCCTTTCTGATTGGAAAGGCCTTTAAGATTTTCAGCCAAAACTTTACCAAGTTGTTCATTAACTCAGCAGCAATATTTTGCATAATTCAGAATTATGCCTAGACTTAGCCTTATTGCTAGTGCAGATTATTTGTGTCCTGACGTACACATAATTTGGCAAAGCTTAAATTTTAAAACATTTAGGGAAATTATTCTTATTATTGTTAAACACACCTTGGCATGATGTATAGTAGATGGGCTACCTCATGATATATCAATCGGAAATTCCCAAATGCGTTGCTGTTTTCAAAATATTCATAAATTTGTGTTGTAAAACTAAGTATCGTGCAGCGTAAATCTATAATTATTTACGTACTTCAGCATGCCCCCTATTAAATGATTTTTTTCCGGTTGTATAAATATTCATAAATCTGTAATAAATGACTACTAAACCAGTAGACATTTTCTTGTTGATTATCAGTGCCCTTAAATATTCAATTATATTTCAAACAAAACGTACATACTGATTTTTATTATTTTGATCATTCGGTGGAACTCTATGTTTTCTTTCAATTTTATACTGAAACAATGGGTATTATTCGGATTTCCAAACGTTTCTAATTCCGCAATATGCTTGAAGCCACTGAATTGTTACATTTGCATTTAAATTCTGCAAATTACAAGACACATTTATACCGCGTAAAGGAAACCATATACTTTTCTACGATATTAGAAGAAAAAGAGGGATGATAAAAGTTAACAGTGAATTTCAGCCATATTTTAAATTTACAAACCACACTCGTAGATGCAGCTACATGAGAAGTTCTGAGTAGTCATTTCGCGATATTAAAAGATTTTACAATAGAAAACTTTTTTTTAAAACCAGAATATATACTTTTTAAGAGAAAAAAGGAAGTAAACGTCAGTTCGCATCAAATATGCAAAACAATTTATATCTTATTTTACTATTTGCATAAAATTAAATTACATTTTTAGAGGCAACAAATGCATGCTGTATAAACAGTCATTCTTTACACAGTTCAGGCTTTCCAGGCACAAAAATTCATTTTTAACATCCGGCATCCTGAGGAAACTGATTTATTAGAAAATTGCGCTGCAAGATGATCAATTTTCAAAAAGTTGTAGTATTTCGATTGATATATCTTGAGTTCACCCCCATGCTGCACCTCTGTTGCATTTTTGCCTAATCAACATGGACAATAAAGTTTATTTTTTTAAAAATTTAACATCATTTTAACATTTAACAAGCATACTCAAATTGAATTCTATGTTTAACCTTCTTATCTTCGCTTAAAAAGCCTGGCCATCGTGTCCACGCACCGGAGGAAGCGTCTTTATTAACGATATCTTACTAAGCAGAATGCATGCCACTACTGAATTTTCAGCCGACCTTCCGTACACAGTCAACAGCAAAACGAAAATCCAAATGATTATTCAGCCTGACCCTGTACTACATGCATGCTTCCATTTGAATAAAATTAAAGGAGCCGCAATTGTAAAACTTGCATGCAATCTTGGGTTTCCGCGCATTGACTGCAACGTACTTTTAAGGGTAGGCTATCTTTATTTGATTCGTATATGTTTATGTTCATCATATGTTATTTTAGTATTTTATTGAAAAGGTTGGAAAACAATATACTGTATGCTTTTTTATCCGACAGCGCAAACCGCCCGGTCGCATATGTTACAGATGATACTGCCAGCGCATCTTAAATATCTTAGACATAGGAAAATCTGAATAAGTAAATTCTATATAAGTGCACGGAATGCTGGAATAAAAGTAAGCCTAGCGACTGACTGGGTCTAGACAAAAAGAGTGCTCTGAAATGTGTCTATAGTTGGATTCATTGCAGTTCATATTTGATGCATGGACGTTGACCTGATAAATTACAATGGATATGTTTTAGGTTTTCTCTCGTGTACTTCGTAAACGTTTCTTGCAGGAATAATTAATTAACTTTGTGCGTCATTTGATTAATAGCTTTGGATAAAAGCGAAACTTCCTTAAGATATTTTAAGTATCAAATGAGCCAGCGAACGCAGTTTAATGCATTTGATATCCAGAAAGCAGTGACCAATTATTTTTCGTGATGTCACACATATAGTTATATATGGAGCACAGCTTACTAGGCTGAAACAAGCTAAAGATGTCATAGAATGACCCTCCCTGTATAACCGGCAAGCTGCACCACCTAAACGATAACGTATAAATTAAGGCTGCAATGTCAACTGAAACGTTATAAAAGGAAATATTTTACCTTTTTTTTAAATATGCGGACAAACAGTTAGTTTGAAAGGCAGTCAAATTTAATGTGATGAATAAGAACAAAAACTAAACCCTGTCTTACCTGGGTTCAGGTTAAGGATGGCCTTGCTAGCTTGCTTGGACTCCCGTATCGGACAGCGGATTGGATAAAATTTCAACTTTTAAACATTTCTGCGGTCGCCGAATTTTACATAATTTCCAGTGAGCTGTCGAACGAGAGAATATTGCACCTTGATGGAATTGTTTTTTACACAATAAACGCGAGCATCACTCCCCGAGAAAGGACCACCTCGTGGCCTGCGAATCTTCAGTGGAGGGACAAAGCCATAAATGAACTCAACCTTTTAGCGTCAAATGCGGCTTCCAGCAAGTTATTTATAACATGTCGCCTGTAAACTGGTGCTTGCACGCGCAAACGACCTGCAACTGAACGCATGTAATATGAAGTCGAATTAGGATAAGTTTAGTCAGTGTCATCCTTCAACATCTTCGTAGCATAAAGCATGATTCTTATCTTTCCTCTTTTGACACGGTTGTGGAAACACAAGCAAACACGCTTTTGGGGTAACTGTATGATTGGGACGGACTTTCGACCGATTTATAATCGATAGTTTTTCCTGGGTAGCTTTATTTTGTCTGTGCATAATCAATCAAAGAAGCGTACTGCAGCTTCAAAAGGAAAAAAATTTCGAATAGACATGCCAACGATTCTACATTAATAATGACAGATTCAGCGATTGTCATGCAATGTGACATAAAGAGAAACTTTTTAGGTATGTCACACATGTTGCGTTTAAATGATAAGTCGTTTTTCAGAAAAAGGCTTTAATATTTATGCCGCTTCTCTGCCCTCGCGATCTGCACCTTATACAAAAACGTAGGACGAGTGTTTGACCTAAGCCGATGACGCTGACCAAAAGAATCACCATTATTATCTGGCCGTCAGCATTGACAAATATCGCTGTCTTTTGATGTTTTCTGCATATATTAAACCTGCACCAAAAATTTAACACGGAATTACTAACGTTGATTGTCATTCTGCCATTTTGGCACAATGATCTCATTCGACAGTTAATTTGCGGACTTTGGACACAAACGGTTTAGTCATTCATTTGGCCAAGAATGTCAGCAAAACCGTCTTTACTTGTTATTTCACCTGGGTTGTTGAAATAAACCGTGTACGAATTGTGTCGGTTTAATCATAAAACATGAAGCACACTGTATTTTGCCGGAATGTAGAGTTGAAATTTAAGATACAACTAAAAGTAATGAAAAAATTTGAGCGATTAATTCTTCGGTACACCCAATTGTACAGTATATTTTTGAGTCAAAACATGAGTCTTAACATAATCATATGACAACTTGCAGGAGTAGAACTTTTGATAATATACGATTAAAGTTATTAACATGTTTGTTTAAGCGCAGCAAAAACATTTAAACAAGCATAGGCTGATCATTCTGGCATATCCCCTATTTATGTTTATGTGTGTTGGCGAATAAGTGAAAGTTTACAGTGAATGACCGATTTCATAAAATGTTGGTCAGAAGTCGACCGTGTGTTTCCAATCAGAAAGGATTAGATAAGTCGAAATGCAATAGTGATCATCATGTGGCATAAACCTATGATATTTCAGACTCCTTACATTTTGCATGTATGTATTTTCAATCTCCTGTAATAAAAAATTTCGCAAATGCAACGCGAGTTGTGAGAATTATTGTACTATAGTTTTTGATAGTCCTTTAAATTTAAATATATTTTACAGATATGTGGCACACAAATATACCTTCTATTTTTCGTTCGGAAGAAGATCCACTTTGATTTAGACTAAATATCTAAAAATGCTTGATTGTTGGATTTTATAAAACTTTTATGTATGCTCATGCATACCCAGTCGCACATGTCCGATAACCAGTGCGCCTTATATAATGGGTAATATAGTCTGTATCCTCTAAAATGTCTGTGAATTTTATATGGTATCTTCTCATTAGTATAGAGGAAAATGTGATAATCCTTACAAAAAATGCTTGCGTTTTGAAGACTAAGTGGCTAAACTAAAAAGAAACGGTTGTTTGGGTTCAAACGTATTCGGAAATTAAGAAACTTCTGAAAACCTTAACATTTACATTCTCAGTATACAACTTAAATTCGATGTGAGTATATGCCAGTTGAGATGATATAGCATGTTTGGTAAAAGTGTTCTGTAAACTATATTAACAGTTATAAGATCATCAAAAATCAGTGTAAAAAAATGTGCGCAATTAAGCAGCCATTTTTAAAAAGTGTATTTTCTGCTGGTGGTTGAAGTGATGTGCATTCAACTGTCGACAACCAGAAGAGTTCGGAATATTTTAGGATTTTGTCGTTGAATAATCATTTATTAACCCCACCCACTTAATAATTTTCAATCCAGAACACATTTTAAAATTTCTGAAAATATTTCTTCGGTTCTGCTGGGCAACAAATGTTTTCCGAAATTGACTTACCTGTTCATTATAAATAATAACCAGCAAAGGTACCTATAAGTTTACAGCGGTATCTCTAGTTTGTTTAGCTGCAGCGGGACATATTTGAAATATTTTCTAATTATGCAATAATATAGATAAGCAGTTATAAATTGTGACTCTAGATCTTGCCTCTACTTTGGCAAAAACGGGAAAGCCATGCCAATAGGTCAGTTTTGCGGGAATAAGTACTTCAGGTCAGTGTGATAAAAATGGTAAAAGATAACGTCTGATATTCTTAGACGTGGGGAGACCATCTCAGTCAACAGTATATATGCGGCATTTGATATCGTTCACAATGTTACAGCTTCAGACACGTTACAAAAATGCGCTTCGATTGCCTGAGTTACATACGGACCTCTAACTAATAGATCAAATAAGGAAACTAACCGCCGACGATAATGACGTTACATGTTGCATGCGTGGAATCATGTCTTCTCAAGTCCCCTATATCTCGATGTGACTTCAACATTTTTTCGAATACTAACTAAGGTAATTTGAAGATAAGGTCAAGGAGGTAAGTAGTTGGTCATACCCAACGTCTGGTTTCGCCTGAAGAAGAAAAAATTAAATGATATGCCAGAGTTAAAGTTGAGTTCTAATTTGTGTTTCACCTTTCACGGTTTTGCATATGAGTCCTTCAAATATTCGCTGCTGGATTTTTGAACCTGTTAAGGCAAACTGTGAGGTGCCATAGCACGCCCAATCGCATTTTATTATTTATTGTCAAAAATGTGTGCTCGCACATGCCGCTAAATATCGTGCAATGTAATGTCTTCGTATTTACTCACTGTGAATAATTTCTCTGCGTACTTAATTCCAACTTCTGTTGATATTACATACTTTTTGCTGGAGTGTTTTTTTATTAAATAACCGCCATATTTAAAATCAAGGAAATGCAATCTATTACCAGAAAGTTTTTTGAAATGCTTTTGGATAATTTGCACATGTGGCGTCATTAAATTATTGATTTGAACCACCACAGCAGTAGCTGTTTATTGTTATCTCTAGAGAATTGATATCAATACGATATGGCATACGGCTCACAAGTCGGCATCATACACATGAACCCATTTGCTTATTTTACAAGAATGCACCACATTTAGACAGACACGTAACCTTTTTACATTCATTCACTGAGCATAATGCGCCGACGACCATTCGCTCTAGGCAACGGTCGGATATAACTTAATTTAGCAAACTCGTCTGCCGTTTTGTCGTAATGCGTCACAAGACCCAAGCATAAATACATAGTTAGCTGCCTCTGAGGTTAACTATGTAGTTTTAGCCTAAGCGCACGATGCAAATTAATTATTTTGACTACCATATCTAATAATAAATTTTGACCGGCGTCATTTTTCAGAATTACAGTTAACATTTCATGAGTGACGTAAACTTTCCGTAGTTTTTACAAAGGAGTAAAATCCAATTCGGTTTCGTATTTGCACATCCGGTTGCGGTCCAAAATCAGAAAACGCAGCGTACCTCAAGGCCCGCATTCAATTTAAAAGAGGTGTAAACAGCTCTAATAGTTAAAATATTTTTGGCCATTGCACTGTGCTGGAAACAATACAAAAAACTCAGCGCGACCGGTTTACGCAGTCCATCAAACTGCTGCTCGATGGGAATATACGTCTCTTCTGCATTACTGCTTGCTTATCAGCGTAAATGTTGGCATTCTTCGAAAGCCAAGTTACCGGCGTGACCTTTATGATTAAGTAGGAAAATGTCGCAATTACGTAAGCAAAATTATATTATGCAACGACACTGCGGGAACTAAAAAATATCCCAACGAATAATGTCAAAAACATGCATTTTTGATCGCAGATGGTGCTGAATTAATTATGGAAACAGCTTCCGTGAACAGTACATGACACCAAACTAGTACTGCGATAACGATATTTCATTAATAAAGAAAATTCCCATAAAAAATTACTCGCATAACCTGGTGAATGCACAAATTGCATAAATCGGAATTCCACCGCAATATATTTCAATCGCGGTCGCTTCCTTTGCGGCGGACTTTCTTGAATGTTAGCAGTTCTTTCGTGACCTTATATTTGACATATTTTCAGCAATGGCGAGTATCGCATGACAAGAATTTTTAAAGCACTTTTACATATATGAAATAATCTTTCGTCGAAATTGCAATTGCGCTAATATTAATTATGTACAAGCTACCTGGACTACGCCTCCTATAGGAGAAAATAAGACATTTTTACGGTATTTTGAAAAAGTCAAATAATATCCATAATGTTTCTTTGAAAACAAATCATGCCGAAAGCTTTTAAACAGCATTTTTTGAATGGGCAGATATGCATATGGATGAATGGACATTTTTAAGGTTGTCTGATCCTACATCATAAATGCCACTGTATCGAAATCAAATGTTTTATCGTCTGTGTGGTTTTGGAAAACCGATGCGTGTATACACGAATTGTGTCTCGCATAATTCGACGAAAGCACACTTTGGCTGGTTTCCCGATCACGTTTTGCCTCAAATGAGGCGACCACATGGGAAATCAAAGTTGATCTCATTCAAAAACTTCAGACTTATATCATGGGTGATTGGCTGTTCAGGTTTATTACTATACTTGGACCAATTTGAACTAGTCTGTCACGGCTGATTACTTTACATTGATAGTCAGTATATGAAAACTAGACTTAGTGAGCTCTTTGCATAGGAGTGCAGTTTACGGTGGGAAGAATATAGCAAAGACAGCTGACTTCGGAAAATGTAGGCAAAAAAATGTTAATTCCAGGAAGGTGTTTAAATATTCCACTTAACTCTTAAAGAAAAGCACAGCTTTCACAAAATGTTACACAATTATGCAGCCACTTATAATAAACTCGGTCGTAAATTGACCCCATTCAAATGGGAGTAACCAAGCATGATTGGAATACGTTTGAATTATCCGGCATGCTGATTAATCATGTCTTCCTAAAAAAAACCATTGTTAATTGAAGACATATTTTATCCTGCCAGATAATTTTCCATGGATTATGCGGCAAGATAATCGATATTGCAACTCTCTTAAGTTCTCCGTCCTAATAGAAAACGCGTTTCAGAATTTCATTCGGCATTTTATGAGACTGCACTCTCACTGTAATTCAACATCTAAGTTAACATTATATGAAAAAACACCTATCCCGTTGCTGTCTACTTCGTATTTCCAAAGTGATGAGGTTGAACACAAAAAGTTTTTGCTTTAATCTGCAAATTTGAAACTTTGAATGATGTTTTATCCCAGTCACCAGCTAAGGGCTGGTTTTATGTCCAAGGCAAATTTTGTCCACGTGTGTTACATAGTTGATAAAGATTTGTGAATGGTGACTGTGTGGTTAAAATGACCTACGCCGTAGATGCAGTAGACTAAAATGTGACTAGATCGGAGTCGGGCAGGTGTTATCGAAAATGTGCACCTGTATGTCATTGGAACACATTCAATGTTATCAACATTGAGATTCTGTTGTCAGGCCAATCTGCAGACACGTGCCGTGCCAATAGCGATCCAAGTCGTCCGTATATTTTCTTTTTTGTGCAAAAACTTTGTCAGAGTAAGTTATTGACCAGGAAATGTGGTGGTACGTCAAGGTGGGCGTTTTTGCTTTGTCAACTATCTGCGTCCTCAACCACCTCCAGTACTTTCGCCTCGTTGGTGACATCGGTCCCAGATGAGGTCGAAAGTGAGGGTGCGGTAGAATTTGCACTAGTTAATTAAAACTAAATGCTACCTCAAACTGTAGTTACCGTAACTGTTCTTAAGCTGTTTTGATCACACGCGGAACATCGGCGGCAGTGGCGGTCGAATTGATCTCAATACGCAGTGCAATTGGTTGGGTGTTTAGCACAGTTCTTGCAGATGGACGCATTCAGTTTACGCGTTTCTGTCTGTCAACGATATGAACAACAGAAAAACTTTCTGTCGGAAAGTATGTGAAAGCTTGCGAAATCACATCAATGAGACACATTGCAGTCTGGTCATTATTGTAGTGAATATCGAAGCAGCAGGATGTCACTATAGGCTTCGGAAACAGGAGTCAGAAAATCTGCCTTACGAGAAAGGAGTAAAAGTAGTTGTTCCAAGAGCTTTACTAACCTGATATTTCGGATTTTTGCTCAAGTCAATTATCAGAGAAATAGAGAGAGTCAAAAGGAGCAATAAATTGTCCAAGTGCTGTAGCCGGCAGCTACCAACTGCGATAGGCATGAGCGGCCTAACAACCACCTACGATAAATAATGCGACACCTGAGCAGTTTACAACCATCATCGGACTATGTTTTTGATAATGTTTGCGAGGAAGAATCCGATAATGTGGTGTACAAAAAACTCTCGTTCAGTAAATCGTGCATAATTTTTGATGAATATATCCCGGAATTTGCCCTTTCGTTTCTATTAGCAAATGTGCCTTTCATAATTGTCCCAAAACAGCCCAGCGCACAAAAGCGCCCAGAGGACATTTTATACGTCCATTTTGATGCTAAATAATTTACCTTGGCTAATTAAGCGTTAAGTTTATGGTCGACGTATTAACGTTTTAAGGGGCTTGTTCTCTTTTCCTACAACAACCATGATTATGAAAAAACGGTTTGAGAAAAGTTCCATTCAATGATTTAGAGTATGCAGGATTGACTCATTTTGTTAAACTGAAAACACCGTACCATCAAACGTTATGCTGGCTAATTACGAGCTATTTTACATTTGTTATATACTTCCAGGAAATTCCTGCGTAACCGGTTGCCCAATTATCGTGTCTGATGTTTGCCTTTAAAAGAAAAAGTCTTGAGAAATAGTGTTCTATTTACAACAAAGGCAGACGATATTTAAACCCAAACAGTCAGAATCTTTTGATGAAAAGGGCTTTCAGTGGTAATAACATTGATGAGATGATACCGACAAAGACAAGGAGACCGAAATGGCCATTTCTGGCTTATAAGCCGTCATCAGCCAGTCATACCCAACCCAAAATGTGGATCACTTGAGATTCGAACTTGGGATCTTTGGTCATGGAGTTTGACGCTCTACCATTGAGTTATGGGCCCGTTGTCCTCTCGGTTGTGATCGGGAATATTAATTATTCATTATGCACGGCGACTAGTTGCAGACAAAGATAAGATGATACCGACAAATAAATTATGACAGTGGGCGCTCGCCGATGAGGTTACGAAACATGCCCGTTCCGTTGTGCCTTGGGGCTTATACTAGAACCCTCGCAGGCAGTCGCAGGCACATTCATAGGTGATAATATTATTTTGACAACTCCCCCCTCCTAGGTCCGCGTATTTAAAAGAAGCCTTGTGCACTCACAGAATCCAGAAAGGCCTCATTTGCTTATGTCCAACAGATAAGTGGAAACGTTCATTTACTATGAACTATGTTAATTAGTAAGCGATATTCAAAACGCAAAATCGCCATGCGAATAACGAACACATAAGTTTGTGCAAAGAACATACATCCCTAAAAACGCTTGGCAAATTTACAACGACTTTTTGAATATTTTTTTGGAATTTAATAAACACGAGCAGAATATTATCTCTTATTTATGAAATACTGAGGAAATACATTCAAGAACGAAATACGATGAGTCATTGCATTAGGGTGCGTGCAGAGCCTAATAATTCACTCAGGACTTTCGTTGATCCTTGCAAAGAAATGCATTTGAAGGCAGATTTTCGATAGAAACCGTTTTAGATAAACTGTGGTTCTTATTCGTATTTCGGCTTCCTAATACATATATATGCTTCTTCTACTTCAGAAAGTCCGTTTTGGTAATATATTCGCATTATTGATTAATTTTTCGTGATTTTTTGTTTAATGCTCTGCTGTTGCCCGTTAACGTGATTGTCAGTTATTTTTATTGGTTCACAGTTTTCCAGTCAATGATATTTGTCCTACACTAATGTTCAGTTACATTAGTTTGTGCATACGCTGATGCAACATGTTATGCACAGTGTTTCTGTTCCTGTTATGCTTTCTCAATGGCGACGACGCCTGTTCTTCACTACCTCGTATGTTTTTCCTATGTTACTGCCAATTTACCTTTATTAAAATCGCGAAATGCATAAATGACGACTGAGCTATTTTTTTAATGAACATATGAATATCTAGGCGTCTGTTTTTCGCGTGATGTAAGTGTTTTGCTGCGCTGTAATATGTTAAGGTTAGGTCAGAGATTACATACGTTGTCTAACTATGTTTTTAAATTATTTGTTTGCCGTAAAATTCTTCCTGCATCGTCTAACTAAAACCAGACATTTTCCAGAATCCTCATATTGTTTTGATTTAATCTCAGTAGAGCTGTTATTTACTGATTGACACAAGCAGTGCAAAGTTACTCCCTGTCTGATCTACTAAATTTTATATTTGTGTGTAATGGTGGCGATAAGCAGTTTTTCTATGAAATAATTACTACACAACTAGCAGACAGTATACACAAAGATGTCGGGAGCTATTAACTAGCCGACCGCATCATTCTAATGCGGTTGACTTAATTTCCTTGCAGACGTTGAGAACTGTCCGCGTGAAAACGGTATACTTCGAGTTGGCACTGTTGCTGCACACCTCATCAACCAAATTTCTTCGCTAATTATGACAGAAGGAGAATGCAAATTAATCAAGCCTTCTTATAACGCCAGCCTTTCTGGCAGTACACTTGTTTATAATTGTCAACCGCCCTGGCCTGTACTGTATAAGCGTTCTAGAGCATACTCCTGCGATGTCGTCTGGAATAGCGTCATGTGCACTCGGAATCAGGTATAAATTCATCTGGAGTATCAACTTAATATTGCTGCCGTATGATTTGTCATAAAAAAAGCTTACAGGATATTGTAAACCTCGACCTCATTTAGGGCGGTAAGAAGAGCTATGACAATGGACCGGCTAATAGTCGCGTTTTTTTCGAAATATCAAACTGGAATACGTCAACGTATGGGCCAAACATCATAGGCGTTACCAAAATACATCACCCAGACTTTCTAGCAGCCGCGAAAAAAATTCTGAATCCAAACCGACCGAAACATTCTACACGAAAGAACGAGCCGGTGATGTCAATGAGGTCCATTCCCCTCAAACCTGTGCACTGCAAAATCTAGCTGCTTCCCATCATTTGGCATTGCCAATCTTGTCGAAGCCCACATTGTAACCTTCAGCTGCGCTTAGATAATAAAGTATTTGCATCAGGCTCTTGAGACACGTTTTGTCTTTATTTAGCTCCAAGTTGTTTTTTAGCTACTAATAGATAATTTAATAAAACATGCATAGCAATCAGTTACTTTACTTCCTATGATACCTAAGGGCCGCTTTATAAATAACATCTACTTTTTAGGGTCAATCTTCATGTATTTACCGTGTGTCACAAGTTCTTCTGCGAGAAAAGTTTGGAAAATTCAGGCCACCAGCCTCGCTAGTCGCTGGTAACTTCTTGCGATACTGACAAAGCTGCTGTCTGGTGCACATATACAAGGCAGATTGTATAAAAGACAGTTTTGAAGACCGTTTTGATAAGCCCAGGACGGTCCGTTTGAGGCATGCATGTGACACTGACCGACTTCTGTCTAAATTCATGATCAACCTTGTGTGAACTGTCTGCAGAAAGGCCAAAGTAGGCGACTGTGTGTTAACATTTGTCTTAGATGATGTAGACGTGATGTGTCATACTTCCTTACACTAGTGGAAAATTCACTAACGTTTGGTGGGTATACGACCGCTGCTTTATCGTTTCCTAAGCGACAAACGGACGATGTTTAAATTCGTACTTCTAAATGCAGGCGTGGCATATTTAACTTAATCTACTGACGAAGAATATAGATCCTTGTCCTGAACCTATTAAAGGAGAATGGTATCACATATGTCATGAGATTCATGTAAATGGCAGGCCTTGTGGCTTTCAAGTACTTATGTTATGATGTCCGCAGCGGCATTAGTTTGAGCAAAAAGTTTTTTCCTGGTTAACTACCGCTGAGAAGTATCCTCTCGAATCACATGTGAATGTTCTATCTGCTGACATCAAGGATGTTGTTGGGTGTGTGATGTTTTTGTGCTGCCGTGGAAGAAGCACCGGTAAAGTTCAATCATTGTCACTGGATAACCTTCTTTATCGGAAGAAAAAAAACCATTTGTGCCGCGTTTGGTAGACCTAGAGATGTGGGAGCTGACAACAAGCAAATGACATAGGGAAACACTAGAAGTCCATTTTCGATCGTCAGTTGTTTCAATAAGTTCGATTGAGGATCTGCTGTTATGACTTCAAAAGTTAATAAATCATCTTAAGTTCGTCGATTGGCCTATCTTTAGCAAATAACAGGAAATAAGATATTCTTCCGAACGCTGTTAAGAACCACGGGAATGTCTTAAACGAAATTATTGGAGGTGTAAATGCTTTGAAGACGAACGATGCTAAAGGGCATGCAATGTGTGCCATTGGCCGATGAGTCCAGTTTGTCCGACCTCGAGATGAAACCGTAGGTATCCCCAACATATGGCTTCTTCGCTGCAATAAGAATCACTTTTGGTGTTAATATAGCCCTCTTAGGGCGTAAAATATTTGCTATTTTGCGGGATTTTCTGGGCAGTTCATGTACAGTGAGTGACGTATCTCATGAAATATTGGCTGAAATTCGGAAATGCGTTTTCGATAAGAAGGATTACTTGGTCACGGTTGTAATACTGACTATCTTGCGGCATATCCTTATAGCATTTCGGAATTGGTAGGATGTCGGCTTTTAAATGCACTTCTTTTCAATCTCCAATAGAAAGTTTAATCGTAAAAAATGACCACTTAATTGACATGCCTCTTTTCTATTGATTTGTGATGGTCTTGCAAATTCAAATGTATTTTATAGAAACTATGAATAAAAATATGCTTATTTTTAGTCAATCAATAAAATAATCACGCTTTCTTTATATATTCTACTTAGGTAAAACTATAATAACGTTTCAAAAACGTTTCTAAATATAAGACTTTTTAAGACCCCGAAATGTCAATTCACACAGCATCGTACCTGGCCGTTTACCACTGCTCCTCATGTAATGAACAACATAGTTTGCATCCATTGCAAAATTTTATGGACTCTGCATGATATCCCTTTAATAGCATAGAAGAATATGTGATTTTTTACGCGGAACGCATGCACCTTGCAGACTGAAATTACTAAGCACTAATGCAACGAATGATCAGGCTACAAATTATTCGGCAATAAAAAACTCTTTTTAAACCTTATTATACTCATTTCTTAAGTATATAATATAAAAAAGACGAAACTCGCTATTGAATGACTCAAAAAAGAATATTTTTGTTTGTTGTTTCTATAAAATATATTTGAATTTCTAAGGCCATCGAAAATCAATAGGAAAAATGCATGCAACTTAAGTAGGCATTTTTTACGATTACGCTTTTTATTGGAGATTGAAAAGAAGTGCATTTAAAAGCCGACGCCCTGCCTATTCCGAAATTTTATAAGGGTATGCCGCAAAATAGTGAGTATTAAAACCGCGACCAAGTAATCCTTCTTATCGAAAATGCATTTCAGAATTTCAGCCAAAATTCCATGAGATAGGTCACTGGCTGTAATTAGTTTATCTATCCGGCAGACATCGTAAAAACTGACTTGTGAGATCATTCAGAAAACTATAGGGAGAGAGAACGCAGCATACAAGGAATTACTAGGAACCATTTGATGTTGATGGTAACCGAAGTTCATTTTTAAATAAACCTGCGAATTCGCCACTGCACACATGATATTTACTGCACATGTAACCGCAGCCTGTTTACTCACTTATAAAACCTAGTCAAATAACAAGACTATCCATGCCTTTAGATTTTTATTAGATAAACCTTTATTCATACATGCAAGAGCCGACATATCGTGTTTAGTTGGGTTTAATGTTGAAAACATTATACATTATACGATTGGGAATAAAGCGGATAACCTAGATGCAAAAAATGCTAAGTTATTTTAGTTTCTACTGGATTATGCCTCTTAAAGTCCCCTATACTTAGTATTCTGTGAGGACCGCAGTTAGTAAAAAGGACAGCATAAATAGCACGAACAAGGTTTATCGGTTTTTGACATTACTGTAAATTTAAATGCTTTTACTTTTGGGCACACATAAAAGTATACACTAAACTATCCTTTTTAAATTCGGTGCTGCAATTGATGTATATTTTTTCGGTTTACAACATGTGTGTTACCATACAATTTCAGGCTTGTAGAAAATGTTATCAAGTAATATCATTTGCTGTCTTTCCGACAGCCTTAATGAATATGTCCGGTGAACTTGTGTCAAGGCCTCACTACCTCAAAGAAACTTACATCTTACAGTGTATGGTATTAACATGCTGCCGCAAAAATGTTCCTTACAAAGGTGACATCCCGCTGCTACTGATTTCATATAGACTTACGCTGCTTGCTGATTAGTTTTACAACCCCTTTTAATTGATCTTAGCGAAACGAAAACGCATTTCGAAATTCCGTTTAACATTTCATAAGTTAGTTTACCTACAGCACATAGTGTTTATCATTTGGAAATGAATTCCACTTTCGTTGTAGTCACTTCATTTAATTACATACTGATCGTACCAACCATGACTGCTAAGGCCGAAAAAAGGTGTAATTTTCATAGAATAGATTTAATTATTTGGGAACACATGACCGTTCCCCTTTATGTTTGCCATCTTTTATACAGGCACATATGAGTGCTTGATCAGGGTCGTGTTCATGCACGGCAGTACGACAGCACAGTTTGTGGTCGGAGGTGTTTTTCTGTGTACCACGATCACCGTGGCCGTTTTAATCGATACCAAACGCGCGTCTCTTTTGCAGTCAGAGGTGACTGTGACGACTGGTGTTCTTTTGCCAGTGGTGTTTTTACTGCGTGATCTTTTTGGAAGGTCAGCGCGTCTAGACTCGCGCACAACAGCAGAAATGCTAAAAGTCACTGCGATCGGGCGTCGACTTGTCAGCGCTGATATGCACTCAGAGCGCTTCTAACAACTCACCTTTCCACCCAAGTCTTCCTCTGCAAGCGCACTAAACACACAAAATAACGACTCCAAATTTTTAATGTCTTTTTGAAGAGAAACGGTTGCTTGCTGGGGCAGCCACAAGGCCAAATTTCAATTGACCACTGATCAAGTAAAGATCGGCTACACAATTATTTGACACACTGACAATTATATAAGGAATAAAATTAGACAACTGTTTTCGTTAGTGGGCGTAGAAAATAATCTCCTGAGAAGATAACTAAACTAGGCATTTTTTACTCTTTTAACCACCAGAGATTTAGCTAATGAACAAAAACCCTATTTTGACGGAGAATGGAAAGCTAGTTTCGGAAAGACATAGTTTAGTAGACCAACCTGATGGACACAATATTGATAAGATTGAGAGAAAGAAAGGACTGCTTTATTTTGAAAATAACTTTCAAAACTTTCAACAAAAACGGGTCTCCAGTACACAGTGATTACCATAGAGATTAACAGGTATTGGACAGGTGGACATGATTATATATGTAGAAAAAAGGACTTTAAGGTGCAAAATCGAGTTTTAATTTTTGTTTTTCAACATCTTTGCGGGTGAGATACCGGGCTAGAAATTGAAGTATGGAATTCCGATAGGCCGAAGTGCGACAAGGGATGTGGCGGAAGCATCGATGCATGGGGCGTAAGGATTTCGCGGCCATTAACTCATTATGAAGGGGATGGACGTTGTCATTCAGAATTCGGTCAGCGAAATGCTCCACCGAGTTGAAGTGTCGCTGCACGATGATATCAACTAAATATGCTAGGAAACACCAGCAGCAGAGGCGCGCATTCGAATGACCCGTTTATTGTTATCTGTTGTATTTAGGGGTTAGAGTTAGGAATCAGGATTAGGACTAAGGGTTAAGGATAAGAGGTTAGATTTACTCCTTACAGATCTGATATAGTAGGTTTCCGGGGTGAACGGATATCCAAAGAACACAAAAACACATTCTGGAAGGCTTCCTAGAGGGTGAAATAAAAAACCTGAATGGCGCCACCGCGGCAAACATGATTGGTCCTAGGCATCGCTTGGACCACGAAGGAATTTCCGCCTTATCTACAGTGCCTCACTAAACTGCCTTAAGTAACTAGGTTAGCGTCTGCCAGCAGCACAATGTGACGGTCATAAAGCTATAAAAGCAGGTCTCATACGCACAGAAGAATCTGAAACAAGCTCCTCCACGTCTACAGTGATTAAATGTCGGCTAAATGCATGCACGGCTACGCGACCTCTCTCGCCAATCTCTCTCATGCCTTTTTGCCCACTGTATCTTAATTCTAACCCTCTTCTATTCTTACACCCATCCTTATGGAAAGACGAACTTCAGTCGAATTATTTCAAATCTCTTTTGATGTTCTTGTATCCCATTA
The DNA here is from genome assembly GCA_902702965.1 of Spirometra erinaceieuropaei. Classification (NCBI taxonomy): domain Eukaryota; kingdom Metazoa; phylum Platyhelminthes; class Cestoda; order Diphyllobothriidea; family Diphyllobothriidae; genus Spirometra; species Spirometra erinaceieuropaei. Next base: position 438,543 of record CACRXP010000042.1, on the reverse strand, counting down.
CCCTGTAAATATACTTGGTCAATTGGGATTTGTCGAAGGTTCGCCTAAGCACGCAAATCGGTCTTTAAAGCTATAAAAGACAAGCGCCAGTCATAGTTATTTAATCTTGCAGTGAGTGAGACCCACTACCTGACCTTTGCTTTAGGCAAATATGTCGCTCCATATTTATGAAGACGAATTATTTACTAGCAATGGATATAATTACAGTGCTATCTAAATTTCTGAGCATTTATGTGGATGCTTCTCGTTGACATTTTGTAGGATTCATCTGCATATTTAGAATCACGTCTCGGTGGCACGTTGCTGCCAAAATATAGAGTACTCTGTACAAATAAGCTCTGTTATGGCTGTTTGCTGTAAAATAAGGTCGAGACCGAAAAATCGCCTTAGTCGTATTATAGAACTGCGGACAGAAAAACGATTGCATTTGTCAAATTTTCATTGGAACTTCATGCACAAACAGTTCCGTTATTCACGACGATGTCTCTGTCAGTTAAATTTCGAAAAAAGGAAATATTTTCGCATTCCGTCCCTTACAAGATTAAATCGTAGTAGACAAATATTATGCGTTGGTCACAAAAGCAGACAATAAAACATGTGTCACAGTTTGTTGAGGTTAAGCGCACTATAGGCATTCAAAATAATTGTCGCAGATCAGACGGTGATTAAAACACAGAAAACTGCTTTTAAATTCAAACAACTGATAATGGCTTATTTACAGTAATAGAGTGACATAAATTTCTTTATCGGGCATCTCCTAAACCTCTAAGTAATAGCTTTTTTGCATAAGGATAAGATATTTTAACGAATTGGTTTTATTTCGCATGACTGGAAAGCAGAGGGTTTTATAAAATATATATTGAATGCGTAGCGCTTACTTCGTTACATATATCTCGATCAAATGTGGACGATTGAATCAGCAATGTTTGTGTCAAATTCGCTAATGATTAGTGCAGTAGGTATGCACAATAGGTGTAAAAACACATGAGACGTCAACCAAAATTTCGAAATGCGTTCTTGTTTAGAAAAGATAAATAAATAAGTTTTGTAAAATAAATCATGATGCAGCACAAATGTTTAATAATTAAGTTACCTCTGGGTGCCAGCATTCGAAAGTACTTATTTTCGGCTGCATGCAATGTCTATACTTTGCAAAAAAATACTTAAGTAGCATTCAATTTTCTCATTGATTTTCGATGCCCTTGAAAATTAAAGTATATTTTATAGACAACATGCATAAAAAGAATGATTTTTTTAACTCATTCGGTAAAAAATCTCGTCTTCTTACGATTTCATACTCCAAAGAAGAGTATGATTCCGTTTAAAAGAATTTTTTTCTAATTCCTGATTACTTATGAACCCGAACGGGTGTTACACTTGCATTCAGAGTTTCGAAGCTACCAGCCATGTACGGAAAACCATGCATTTCTCTATTGTGTTGAGAGGAGTCTATAAGAGGTTCATAAAAGGTAGCAGCGATTTGAGCGATATTGTAAACTTAAGAAGCCACATTCGTAAATGCAGATACACGACGCTTCATGAACGGCCATTTAACGGTATTAAAAATCTCACAATTAAAATCTTTTTTAAAACTGAATTAAACTATTCTGTTAAGCATGCAAGTGAAAGGAGACGTGTTTTTACCAAATGGATACTTTATGCATTTTTTCCATGAAATATAATTGACTTTTCAACAGCATTGGAAATCAATGAAAAAATTGCATGCTACATTCGAAGTCATTTTTTGCAAAGTATAGATCTTGCATGCAGCCAAATATACGTTTTTTCGAAAGCCAAAATGCTGAGGTAACTGGATTATTATATAGTGACATAACTCATGAAATTTGTCGAAATTTACGAATGATTGCACACCATTTGCAAACCGACACCATTTCATGAGTCAAATGTCTATGATAATTAAGTATCAGTTGTAAAGAATTAAAAAAACTAAGGAAATATTATAGGCAGTGTTGCGTTGTTTAGCAATTCCCATTCACTTTGAAAAGCCCAGTATCCCAAAAAAGTCAGAAACGACCCTAATTAAATAAAGTTCGTTTTCAGGTGTATAAAATGTGTTCGCATAACAAAAACATAGAAAATATGAAAGTAAACATAAAATAACGTCTTATAGCAGTGTTTTAGTAAAGTTTACTTCTAAATATCGTTTAATAAGTAGTGACCGTTTTCGAACTGCCTAAATTTTGAGTGCATATTCCGAAACCGTCTTCCAGTCCGTAGTGTCCTTTTTAGCGCACATGAAGTAATTGGCACAGGTATCGACAAGATATGGGGGAATTTGCTTGATTTCATCGAGTAAGGCCGGTCGGTTCCTAAAAATTTAGAAAGAACTGCCAGTTATAATTGCAAACATACCAGTTCCTGTTTATAAATAGCAATTTTTTCCGTTTAATTAATTTATATTTTATGTTCGTTTTTGATTGCGCTGACTTTCAGATCAGCCTCGAAATGTTACTGCTTACCTCATGATTTTCAGTTCTTTTATCCGATTGCCCATAAAGACAGATTCTGAATTACCTGTTTGTTGCGAACATTAAAGTAGGATTGCTTTTGAAGTCATTTACCGAGTTAGTGAGCGTTTGCACGCTTCTTTTCACAAAAATTGTCATTTAGGCCACACGGAAAGAAACATTTCAACATCAAACTCCATTTTTGAAAAAAACTGGCTGTCCACAACGAAAGTCAGCAACGAAAATTCCTTCGAACATTAAGAAAGCGTTTCATAATAAGTCACCTCTTTAAATAGTGCTTTAATACTGAACTCCGTTGACGGATCTCTGTGTAATTTGAATTTTTCCATGGAGTGACGAGTAACAATTTAACACGTTTGGCTTTTTTTAACGCCTCTAAGCAATTTAAAAATTTTTTACCGTAAACCCAAGAAAATACCTTCCTCTATACGCACAGGCCATTTTTACTGTTTTTGCTTGCTTTTAGACTCCGTTCTTTGATTTTGATTGCATGGATGGGCACCCATATAAATGCGTATATTTTGCTGAAACTGTGAATGTTCTGTTCGTTTTATTCCTGAATAAAGTATGCACATAATCTAAACTACACGATAAGTAATTTTTCACATGTTTAAATTACCATTCCATGGTGGTCACCCATGTGACATCAGGAAGAGGTTTACAAACGGAAAAACAATTTCAGCCCATTTAAACAAAGGAATCCATATCTGCGTTTTAACTGTATTTTTGGACACCAAATCGCACATAACTACTATTTTGACACATTTAAATTGATAAAACCTCTGGTTTTTATGAACTTACATTTTTTACTGCTTGATCGCCATGGTGAACATCGGGCATAAAATAAAATTTCTAATTCGGATAAGTCTGTTTGTATAAACTCTTACGGCTAAATTACTGTCCTTTCACAATAGAAAAAGTCGTTTAGATGCGTAATCGGGATCTAGGACATGTATTAGCATAAGATATTGCACGAATATATTCCAATGTTCATTTTTGCTTATATGTATTGATATTTTCCTTTATATAATTTCGTAAACACAATTTCTGCACAAGAATAGGACATTTTATTTAAGGAAGCGGATGAGCAAACAAATTCTCTACGTTAAATGCGTCCAAAAAATCTTTCATTAGATGCCTTTATAAGATTTCATGAGGTACGTCACGCACTGCAAATTTGTGCTGCATTATGATTAGTTTTACAACACAATTTATTGTTTCTAAACGCAGAACACCGCCTCATCCTAAAGAAAACGTTCTTCTGTCTGCCGGACCGAGAGAAGGCCACTTGGAGGCATCCTCGGTCGCGTCAGTGGCACCTGCTGGACTATGTCCTCGGCCGGAGGCGAGATCAGCGGGACTTGCTGGTGACAAAGGGTATCGCGGGCGCCGAAGTGTGAACCGACCATTGCCTCGTCATTGCGAAGATGCGTATTCGCCTACAGCCTCGCAGGAGACCACAAGGTAAGCGACCCCCAGGTAAGCTGAATGTTGCTATGTTGTCTTTGTCCGCTCATCATCTTCATTTCAGCAATGAGCTACCTCAACGACTAGGCAACCTTCCAATCGCTGCCACCGACGACGCAGCCGCTGCCGAGAACGCATCCGTGGAGAACCGCTAGTGTCAACTGCGAGACACGGTCCAGTCGACAGCGCTCGCCGTCCTTGGTCGTGCTCCCCGCTAATACCAGGACTGGTTCGTCGACAACGACGCCGCCATCAGAAATCTGCTAGCTGAGAAGAACCGCCTACACAAAGTCTACGTAGATCACACCACTGATTCCACCAAAGCTGCCTTCTACCGCAGTTGCCGCCAAATTCAGCAACGACTGCGCGAGATGCAGGACGCCTGGACTGCTAGTAAAGCTGAGGAGATCGAAGGCTATGCGGACCGCAACGAATTGAAGAACTTCTTCTCTGCGATCAAAGCTGTCTACGGTCCGCCGACGAAGGGCACCGCTCCTCTCCTCAGCACCGACGGCAACACTCTCCTGACTGAGAAGACACAAATTCTACAGCGCTGGGCTGAGCATTTCCGAGGCCTCCTCAACCGCCCCTCCGCCATCTCCGACGCCGCCATCGAGCGTTTGCCGCAAGTGGAGACCAACGTTGACCTCGACCTCCCGCCATGACTGCGCTCTTCCAAGGGATGTGGCGTCAAGGTGAATTCCCGCAAGATTTCAAAGACACAACCATCGTGCATCTCTACAAGCGCAAAGGGAATGGCCAAGTCTGCGACAACCACCGCGGCATCTCCCTCCTGATCATCGCCGGGGAGATCTTCGCATGATTCCTCCTCAACCGACTCAATTACCATCTAGAACAGGGCCTTCTGCCGGAAAGCCAATGCGGCTTCCGTCGTCATCGTGGGACCAGGCGTATGATCTTCGCCGCCCCCGTCAACTTCAGGAGAAGTGTCAGGAAATGCGGACCCACCTGTACTCTACCTTCATGGACCTGACGAAAGCCCTTGGCACGGTGAATCGTAAAGGACTGTGGAAGATCATGCAGAAATTCGGCTGTCCGGAGCGATTCACTTAGATAGTGCGTCAGCTGCACGTCGGTATGATGGCGTGAGTCACGGACAACGGAGCTGTCTCAGAGGCATTCGCAGTGACCAATGAAGTGAAGCAGGGCTGCGCACTGGCGCCTGCCCTCTTCAATCTTATGTTCTCTGCCATGCTGACGGACGCCTACAGCGACGAACGCCCCGGGATCCGCATCGCTTCAGGACGAACGGTCACCTCCTGAATCAACGGCGGATGCACTTCCAATCGCGCGTATCCACAACCACCATTCACGAACTCCTCTTCGCCGACGACTGCGCATTCAACACCACCTCAGAAGAGGAGATGCAACGAAGCATCAACCTGTTCTCCGCCGCCTGCGAGAACTTCGGTCTGGTCATTAACACACAGAAGACTGTGGTGATGTACCAACCGCCTCCCAACTCAGCCACATCCCCCAACGCGCCGCCGCAAATCAGCGTGAATGAGACCCAACTTCAAGTGGTGGAGAACTTGCCGTACTTGGGCAGTACTCTCTCCCTCAACACCAAGATCGACGACGAAATCGCCAACAGGATCTCGAAAGCCAGTCAAGCCTTCGGTCAACTCCAAAGCACAGTTTGAAATCGCTACGGTCTTCAGCTGAGCACGAAGCTGAAGATGTACAAGGCCGTCATCCTGCCGACACTACTGTATAGAACGGAGACTTGAACGGTGTACGCAAAGCAGGCACGCCGTCTGAACCACTTGCACCTCAATTGTCTTCGTCGTATCCTGAGGATGAAGTGGCAGGATCGAATCCCCGACACTGATGTGCTGGAACGGACGGGAATCCTCAGCATCTACGCCATACTGAGGCAAATTCAGCTGCACTGGAGCGGCCACCTGGTGCGCATGGACGACGAGCGACTACCCAAACGACTCTTCTATGGAAACGTCGTGACGGGTTCTCGCCGTCAAGGAGGCCAGATTCGCCGTTACAAGGATACCCTGAAGTCCTCCCTAAAATGCCTGTAAATCTACCCGACCAACTGGGAGGAGCTGGCACTTAATCGACCGACATGAGGGAGGACAGTGAAGACAGGCGCTGCGATATACGAAGCCAACGTCATCGCTGCCGCCAAAGCGAAACGTGAAGCCCGCAAGTCACCACTTCGCCTAGTAAGCACCGCCGCCGCACAACTGCTTCCAACGTGTCCTCGATGTCAACGGACATTCCGGGCTCGAATCTGATTTGTTGGGCATCTTTAAATTAACTGCGCCTCTCGAACGGCACCAACCATCGTCCCCCCGCCTGCCGCTTCCTCCTCCTCCTCCTCCTCCTCCTCCTCCTCCTCTCCGCCGCCAACTAAACCTGGCAATTCTTCTGACCCACAACTTCCTTTATCCTCCTCCTCCTCCTCCTCGCCCACTGCTCCGACGGCGGCCGCTCAGGCGACTGTCCCGCGCACAGCAACCGACACTACCACCACATCCCCCGACTCCAGGGATGAGTATCAGGACTACACCTGCCCTCACTGCGACCATACCTTCACCTCACACATCGGCCTCGTAGGTCACTTGCGAATCCATCGCACAGAGACTGGCGAACCAGTGCCTGGAGCACCCACCTATACCCACCAAGCCCGTCTCAACTGCCGACACTGTCCTCGCACTTTCGGGCCATTGCATGGGCCTATTCGGCCATATGCGCATCCACGACGACCTGCGGTAGACAAACGCCGGCAACAACACACATTCACTCACTCCCTACCTCCTCCACCACCACCCCACCAGAAATCAATACTCACACACCTCATGCACCCAACTGCCACCTCCCACGCAAATGGGAAGTGTGCATCTCGACTCGGTCCCCATGCGGCTTCGGCTGCACGGATGACTTGATTCCGAGACGATCCCGACACGTCAAGCGCCGTAAATAGGATAATTGCTGATTGACGCCCGCTCTCGGTTCACGCAGTTCGTTGCATTGTGTGTGTGTTGTGTGGAGTGGCGGACTGTTGGGCTGGGGACGGGCTGCAGCTGCACCTTCCACGGCCCTCTCTCGCAAGTGAGAGACACGCCGTTCAACCCCCGTTGTTTGAAATCCTGGTGTTTGTGTGTGTATGGGGGGCCAGGTCGTGGCGTGGCGCGCGTAGTCATGATCAGTCAACCATGACAGCTACTGCGCCCATTCCTCACTCCAGTCTGCTGACCAGCTCGAATAGCTGCTGGGGTGTGGTAGTGGTAAAGGAGAGTAAGGTCGACGGCTCAGCGCACTTTCTCCTAACTATAAACAACCTGACGCGCCTGAAGCTATCACGGTGCGCTAAAATCCGTCGCCTGGAAGGTTGCCAACTGACGGGGTAACTCGGACCTCCTCCTTGACCGGAGGCGGCCTGAGAGTCAGGCTGCAATGGCTCCTTTTTAATGTGGCCTTTATGGCACTCCCATCACAGTGTGGGACCGGGCCAGGCGTTGGCGGCATGCCCAGGTGCGGCTTCGGCCGTGCCAGCCTCCAAATCTCTCCTGTGTTGGTTTAAATCCTGGTTATTTGTTGTGTGCACCAAGGGGTGTGGTGGAGCGCAAAGGTGAGGATTCGTCCGAGCCATCCACCCGCGGCCTTTCTTGTCTCCGGTCTTCTTGACTCTGTCTTGACACCGGGCTCTGGCGAGGGAGGAGGAGAGAGTGTAGGTGGATGCTACGCAAGTCACTATAAACCCCTGCGTAAGTCACCGTCCCTGCTTCCATTGCTGCTGCAACAGTGGGGCACACGGCGGACATCATTGAAACCGATGGTCGAACTGTCATATTGGATTAACACAAGAAAGACACGATCGGCATCGTCACATGGGAGTAAAAAATCGACGTGTTGTAACCTTTTTTGGTCAAATTGTATCAGGCATACGTAATAAGCCCAGAGTTACGTTGGCCACTCATTCGTTCCGCAGACTTCATTCAGTCATCATTTCCTGCGAGTCGTTGGCAATTTTTCTCAGCAAAGTCTTGTTGCGGTGTTAAAGCGAATAGTTTAGATATGACACATACTAGTAGCGTTAGACTGAATTCCCAGAATCGCATTTTGATGGGTTAATTCATGGGTTTTTCTTACCGAATCCAGAGTACCGGAAATAACGTTCAGCTCTCAGCGGTGAAGATCTGTGTTGCGAAGGAAACTGATATTGTGTACTATTATGATCACTTACACAGCCGGTGAGTATGCTCAATTTAAGGCAAAGCTCGCTAGAGGCAGGCAACTTCATACAAACAAAACTTTTTTCAACGTTCATATTTGTCAATGGACGGTGTGATATTTCCCCAAACCAAAACGCAATAGATTATTTTCATTTTTTTGCATTTCGCGTACAGGTTTTTGGTAAAAAACAACAACCCGACAGGGCTCAGGAGGACAAGAAGGACTGGATCGGCATGCTCAACACCTGCATACACGGGGAGGGGGGTACGCGCATCGACGGGCAGGTAACCAGAACATGTATCATTGTAGATCGTGTTCAATTCATAATATTGCCTCTGGACGCAAATAACTACACGCACACACGAGCACAAACATTTCCGTACCTTATCTCAGATATGTATGGAAGCTACCATAAGTTCGTCAAGATAAGTTGGACCAAACCAAAATAAAATATCAGAATTCAATAGAAAAGTGCTGTATTCCAAACCATTTCTCTCAGAATACAACAGCTGTTTGCTCATGCGTAATGACCACTTCGAAGGCCAGAACGACCAAACATAGAAGAGTTATAGGAAGCAAGTTAGGCCAACGTTATTTGACGCTGCATCTGTTGCAAGGCGTTTGAAGATTTTTAAGATGATTTTCCCCCAAGCCGCTTTAAAGAGCGTCAAAATAGTCGCTTGTGGAAAAACATCTTCCACATGTAAGCTTTTGAATACGAGTGCATCTAAATGGAACGCTATTTTTTCCGCCACATTGCTTGATAAAATGAAAAGTTCGGCGACGGCAGACACATTCTCCACATCAAATTGCATGGAATCGATTGGCATGAGCTGGAAGCCACGAGCGCGTCCTATGCGGGTCCTTGACTTAAGCAGACTATAAAATGCACGAGAACGTCTTGAAGTTCGTCTTTCAGTGAATGTGAATCTAAAAGTCCGATATGAAGTATTGGTAAATGTGATGAAATTTAGTTTGACATGGCAGTGTTATTTGCATTAATACAATGATATTCCGAAACTCTCTAGTACGCTCTGTGAGGTCAAATTAGGAGAGAAACGCCACCTTTAATTTAAGTTTGGTGTTAAAATAGAGATTAGTCTAAGGGCCTAATGTCCTGTCTAGATTTATTGCTCGCTGCAAGGAATTTTCGACTAAAGTAAACATGAAAATGGACAAAAATATTTGCTTTTTCGTTAATTTTGATTTAACCGAGTTGACGATAAACAGAAACTACTTCATCCGTTAAATCATACTGACACAACTATGAAGACCTAGGCGGTTCAATGGGATACGAGCCTGTTTGATAAACCCGTTATTACGAATATTTAGAATTATGGAATTCTGCGTCGTAAACAAATCCAAAAGTGAATAAAATAATTTAAAGTTATTTTTCCAACTGCTAATTAATCCTTTTCTCCTTTAACACCAGTCGCGCTAGTTAACCAGCGAATTCAACTTATAAAATTTAGTGGCAGATGGCTGGAAGTATATATTATCATACGCCACAGACTATGGAAGTTACATGAGAACGCATCTTACTTTTAAATAACCAAATATTGAAATAAAGTCATGATCAAACTACGTTTACATAAAGAGCGAGTTTAATGCTCATTCGTGGCAGCGTAAAGTTGGATGCCAAGTTTTAAAATCCAGAAGTCTCGAACGCCATCAACCTTGGAGCATGAATGCAGTGTCGTATCAGTTTTAGCAGCCATCCAAAAATGCGTTTAAGTTTTCCCCTTGTATTGCACTTTTACGGAAAATTCAACATTTGCATGGACTCTTTGCAGCAAGACATCATATAACCGTAAGATCCCTCGAATTAGTGGACAAAACTTCCAGGCTGCAATAGAAGTGCAGAAAACATTATCAAAATGAATCCACGTTGATTAAATGATATCTAAAACGGATTTTTACAAAAATAGTCAAAGTGAATAATGAAAGTGAGAATGGTTTTCCTGCTAAGGCTTTTTGTAACCAGTCATGTAATGCTTCAACTTTGAATATACTGGCAGTATATACTACTTTGCTGCGGATAAATGTAAACATCTAATCCAAAAAAAACTTGGGTAGGTAATAAGGCATCTGTACGTTGAATATTTACGCATAATGTATACGCTTACTTATATGTCCCTATGTAACAAATGAGCGTTTGGTTTCCGCAATGCAGAAATTGGTTTATTAGGAAAAGCCGTTTATATGCTTTCAGTGTAGAGACGCTTAATTAAGGATTAATGCAGATTCACCGACGCGTTCCGCCAGCACATTGGCAAACAATGCTAAGTTAGAAGCGTAATTATTTCTAAAGCATAAAATTTTTTTATTAAAAGTGTCAGAAAAACTTACGTGTTACCACTGCCTTCTTGCAGGCCAGGTTTGGTAGTAACTGCTGAAGTAGCATAAATAATTTAATAAACAGGCTAAAAGACATGACTGATGATGACGCAAAACTGTTTTGTTTGTATTTTCGACACCACATATGCATGGAACAAATAACCAATGAAAATCATCGGAAGCAGAACTATGTGAAATTTTGCAGCGTTAGATTACGCATATTGGTAAAAGGTCACAGTTACTGCAGAACAGTAAGTACACCACCTTCTGGAAATAACCTTCTGCCATAGTCATAACACGTCATAACTGCGTAGTCAACTGTTCTCATGCAAACCGTAAATGCAAGTAGGAATGCAATTTCTAGCCTCTCTTGATGGCACCAGAAGGCTTTTGTGTGATGAGTTGGCATCGATGCCGCTGGATAAAACAGACTGACGCTAGTCTGTGCAAAGAGTGGTTTCGTTGCAAGCAGGCGCCCACGACTACTTTGACAGAGAATAATTTTCAATGTAAAAAAAATTTATGACAGGCTTAAAAGTTACAGCTTCGAGAGGATTGCACAATAGGCAGTACGTCTTTTCTATGACAACAGCTATCTACGCCTGTGAATGTATTTGCTAAGAAGGCATTTTAGAAAAGTCTGGAAAGAAGATTATTAGTGGTTAAAAACGAATGTCATGCCGCGGACACTGCTGCTATTTCTATTAGTACTTCCATACGAATGCCTAGGTATGGCACGAATTGTAGTTTACTGACCGTTAAGAGAGGTTCTACTCTATAACCGCGCTACCTAAAGAATTGTTATGCCACATGATGTTAACATATTCCATTCGCGGAATTCGGGAACAGAAACTGCGCAGTGCAGGTGGCTTTTCGCTTAAGTCCCGTGAGATTGGGATTCAGCTCAAGATTAGGTCGAGGGTTAAGCTTACACCAGACTGTAAGTACGCTTTCTGATATTAAGCCAAATGCCGCTTAATTTTCAAAGGCGATGAGGCGGTTATTTTTCACCTTTCTTACCAGTATCACCAAGAGCAACTAGGCAGATTTAAGACTGCTTTCGATGAGGTCCAAGAAAGATAAGATGAAAGACATACTTATAGTGAATACGCCGGTAATATTTCCGGCACTCCAGCAAACCTTTTCATAAACCCCTAACATAAATTAACCCCAAAAATCTTAGAAAATAATTTCTTAAATCTAATGGCGAATTTAGACGTTTGCCTAAAGATGTTTTAATCCACGGCATATTAAGTGTAAAATGTTGGAAGGGGATGCATTGGTGTGATTGGTTTTAGTTGTTTTAGTTCTCTTGACAAATTTCTACAAAATAACTAATGGACTTTAAGTGTTTAATGGGAAACATGAATCTAGTTACTGCCTTCGGCATGCCAATGGCTTTTCAGAAATTTAACGTTTCAGTCAAAAGCATTTTTTATAATTGTTAGAACGAAATGTCAAAATAAAATTATTATTAGCAAAAAATTTACTTTAGAAGCCCTGTCACGTCAAATGTGCTCTTAAAGCATTTGCTTAATCTGCTCTATTTCATCTTTACGTTTCATGCGCTGTATACCGCTTAGCGGTTGTTCATTATTTTAACATTCTGCGTTTAACTGTCTCTAAGTCAAGTTGCACAGTTATAGCGATAAGCATATCGTACACGTAGGTTCAAAACACTCGGGTCCTTATTTTACATAAAATATTGCAATTTCTCGTTTTGGTTAAGATACAAAGAATATGATGCTTACTTAATCAACATGTAATACACTTTTAATTTTAACGTTTGTAAGTTAAACATCATTTGTCACCATTACGATTTCCTCATCTGAGCCCAGTGCGTACACAATAACCTATATTGTTTTAGATTTCTGAAACGATTAGTGATCTAATAGCACTTGAAATCATTAAATATCAATTTTCCCACTACCACTTATCATTAATAATTGTTAAAATCAGTAGTCCGTCCATTTGTAAAATAATCAAATGTGCTCGGATTTCAGTCTATAAATTATGCCTTAATCCAAAGCAACACGGTTGGCCGCAAATTACTTTCTCGAAGTACAAGAAAGGTTCTGTTTAACTCTGCTTGGATGCGAATCGACAAGCATACATACAGAATGCGTGTAAACTCATGATACGTCAACATAAATTACTAAATGCGTTTTCGTTTCGAAGAGATGAATTAATTTGCGTTGTTAAAATAATCATCCGGCAATATGAATTCAACCACCTCAGAATGCTAGCATTCAAGAGGTTTTCCTTTCGACTACATGCAAAAACCACGCTCTTAAAAAAATATTTACTGAGAATGCATTCTTCTCAATTATTTTTGATTAACGCAACACGCTATCACAATTCATGGAAATCATGGATAAAAATTATTATCAATTTGCTCATTCAGTAAAAAGTACGCCTTTTTCCAAAATTTTACTCAAATGAAAGACAGAATTCGGTTTTAAAAGTTTTTAATTGTGAATTTTTTTATGCCCGGTGGAGCCTGTTCCTAAACCGTCATGTCTTTGTATGTGGTAATGGGCTTCTAAGAAGACAATCCGACTCATATCCACTGTTTATTGTGTGAAACCAATTTGGTCTCCTTTCAATACCACAGAAGAGTGTATGGTTTTTCGTACAGGGAAAATATACGGCTAGTGGTTCGAAAATTCTGAATGCAAGCGCAAGGGCAAATCGTGTTGAAATTTATTCGAAAAATTAAAAAGTTCCTAAAAAACGAATTATACCCTTTACTCTGAGTGGACAATTGGAAGCAAACGTAATCTTCTACAAAATGATCAAAAGAATGTATATGTATCTTGCATTTTTTCATAAAATATAATTAAACTTTTAAGAACATCGAAAATCAGTGAGAAAAATGCATCCTAATTAAATTCTCTGTTTTAGAATGCGTGACTTTAACTGCAGCCGAAAAAGAAGATCGTTTGAAAACCGGTAGCCTTATTTTAGGAGACTTTTTTGCTAGAAGATTAGGCTGACAGCCCGACTTTTCGGAACGAAAACCCTTTTTCTAAATTTAGGTTGGAACTTAATGATTTATTCCACCTAATTTAGGTACCTTTTTTCTCACAAACATTAAATTGATGTGGATTATACTCGTTTGTTATTTCACTTATTATCACTCCGGCGCATGGCGTCTTTCTATGTATCTATAACCAAGCCTCGGAATTTTGTTCGCACACTCGAGGTAGCGTTTATCTGAGGAAATCTTAGTTGAGAGATTTCGCGCGTTCTGTATTTTCATTAAACGCTCGATACAGGGCAATTGCCTAAACAAACTTTCGACCGACTCTAAAATCTGCTTCAGAAATAAATGAGTGCTTAAATGTTGCTGTCATTCAAAAAACCAAAATTTTGAAGCTGGCATGTAATTTCACGTTCTTCCTGATTATTATTTACGTTTTTGCTAAAAGTGTCCTATCTCAATTCTCATTATGGTTTTTATTTTTAAAATTACTCGGTGATTTTGAGGATCTAACGTCTTTTGTTAATACCATACACGTCTTCTAAAGCATGCAAATATTCTTTTCTCTGCATCCTTAGTATTCTTATTGGCAGATAAGTGTAAGCAGCATTAAGTTGACTCCCCAAAATAAAGCAAATAGTTGTAATTTAACCTGGTATAACAAACCTCGATTTATTCCGCAGAGACATGTTCAGCTAGTGGAACACATTGACGCCTTTTTTGCAATGTGACAAAAAAATTCCAGCGATTTTAATCTAACTGCAGAAACATGTGTACTTAACCTTTTTAATAAGAAACAGTCTATTTGCAATATGTCAAAAAATAAGAAACGACTTTTTAATTAAATTTTTAATAAAAAACAGTCTAACAGCTATATGTTAAAAAATAAGAAACGACTTTTTAATTTTCCTGATCGGGACAGTTAAAATATCGTGTTTCATTCCATCCGAGTGGCTTTTAAGGTGGAATAAATTCTCTAAGCTGGAATTCCGAAATACGTTGTCAGTTCCCAAAAATAACCCAAATATATTTTTAAGCGACAAACAGCAAAGAGAAAGACTCCACTTAACCGTGCTTATAATTTGGAGCATGTGATATGGGTTTTATTGACATATATTTAAGAGCCGTCACAGAAACGCCATTGCAAACAACGGTTCCTTCCGAAGACATCACTCTTGAAGTAACAATCAGTTATATTATAAAATTTTCGCTGTCGGGCACCAGCGTAGGATTAAATGTTCGGCCTCAATTAAAGCAATATTTGTGTTTTTCATTTTGTCAGTTTAGTGTCTATCGTGCTGCGCCATCTAGGTATGACACGAATCGTAGTTTACCGACCGTTAAGTGAGGTTCTACTCTATACCCTCGCTACCCAAGGAATTAATTTGCCGCATTATTTTAACAAACTCCATTCCTGGCAGATTTCCAGCTTTCAAATACGTTTTTCATCGATTGTTTAAACGCGTTCTATTTTGAAGAAAGAGCTATTCAAATGGCCTGAATTTTTCTCAATGGTTTTTGTACCCTTATGTATTCAGTATATTTTACAGAGAAAATGCGCAGAAGTTTTCTTGTATTTGCCGTTTTTAGCAAATTAAATATTATTTAAGCTTTGTATTTAAAATGACTCCAAGGTTTTGAAAATTGTATAAAGTTTTGAATATGTTGGAACCAACCTGCCCTTACGCTTGTATTCAGGATTTCCGAGCACCAAGCCGCATACTCTAGGTAAAATATTATATATTTCCAAAAGCTATTTTAATGAGGACATAAAGAGTTCATCAGATTTTTTGATATTTGTGGTCAAAGTTGTCCACACTATAAGCGACCTTATTTAATGTGTTGATATAATGTTGTCTGACTGGGCATTTCACAGTCTGAGAAATTCCCGTAATTAGAAACATCCATTTGACGTCATGGAACTGTTTATACCCATACAAATACCATTTAGGAGTTCGACTGGGCCGGTGCAGTGTATGGGATTGTGTCGACGACAAATCCTCTTTCTTTTGATTTTAATTCAAAAACCTTCACTCAATGCTTGTACAAGTTCATGATTTTAGGGTGATCATGGTTTCACCTGTCAAAGGACCGCTTTTAAAAAAATAGCTACGTAACTGTCTTATGGCAAATCTCGGTGCCAACAAAACACTTGGAAAAAGGTTATATGTTTTGCTACTTTGATCATCTTTCCTAACCCGATGAGCACAAATGTGAGTTCCCTCTGAGTGTAACATAAGCATATGCATTAAACACGAGTAATTGAAGACCACCAACATTTCGGTCATCTGTGTTACTGAGTTTGAAATCCAAATAACATAGTTTGACAAGAGCATCAACCAAGTTACTGCCGATCAACTACTTTCGTTTTTCAAATTTTCAAATGAGGCTTGTCGTACTCCCTTACTGAAGGCAAATGAATAAACATAAACTTTTAATTATTGGATATGTGAAAGTTGCGAACAAATGATACTTACTTGCGAACCTGCACTTTTGGCAGTTGTTTCCCATGATTTCTACCATGTGGTACACAGCAAGGTGAAACAGATTGGATGACTTATGCAGCATCTACCCCACATACCCTTCCACAAACTGAACCCGGTGTCAATACAAAGTAGAAAAGACCGGAGGTGGTAGAGGACGCAGATGGATGGTACGGTCGAACCCGGACCTTGGTGCTCTACTACACAACCCCTTGTCCAAATTGCAAATGACCAGGTTTTTTAACCAAAAACCAGAATAGGGGGCGGGCAGTACTGGAGCCGCATCTAGACTTGCCCTGGGTCGTTTCTCCTGAAATGGGATTGTCATAAAGACCACATTATGAAGGAGTCAGTTCGAGATGACCCTTAGACCCTCCACGCAAATACACAACACTGGGCATACTTCGAGATTCACGTCATTCCGTTAGTTAACAATCTTCCAAGCCAGAACATTTAACCCAATCCGAGATCTCCACGCGCGTTGGATTGATTTTAGTGAGGTAAAAGCGCTGAGTCCTTTTCGTGCGAGTCAATCGATAACTCAATCCCATGTTAAAACTTAGTCGAGAAAAGCAAAGAAAACGTCGCGCCAGAGCGGACTTCACATTCAACGTCGCACAGTGAAGAACAAAGGCAATGGTTGGAAGGTCATTTAGTCAAACTGAAATCAACGGTAGTTAAAGTGTGCACTTAACCGTTGCCCAAACACCAAGTTAAGCGAAATAGATAAATGAGCGTGTAGAAATGCTCAGCAAGTAGAGAAACTTCAAAAGGCAGTGTTAAAAGGGCTTGGTGACGATGTTTTGTTTTGTATGTGGCGGAATATGTGATAGTGTGGATTAGCCGGTGGCAATCTATCACAGCTTTCGTGGCCTCGCATGTGGTCTAATAGGTCCATGCAGTGGAGAAATGTGTGGATGCAGTAAGGCAGCTGAGAGAGATGCGTCACGTTTCATGCCTACAAAGATGGGAGTCGCCCTCACCGTTCGGACTGTTATCCGTGCTCGCTTGAGCAGTGCCACCTGACATAAAGAGGCGGGAGTTAAGAAAAAGTATATACTTGACAGTGATATGGAGGTCAAAACGCTCGCCTTGCAATTTAAATGGTGTTTGAAATGCAGGGTCTCAAATAGAGCACCTTAGAGACGGTTTGTCAATCTGCCAAACATTATCAGATCAGATCAGATCAGATTTATTAAGGTAAAGGTAGGCGAGCGCTTTTGAACTCCCTTTTGGTTACAATATCAT
Organism: Spirometra erinaceieuropaei; assembly: GCA_902702965.1. NCBI lineage: Eukaryota > Metazoa > Platyhelminthes > Cestoda > Diphyllobothriidea > Diphyllobothriidae > Spirometra > Spirometra erinaceieuropaei. The sequence continues at coordinate 421,321 of CACRXP010000042.1, read as the reverse complement.
CATAAAAAAACAATGTGTAAGGCAAGTGTGAAAAAAATAGGTAAGTAGGTACATACGACAAGCACTGGTCACTGGTATAAATTTGTATGTGAATGCCTCCTATTTCAAAATTGTACAGTAACCAGTACGATACAGAATAGACCAAGTAATATCGAAGCGAGCGCATAGGCTGCGGGCAAAAGATAACAAAATTTGTTAAACGTTATGTTAAAAAATATAGTGAATAGCATGATTTGTGACATGAAAAGTTGGGTGGGGCTGGCGGAACAGTGGGAAAATTCGTTATTTTCTGATGCAGCGGAGAAACATAGCCTTGTAATTGCCAAAATTCCTCTTAAATGAGTCCACAGATGAGGAAATAAAGACGTCCACAGGCACAGCATTCCAAGTATTTATCGGTCCGTGGCTGAAGAAGAACCTCCCTGGGTACAGTTTCGCTCCTGTCACAAGTAGATTGAGAGGGTGTCCTCTCAGATTTGTAGTGGCAGCCAGCTAAAAGAAGACACTGAATGCGAGAAAGCAGTGCTGACTGCGTAACATACTAGAAGTTTGAATTAAGTCGCCACGGAGTTGAAAGTAATCCAGGGGAAAGAGGATAAGATTTGAAATTCCAGGTTATTAAGGTGAGTTATAATGACCTCTGACAAGATTGGTTGCCCGTCATTAGACATTTTCGAGGATGGAGCGAACCTAAACAGACCAGGGTCTGACACAAGCGAGAATGCGAGTGCCAGGAACTAGTTGATCAAAAGAAGAAGCGATCACTGGAACAATGGCTTTTTTCGCCTGACGTTTCGGATTCTCTCTTGAATCCATCATCAGAGACAGTTGCAGACAAGGGTGGCTAGTGTACAGGAAGTCGCAGTATTTATTGGATGCGGTCGTCATGCTACCGCATACCTACAGCAATTAAACGTGCTCCTTTTTTCAAGGATTGTTGCCCGCTGGTGCGCTTATTGCTTGATAGCCGGCATGCAAGTTGTTAATTGCTGACATCTCATCACCCGTGTTGGATGCCGGCGTGATGATTGCTCGGCCATCTGGCTCACGTGCTTGCGCGCTCCTCGAGTGGTCAATTGCTTTGGCCAGTCCCGTGAAACATGACTCAAGCAAATCGCGGCTCACGCGATTATCCCCTCTCGCGAGAATTTCGGCCTTATCGAACTTAAATGTGTGGCCGGGTCTCGTCGAATAAGCCGCGACCTGAGAGTTGGCGTCATTTCTCCGTACAGCTGCCACGTGTTCGGCAATTCGCGTCCGGAGCAGTCTTCCAGTTTCTCCGACGTAGTTGCTTTGTCCGCAACTGCACTAGATCCGGTAAATGACTCCAGATGTTTCTTGCCGTGGCAGTGTGTCATTTGGTCTCATCACTTGACGCCTCATGGTGGCCTCCGGTCTGTGCGCAACTCCAACCCCAAGTGGTGCAAGAAAGCGGCTAACGGCCTCGGAGACGTTCTTGATGTACTGGATCGCTCGCCAGAACTTGGGGTCGGCGCGATTTTGTCGCTCGTCTCGTTTGCGCAGGCACTGGTTGGCGAAGTTGCGCGGGTAACCGTTTTCTCGGAAAACCCGTCGAAGATATTGGGATTCGGCAACCTTGTCTTCTGGTTCACTGCAGTGCTTCTCAACACACCGAAATAGCGTTCTTACGCAAATGTGTTCGTGGCAGATTGGGTGGTTACTGTTGAAGTTCAGAATTTGCGTCGTGTTCGTTGCTTTTCTGAACACTTTGGACTTTAGGCCACCACAATCTTTGCGACAGACGAGGTCATCAAGGAATGCCAGCTGGTTATTCTCTTCCTCCTCCATCGTGAATTGTATGTCCAGGAAGACGCTGTTGAGACGTTCTGTGAACGTTAGCACCTGATCCCGTTCGATGACAACGAAGGTATCGTCCACATACCGAGTCCAGAATTTCGGTCTGTGGTGTTGGAAGACCAGCGACTCCAACCGCTGGAGCACCGCCTCGGCGATGAATCCCGAAATCGGAGAGCCCATTGGTGTTCACTTTACTTGCTCGTATATTGCTCCGTCAAACGTGAAGTACGCCCCGAGGCCCTCCAGCTACTCCTACGAAACAAATACGATAAAGCGGAAAATCTTCTCGGACATGCTCAAGTCTTTCAGCTTCGCCAACCAGTGCCTGCGCAAACGAGACGAGCGACAAAATCGCGGTGACCCCAAATTCTGGCGAGCGATCCAGTACATCAAGAACGTCTCCGAGGCCGTTAGCCGCCTTCTTGCACCACTTGGGGTTGGAGTTGCGCACAGACCGGAGGCCACCATGAGGCGTCAAGTGATGAGACCAAATGACACACTGCCACGGCAAGAAACATCTGGAGTCATTTACCGGATCTAGTGCAGTTGCGGACAAAGCAACTACGTCGGAGAAACTGGAAGACTGCTCCGGACGCGAATTGCCGAACACGTGGCAGCTGTACGGAGAAATGACGCCAACTCTCAGGTCGCGGCTTATTCGACGAGACCCGGCCACACATTTAAGTTCGATAAGGCCGAAATTCTCGCGAGAGGGGATAATCGCGTGAGCCGCGATTTGCTTGAGTCATGTTTCACGGGACTGGCCAAAGCAATTGACCACTCGAGGAGCGCGCAAGCACGTGAGCCAGATGGCCGAGCAATCATCACGCCGGCATCCAACACGGGTGATGAGATGTCAGCAATTAACAACTTGCATGCCGGCTATCAAGCAATTAGCGCACCAGCGGGCAACAATCCTTGAAAAAAGGAGCACGTTTAATTGCTGTAGGTATGCGGTAGCATGACGACCGCATCCTATAAATACTGCAACTGTCTCTGATGATGGATTCAAGAGAGAATCCGAAACGTCAGGCGAAAAAAGCCATTGTTCCAGTGATCGCTTCTTCTTTTGATCTTCTAGTTCCTGGAACTCGCATTTCGCTTGTATCTGTATTTCGGCTTTGTTTTTACCATTCATTGGTAAATTGTTGACGCTGAGTTTCGCAGTTGAGAATGTTTGTCAATTAAACGGTCACTGACGGACCGTTTTTTAACTGAGTCTTACGCTTCATGTCTACGCAGATGCTCAGCTCCTAAGGGGTTGGATAAAGTCCGGTGAGTGCATAAAGTTAAAACGTTGTTATTTTTACCTTTAAGTTGTGCACCGCATGATCTGCAGTGGGTGAACTAACTCATGAAATGCCGACAGGAATTCCGAATGCGTTTTAAATTCGAAAAGATGAATTAGTTAGTGTTGTTAAACTACTTAGTCAGGAAAAACATATTTCAGTTACCGCTTAATGCCGCCTTCCGATTGAACTTCTATGCGGTCGCATGCAAACCTACACTCTGTACCTGATGACATAAAACGACGACGTAGATTGCATGAATTTTTCTCATTGACTTTCGATTGCCCTTAAAATCAAATTATATTTTTATAGAAACATATAGGAAAAATATTCATTATTTTGCTCATTCCCTATTAAATCACGTCTTCTTCCAATGCTATACTCGAAGCAAGTGTATAATGCGGTTTTAAAACACATTTTAATTTTCCGAATAATTTTAAACCCACTCTATCCTTACATTTGGATTACGGTTTTCCAAACTGCAAGCCGTATATTTTCCGTTTAAGGAAAACCAAAAATTTCCATTTGGTTATAAAGGAGGCAATATAGTGTTTATAAAAATTAACAGTGGATTTGACCCTTATATTTTACTTTACAAACCACATTGGTAAATGCACAGACATGCCGATTAATGAACGGCCATTTCACAGTATTTAAAAATCTACCAATTAGAAATTGTGGTAAGAATATATTATTTTACTCCGTGGAGTACAGCATTTGAAATAGGACAAAATTTTTTACCGAATAATCAAAATAATGCCTATTATTAAAAATCTTTTCTAGGAAATAAAATTTGACTTTTGAAGGCATCGGAAATCAATGAAAAAAATGAATGCTGCGTAGGTAGTCATTGATTACAGAATGTAGTTTTTGTATGCGGTAGAATGGAAGTTCATTATAAATCCACTATTCTGGTATAACTGAAATATAATAGAATTATGTTGCAGGTTACCTAGTATCACAACTTCGCATAATTAATCTCTTCGAAAGAAAAACACATAACGGAACTCGGGTTGCGTCTAGCTGCTAATTTTGCTCTGTCAACTATCTGCGTCCTCTGCCACCTCCGGTCCTCTTGCCTCGTTGATGACATCGGTTCCATGCGAGGCGGAAGACTAGATTGCGGTAGATGTTGCACTAGTTTACTCAAACTAAAAACTACCACAAATGCAAGTTACATTTCCTTCTCTCGTCCCGCTATGGGTCACACGGTGGACATCGTGGCAACGACGATCAAAATGGTCTCAATACTCAATACTTTTTCGGTACTGTTAGCATCATTGCTATGAAAGGATTTCGCAAAATCAAGATGTCGCCTGTTGGGGATGAAGTCAATATAGAATTCTCATTCCAGACGATTAATCAATATTTCAACTTTGTTTGAACCATGCAGAGGGAACTTAACAAGTACTCTTAAGACATACCTATCCATGATATTTGAATGTGGAGGGACAATTCTGAAGATCTCATAGATGACTGTGTCTTTCAGCACAGTCCTTGCAGTTACACGCATTGAGTATTAGCCTTTTCTGTCGTTCAACACTATGAACGACAGAAAACGTTCTGTCACGAAGTCGAAAAAAGCTGTCGAAATCATATCATGAGACTTATTGTATGCACGCTAATCACGAACTATTTTACATTTGTTAATTTATCTGGAAAACACTTCAAAGCCGGTCGCACAGTTATTGCGTCTGATGTTTGCTCATAACAGAGGAAGTCTTGGATGATAGTATTGTATTCATAACGAAAGCAGAAGATACAATAACCTAATCGGCCAAACTTGTTAAAAGGAATGTTCATGAAATGCTGAAATACTTTTTCGACAGTCATTTCCTTCCGGGAACGTATAACGAGTATTGTGAACTCTCAAAATGCAGAAAAACCTTATTCGCCTATGTGCAGTAGTTAGGTGGAAACGTTTATGTGATATGAACTATTTTAATAAGTGAGGGATACTCAAAACGCAAAAACGGCATGCTGCGTGTTACAATAAGCATGCTCGAGCGCATTATTGACAATCAACCAGTTACTAATGGATGCACTAGTGGACTGAAGAACAAACACATTAGATTGTCCAAGGAACAACTATTCCTAAAAGCGTTTAGGAAATTTACAACAAATATCTGAATATTTTCCTGAAACCAACTTAAAACGTGCATATTAATAGCGGTCATTTATCAAATACTGATGGAAATCATTCATGAATTTAAAAGGATAAGGTATTGCATTTGAGTGCGTGGACAGCGTAATAATGTCTCTCTAGTGCCTCATTTGTTTCTGCAAAGAAATAGATTTTAAGGCAGAGTTTTGGTAGATACCGCACAACATGCAGTTTAATTCGGATTTTAGTTTACGGCCCCTTGTAATTATGACACGTTTTTACTTTCGAAAGTCAGTTATGGTAATATAGTCGCATAGTCAAAATGTTTTCTTGTGTTTCAACCTTATGCTAAACAATCGCTAATTTAGGTGATTTTCGATTATTTTGATTAGGCCACAGGTTTCCTGTCAAGGATATATGTCCTACACTAATTTGCAGTTACATAAGTTTGTGCATACGTTAATGTAACATGCCATGCGGAGTATGGCTGCTCCTGTTATGTTTTGTCAATAGACTCTTCGCCTGTTCTTCAGTACCTTGTATGTTTTTTCTATGTTAATGCTGCTATAATGAGCGAGAAATTCATTGACGACGATTGCGCTAATTTTGTTTTTTATGGACATACAGATATCTAAACGTCCGCTTTGCACGTATTGTAAGTGTCTTGCTGCGATGGAATATGCTAAGGTTAAGGCTGAAGAACACACAAGTTTTTAAATATATTATAAAATTATTTTATTTTCGTAAAATTATTCCTGCATGGTCTTACTAAAACCAAACTCTTTCGTGAATCCTCATATTGGTAGGTTTCCTCTCGGTAAAGCTGCTATGCATTAACTGGCACAAGTGGCGCGAAGTTAATCCCTGTCTGATCTACAGAGTTTAATATTTGTGTGTATATGCGGCTACAAATGGTTTTTATATAAACAATACTATAAAACTAGGAGACAGTATAAATACAACTGTCGGCACCTATCTAAAATCCGACCGCATCATTCTAATGAGGTTGACTTAATTTCCCTCCAGACGTTGAGAATTGCCCGCGCGTTGAATATATAATTCGAGTTGACTCTGTTGCTGCACACCTCATTAACAAGATTTCTTCGCTTGTTATGAGAGAAGGAAAATGCAAATTCATCAAATCTTCTTATAACGCCAGCCTTCCTGACAGTACACTCGTTTATAATTGTCAACCGCCCTGGCCTGTAATGTATAAGCATGCCAGGGCGTACTCGTGTGATGTTGTCTGGAATACTGTCATCTGCACTCGCAATCAGGTATTCTTTTGTCCACGGATTATGCTTAACATTGTTGCCATTTAGTTTATCATAAAATAGGTTAGATGAATTTATAAACCTCGGCTTCATTTAGAACGGTACGAAGAGCTTAAATATTGGACCGGCTAATTTTCGCGTTTTTTTTGAAATATCAAACTGGAATGCGTTAAAGTATGGGCCAAGCATCAAAGGCATTACCAAAATACATCACCCAGACTTTCTAACAACCGCGCAAAAATTTCTGAATCCAAACCGACCGAAAAATTCTACACAACGGAAAGAGCAGGTAATGTCAATGAGGTCTGTTCCCCTTAAAACAGTGCACTGCAAAATGTTGTCATTTCTCATCATTTGGCATTGTGAATCTTGTAAAAGCGCACATTATAACCTCAATCTGCGTTTAAATAATAACTTATTCGCATCAGGCTCTTGAGAGATGTTTTGCTTCTCCTAAATTCCAAGTTTGTCTTTGTTAAGCTAATAAGCCTTAATTAAAAAACGTGCAAGGAAAACACTTACCTTACTTTATATGTTACTGAAGGGTCCGTTAATAAATAACATCAACGTTTAGAGTATATCTTCCCGTAATTTCTGCGCAGCATAAGTTCTACTAGGAGAAAAGTTTGAAACGTGCATGCCAGCATCTTCGTTAGTCACTCGTAGCTTATCGCGATGCCAAAAAACGCTGGTGTTTGATGTGCATACATGAAACAGTTCATATAAAAAAGCTTTGAAGACCGTTTTACCAAGCTCGCGCGGGCGGTCGATGCATGCATGTGACACTGGCCAACGTTTGTCTATACGCATGATCAGTCTGGTACGAACTCTCTGCAAAAAGCCCAAATTATGAGACAGTGTGTTGAATTTTAATTACGTAAACATTTTTTTCAGATTATCCAGACGTGTTGCGCGTACTGTCTGACACTAGTGGAAAATCCACTAACGCTTGATGGGTATAGGACCACCTGCAGAGTATTTAGACTGGCGATGCCCTGCGCTTCCTCGGACATTTAATCAAGCATTATTTCATACGAATTTGTAATATCCGTGTAACAGTAGGGTGTATTATTGTAGGGTATAGTTCCTTCTTGCCAAATCAATGGATCCGTCATTTCTTAAGGAAAGAGATGCTTCCATTTTCGATGAAGATTCTACTGCTCCTAAGAAAAATGTCACTCACGGTAGCAAAAGTGGCTTTCCCCGAAGACAAAATTCTTACTTCTACCTGTAAGTATAGATGGACTACTGCAAAAAGTTAAAAAGCTAAGAGCTCGGCTATGCCCCTGTTGACAAGAGTAAGTGTCCTGCATTAGTAAGCAGAAAAGACGCATAAGAAAAATGCTTGTTTCGAAATATGTATCTGTCTAGAAAAATCGAAGACGGTACATAAGGCATACATCGTGAAATAAGGCCAAATTTTATTAGTGATTAAATGCAAAACAGCAATGCTTAAGAAGGATAGCGAAAGCATACAGTAAAGCAGACTAGACTTTAAAATTTTACAATAAAAATTCGGGGTTAAGTAAGAATGCTGCTTTGGTTGTTTAGCCATATTCCCCTGCTAATTGCGTAAAAGAGATCATTGGAAGTCTAGGGAAAAGTTCTGTGCAGTTATAGAAAATTCAAAAGCTTTGTAGTGGCAGAACATATATGAGGTCGGCTACGGCAATCTGTGCTGATGCGGCGACTGTGTGTCAAAAAACTATTTTTGTCGAAGGTGTCTCCGAATATTAACAATTATCCATATGGACCTTTAAAGTATGAAAAGAATGCATAGAGATTCCACTTGGCAAGCTTGATTTCCCTCTATATAAGACACCAACAGCTTACTGCTTTATCGTCTCGTAAGCGACAAAAGGATGTAGTTTGAATTTGTCTCTCCTAAATGCAGAGCGCGTTATATTTAACTTAACCAACTGATGAGGAATAGATATCCGTGTCCCAAACCTAAAGGAGAATGATATTACGTGGGACATAAAATTCATACGAACGGCATGCTTTGTGACTTACAATAAGGTATGATATGTTATCCGCATCAGCATTGCTCTAAGCAGAAGAACCTTCCCGGTTAGCGACCGCTGAAAAGTACCCTGATGAATCACATGTGAATGTTATCTCTACTGACAACAAGGATAGTGTTAGGTATGTGTTCTTTCATTGTGCTCCCGTCAAAAAAGGACTTTTACAGGGTCGCAGTACAGCCTATCATTTTGAAGAAAGAAACCCATCTATTCCACATTTAATAGGCCTACAGATGTGTCAGCTGACCAAATGCGAATGACATAGGGAACGCTAACGGTCTGCTTTCGATCGTCAGCTGTAAAAATAAGTTCTCTTGAGGATTATATGTTAGAATTTAACGGTCATTTACTCTTTTTATGTTTGTACATATGCCTGTCTTTAGTAGAGTACAGGAAATGTGATATTCTTTTAAATGCTGTTAACACACATGGAAAGGACTACACCAAAATTCCCGGGTGTGTAACTGCTATGGAGACTAACGTTACTTTAGGGAGTGCAATCTGTACAATTGGTATCTGAGTTCAGAGGAACCGCTTGCATACGCTCGAAAGTCGGTATAATGTGTATATTGGACAAACGGTAACAATACCGTGGACATCAATGTGTTTGAACGCGAGATTACGCCGTAGGTATCTCCGACTTATGGTTTCTGAGCTGTAAGCAGAAGCACTTTTGGAGTTGAAAGAGCCCAGCTAAGGCGTGATAGATTTGCTTTATTGCAGAATTGTATGAGCCGTTCATGTAATTCCTATGTCTATCGGACAGATGTCATTTAAATTGGATTGCTAGACAATTTATAAATGTACAGAGAAAAAGGATGAAGCATAGGAGGAAATACTAGGAACCATGTTGATGATAATGGTAACCGAATTTCATTTTAAAATACACCTGCGAATCCGCCACTGCACACATGATATTAAATATGCATGTTACCGCAGTCTGTATGCTCACTTAAAAATCTTGCCAAATAACAATGAGCAGTTTTTTGATATTTCCATGTAACAACTTGAACAGAATTATTCATCTCTTCTTATTTTCCTATTGGAAAAACCTTTCTTCATGCATTCAGCAGCTGACATATTCTATGCAATTTCTATAAAAAAAATTATGTTAAACGTTTGTGACTAGTTCGGATAACTTAGTTGAACAAATGCCCGGTTACGTCAGTTACGACAGGATTGTGGCTATAAATGATCCCTCTTCTTAGTAATCTGTAAAGCCCGCAGTTAGTAAAAGTGACAACTAACATAATACAAATACGTTTTACTGATATTTGATATCGTTGTAAATTTAAATGCGTTTCCTTCAAGACGCACATAAAGGTAAACATTAACGTATCCTTTACAATTCCGATGTTACAACAGAGGTCTATTTTTTGGTTTGCAGAATGTGTGTTACCATAACATTTCAGGCTTGTAGAACATGCTGTCAAGTAACATCAGTTAGGCTATTGCCGACAGCCGTCATGGCTATGTTCGGTGAACTTGTGTTAAGGCCTCACTACCTCAAAGTAACTTGTTTCTTACAGGGATCCTTTCCAGGCACGCCGGCCTGAAGACACACGACCGACTTCACCTCGGAGAGCGCTGCGCCCACACGACTGAAGCTGCACATGCGGTCACTTGAACGCACCTGCCTCCTGCCACCAACACATGGACCACATAAACACCAAACCTCGGCAAATGCAACAAACACCAATTAGACACCCTTCCGGGTTGCAAGGCGAACCTGCAAAAGTGGCTGCCACCAATGTCTGCAGGACTCGCAGGCAAGACTATGCTAAGGTACCACCGGCACTGGATTTGGCAGCAATTACTGGTAGGATAACCTTCAGTTCTGTATAGAACAAACCCCTCATCCTGGAGACTTTATGTCTTTTCTTTACAAGACTGGATTAGGCCCAACTAATTGTAGCGTTCTGACCACACTCTGCCCCTCTACATAGACTCTGCAGGGCCATTTCATCAATGTTTGTCATGACGTGCAAGGTCTAGTCTGCACTCCCTGGAAAAATGTATGAGTCCTACGTGGTATTGGGAAATGTAGGCTTTTTTACAGGGAGTCTATATAGTATGTAGACTGTGCGCTCGAAAAAATAGATGAAGGCATTTTTGGGACTCAGAATTATTCGGCAATGCGAAAGTTCTTAAAGTCTGCATTTATCCCGTCATCGAGGACGAGATTTGAAGAAGACCTAAATGACCACTCAATGGGTGCGCAAATAAATGCATTTGATTTAGTTTCTTATAGATAGTCTTAAAGTGAAAAGGGGATCTGAAGTGTTTTTAAAATTTAACTTGCGCATACACTCAGCTTTTACGAAGTGTGATCTCTTTAAGCAGTCGAAAAGAAGCCAAGTCGAAAATCACCACCATAACATGTCTGACATATATGTGGGATTAGACAGCGCAATTACATTTATTAAGATTCTGTATAAAGTAGGTTGGTTAACTCATAAAATATAAAACGAAATTCCGATATGCGTTTTCTTTTCGAAACGATTAATTAAGACGTAGTATTGCCGACAAAGACAAGGAGACTGGAATGGCCATTTCTGGCTTATTAGCCGTCGTCAGCCAGCCATACCCAAGCCCAAAGTGTGGAACATCCGAGCCTCGAACTCGCGACCTGTTGGTTTAGAAGTCAACGCCCCTACTCACCGGCCACGAGTCCGTTGCCTTGTCGGTTTTCGATCGGGAATATACAATGTTAGGGGGTGCTCACCGATCGTTGTCTTTGTCGGCAATACCATTCTGCCTATATATCATGCGCCGCTGTGCGGCTGCTGGTTGGGCTCGAGAAAAAGTCCATAAGGCACAACGGAACGAGTGAGTTCCGTATGAACGATCGGTGAGCGTCCCCTAACATAATTAAGAAGTGCTGTAAACCTAATTATCTGGCAACATAATTCTCTAACAAATCGGTCACCTTGATGCAACAAAACATTGAATTATATTTAATGGAAAATATTTATCGAAATATTAATTTTTATTTGGTAGGACATTAAAGATTCATAAAATTTTATTCTCACAGAATGGGTATAATTTGATCTATTTATATGCACTCGAATAATGGGACTAATTCGGTTTCTAAAACTTCACGTTCCCCGAATAATTAAAACTCGACCTGCTGTTACCTACGCATTCAGGGTTTCCAAACCGCAGGCTGTATATTCTTTTCCTCATATTTAAATTATGCATTTTTGTTCTGTATAATTGAAGACTATAAAAGGCTGCTAAATTAAGGCAAAGGATTTAAGCAATATTATTTACTTTACACGTGATACTGGTAAAGGCAGGGACATGAAGTTTTGTGAACGGCCATTTCACAGTATTAAAACCCTCACAAATATAACATATTTAATACCGTATTATACACTTAATTTAAGTACAAATTTAGATGAAGAAGTCATTTTCTATCGTATGAGTAAACAAACAAATATTCCTACGCAAATACTCCATGAAATACTATTGAATTTATAGGGGCATAGAAAATCCATGCAATAAATGCTATTAGGTAGTCATTTTTGCGGCGTGTAGTTTTCTCCTGCGGCCGAAAAAATGTTTGTTTGAACGCCAGCTTCCCGAAATGAGTAATTTCATATAGAATTTACAGTCCTTCTTTCCGAAACGAAAACGAATTTCGGATGACATTACATGAGTTGATCTACCTGCTGTACATAATCTGTTTAAGTTAGAAATGAATTCCACATTTTTTGCCACCACTTTATTACATTGCTTACTGATCGTACCGACCACGACAGCTAAAGTCGAAGGAAGGTATACGTTCGGGTGGAATAGAGTTAATTATTTGGGGACACATGACTGCTCTCCTTATGTTCGCCATCACGAGTACAGGAGAGTATGAATGCTTGATCAGTGCTGGGTTTATGCACGCGTGTGCAATAGCACAGTTTGTGATCAGAGGTGTTTTTGTATGCACCACGAACACCGTGGCCTTTTTCATCGATACGAAACGCACGTCCCTTTAGCAGTCATAGGTCACGGTAAGGACTCGTATTCTTTTGCGCGTGGCATTTTTACTGCAGGATTGAGCTCTCTGGCAGGTCAGAGCGTCTGACATGGCGCGCAGCACAACAGCAGGGACTCTGTCAGTCAGTGCTGCTGGGCGCCGACTTTTCAGCGTGGATATTCCCTGAGAGAGCTATTTACGCCTGCTTATTCGACTCTGCTATTCAAAGAGCTTAAAACACATAAAATAAGGACTCTACGTAGTTGATGTTGCCTTGAAGCGAAATTTCTACCTCTAGAGGCGTCCAAAAAGGAAATTTCAGCTGAGCAGTGATGAACTGGAGATTTACTACGCAATTATCCTAGATACTGACGGTCGCATAAGGGAAACATTGGGACTGCAATGATCGTACAGGGGCGAAAAGATAGACGTCTTGAGAAGATACCTTATTCACGCTCTTTCTTTTGTTTTTAAGCAATATATATTTAGGAAATAATGTTAACAGACCCTATTTTGAACGAGAATGTAAGTCTAGTTTGTGTAAGATTTAATTTGGTAGCCGTTTGATGGACACAAGTACAGTAAGGGTAGAGTAACAAGTTAGGGGTGAACGTTAGGGGCTATGGCTACGGGTTTTATTTAGAAGGTAAATGTAGGTGTCTTGATTAGAAGTTAGGGTTATTCCTTTGATTGCTCCTATAGAGCTGGTTACATTAGTCACGTGAGTAAACGACTATCTAAAGAACACTGCAACACATTCTGACACAGTTGATACAGGGTGAATAAAAAGCCTGAATGGCACCATCGCCGCACACATGACTGGACCCGGGCATCGCTTTGACCACAGAGGAATTTCCCGCCTTATTTACACTGTCTCACCAAACTGCTGTAAGTAACTGGGTCAGCGTCTGCCAGCAACAAGCAAAGGTAACGGTCATAAAGCTATGAAAGCCGATCTCATATGCCCAGAGGAATCTGGTACAAGCTTCTCCACGTCAACAGTGATCAAAGATCGGTTAAATGCATGCACAGGACCTCGTAATCTCTATCACCTCTACCATAGATGCCTTATTGCCCTTGTCTCCTAATTGGAACTCTCTTCTTTTCTCACGGCCACACTTCTGAAAAGACGAACTGCAATTTATTTACGTTAAATTGCCCGTGATTTTCTTCTTCTTGTAACTGTTTACGAAATCCATTGCAAGTACTGCTCAGTGTCAGTCCGCAAAAAACAATCCTGCAAACATTTTACACCAATGATAACTTGTGTTTTTCACTTCTATCAACATTGTTTAAATGACCGTACAAGAGGCGTTTTGAATATGGGCTGCCGTCACAGCTGTGGTTGTTGTCTGTAATTGCACACCACGATTTTTGTGAGACCGGTGGGTAAAATCTAGTTCCATGCGCATGAAATTCACTTAAAACAACTAAAGGTAGAATATGAATTACAATTTGATGAAAAAATTTAAAAATAACGCGTTAATTAACCGGTAGTTAACAATAATACGCAAAAATTCGCTTTGTAAATAGCAGCGGACGTTGGTAAGCATGAGCACATAAACAATGCGAACGTTATTTAACAAAACACAATTTTGCTTCCATCAACATGGGAGACCGCGCAGTGCTACCCACGACGTTCTGAACTAAGTGCTTTATAAAAATTCAAAGAGCCGCTCATGTATTATTTGCAACAATAGCGTAACATTATTCTCGATATCGAATACCTCTGAATCCCCTTACTAAGCATTATTTTTCATAGAGATAATAAAGTTTTACGGCGTAACACTTAAAACTTTACATGTATCTCGCTCGAATATGGACGTTTGAATTAGCAATATTTGCTCCCAATTCGTAGATGATCAGTGAAGTAGGTGGTGTATTTAACAATAATCCTAAATAGTTTATGTATATCGTTTATATAAAATATTCGCGTACACATCTTCGTAATAGCAATTTGTTGCAAAAAAATTCCCTATGTTTTAGTCACACCGTGACGTTACCTTTTCAATTTCTTCTTTTATACCATCAGCATAAAATTAACTCGTATGGCTCACGGATGTCTTTAAATTAATCTTCGGTGCCCAAACAAACTTGAAAACGACAAAAAAATAATATAAATTCTTGCATTTATTTACAGTATAGAAATAATAAAATTAAAAAAGGATATATTAATTTCAATGTATTTGGACATGCTGCAACTTAGTCGTTTGAGAAGTTTTATGAATTGACATCAGAGACGACTGTCACTGAATATTCGCATAGAATGTTTAAAGTATGGAACAATGTTCTTCGCGTGATCTAGTTTCTACACATCTGTAAATAAGGAGAATATCGATCAAATTTACGCATTCACATGAGCACCTAAAGTGCACGCGTGCCAGATAAGGTAGCAAAAATGCATCGCATATAAATAGAAAGGCAGGCTTGTAATTTTGCAGTTCGAATCTCAGTATTTTATATTATCATAATAGCGACAGGCAAAGGCGAAAATGTTCGCTGGGCTGCACTCTGCAAATAAATATTTTTAACAGACATCCCTTTAGGGTGTGCACTATTAAAGCACCACTTAAAATTATTACTGTAAATTATTGTTTAACTGATAACAAGCATATTCATTGATAAACTTTTCGCGGACGTTTATTTTAGTTGACTATGAGTGTTATTGTTTAGGTGCGTTTTCAAAGGTAATCCAAGTGACCATTTCTATAATAACAGATGCCTTAAAATTCAACAATTTGGCAAATGCTTTAGAGGAGTATTTTTTTGAAAACTGCAAGTTAGCGAAGAAAAACATTGTCTGCCTTTTTATGGAATCGATTGAAAAGATTTCTTGAACAAACAAGAATTTAAATTAGTTTTTACAAATGAAAAGGCCCATTTATGCACACAAATGATAGGCTGACGAATATACCTGTAAATTATATATAAGATTTTTAGTCACTGATCAGACTGGCAACATGCGTTATGTGAAAACAATTTAACAATCGGCAAATTTAATCAAAATCCTGTTAACCCTTATGAACCGCACTTTAATCAATATAAATGTGCGATTGATGCGTGAATCCTCAGGATGTAAGCCGCTGGCAGTCAGTCATACTTTAACTTTCAATAATTGGCAAGGTTACTTAAATGTGACCTTTACGGAAAGGCCAATTTTGATAGCTTATTCTGTTCATTTTGCCCTATTTACCCACTTTTGAGCATAAACGGACTTGCCGTACTCATGAAATTTAAGTGTACCAAATTATAACTATGTTTAATGTTTTTCTAGGTTTTCATATACTGCATTAACTTTAATTTTTCATTTGGGTTTTCATTTCTCGTAACATTATTGTTATAAAGATGTGTTGGTTGAAGACAGTTTTGACCGTTTGTGGGTTACCAAACATTCGTATGTCTCGAGACCTTTCATGAGTGAAGTCAGCCTCCTTAGATGCAGAAAGAAAGGGCCTCTGTAGCTGCCGTTTCAAACTTATCCAAAATGTCCCAGTGGCTGCTACGACTGCGGGAACCGTGGTGCATTATTTTTGTATTCTGACATTCACAAACGGCAGAGCATCAACACGCCGCAGGTAAGTCTAGACATTTCAGCTTGTAGGACAGCCAGCAATTTCGAAACCGAGGAATCCTGCAGTGGATTTTAGCGCCGCTGACACGCAAGCTATCTTCTTCATTGCGCTCAGGAATCGGGCAACGTTTAATTATGCATCATCGTTTTTTGAAGAACTAGAAACCCCGATAGTCTTGCGTATAAAGCTCTGACGCGTAGACTGTAGATACACATTGCCCCACAACAATCCCTCCTCGCTTATGATCAATGACGGGTCCTAACATTTTTTTTTGGTTTGCGAAATTCTTGTTATCATAACATTTCAGACTTGTGCAAAGAGGGCGCTCCTCTCTGGCCTATGGTTTCACTAAAAGACGCTCCAACCTACGGACTGGCAAAGTGGCTGTTCCAACGTCTCAAGTTTCTGACCTCCGACTCGAACACCACAGTCAGCTCGTCAACGCAATTCTTGAAGAAACTTAAAGGAGTAAATTTCCTGTCAAGCAATATCATGGTTTCCTTTGATGTCACGTCCCTTTTTACTTCTATTCCGCAGGACCTGGCAGTCGAGACCATCAAACTACTCCTACGAGAGAAATACGACGAAACGGAGAATAGCCTCGGACATGCCC
This sequence comes from Spirometra erinaceieuropaei, assembly GCA_902702965.1. NCBI lineage: Eukaryota > Metazoa > Platyhelminthes > Cestoda > Diphyllobothriidea > Diphyllobothriidae > Spirometra > Spirometra erinaceieuropaei. The sequence continues at coordinate 404,654 of CACRXP010000042.1, read as the reverse complement.
AAATCATCCAGCTCCTGAAGTTCTGTTTCAAGACGTACTTTAAATTCGACGGAACAATCTACGAGCAGGTGAAGGGAACGTCAATGGGTTCGCTGATTTCGGAACTCATAGCCGGGGCGGTGCTCCAGCGGTTGGAGTCGCTGGTCTTCCAACACCACATACCGAAATTTTGGCCTAGGTATGTGGATGACACCTTTGTCGACATCGAACGGGATCAGGTGCTGATTTTCAAAGAACGACTCAACGCCGTCTTCCCGGACATCCAATTTGCGATGAAGGAGGAGGAAAACAATCAGCTGGCCTTCCTGGTTGTCCTCGTCTGCCGCAAAGATTGTGGTGGCCTAAAAACCAAAGTGTTCAGGAAAGCGACAAATACGACGCAAATACTGATCTTCAATAGCAATCACCCGATCAGTCACAAACGTAGCTGCATAAGGGAGCTATACCGGCGCGTTGAGACGCACTGCAGTGAAATGGAAGACAAGGTTTCTGAATTACAATATCTTCGACGGTTAATGAGAGCCAATGGCTACCCGCGCAACTTTTCAACCAGTGCATACGAAAAGGACACCAGAGACCAAATCCAACTAGCCCCAAATTTTGGCGGGCTTTTCCGTACGTGAAGAAAGTTTCGGAAGCCGTCAGTCGTCTTCTTACTCCAGTTGGAGTTGGGGCTGAACACAGGCGGGAAGCAACCATTAGATGCCACGTAATGAGGCCAAAAGACCCGCTGCCACGGCAGGAAACGTCTGAAGTCGTTTACCGGATCTCGTGTAGTTGCGGACAGAGCCATTATGTCGGATAAACTGGAAGATTACTCCGTACGTGAATTACCGAGCACGCAGCAGCAGTGAGGCGAGGAGACGGTAACACTCAGATGGCGGCACACTCGACGGGACCCGTCCATATTTTCAAATTTCAAGAGGCCGAAATCCTCGCAAGGGGTGACAACCGCGTGAGCCGCGAGCTGCTCGAGCCATGGTTCTCAGGCCCGCAATCCATCAACATGCACAATGAACTCCCGGTACCCTATACCGTACTGCGATTTTCCCTGGACAGACGAATCAGTCACGTGGGGAGGGCGCGGGCGAGCAATCATCACGGTGACAGTGAGCCAGTTTTCGGAGCAATCGTCACACCAGCATCGATCACGAATGACGAAATCGCGGCAGTTAACGATTTGGACACGGACCTCCAAGCCACCGCCGCATCAATTACGACCCCGGCGGCGTTTGCGAGAACTGTTAATTGCGGTGCGCATACGGTCCACGGCAGCCACGTGCTATAAATACTGCACTCCTGGTGCCACCATCACCTGTATCTGCGAATGACTCTGATGATGGATTCGAGTGAGGATCCGAAACGTCAAGCAATTGAATTTCTTGTTTCAGTGATTGCATCTTCATCTTCTGAACTGCTACCTTGAACTCGCCTGTTCGCTTCTATCAGTTGATGGGCATGTCCACATGCATTTAAAATATATTGGCTATACAAGTTTTAATAAGTGGATTTGAATTTCCCAAATATTTCTGATGATAAAGACTCGATATTTAAATCTTTTATTACGCGTTTGTACGTTTACAAATGACGTTTGAACTCTATATTATCCTTCATCATCGAAAAGTCATAATTGCCTAGAAAGATGATGTTGTACTTATACTCCCACCGAAAGTTGTGTATAATTGCGTGGGGGTTTTGGATCAATGTTGGGACACACGGCCTGATTCTCGACACTCGTGCAGTTACAAATCACATTGGCGCATACACCTACTGATGTCGCATTTCAACAATTTCGGAGATTGTACTGACATCGTTAAATTGCTCATTGGACAGCGTGTCCAAGAATATAACAGACAAATAGAAAAGGCACCAAACTTATGTGTAATCGATGCATTTATCAAATTTATTTTTCGAAAGCGGATCAACACATGTTTTGAAACTATTTCCCTCTTCACGCTGTGTGTCGTATGCGTGAGAAGCATTCATTATGACTGTCTTTGATTTTATCCGCATCTTTCTAGGGGAGATCTATGCTCACAGCCTCGGAACTGCATTTTACTCCAGTTTAGCTTTGACACCAATTCCATTTGTGTATGATTAGAAGGCAAAGTGGTTATGAAAATATATCTGGTATGCTTAGCGCTTAATATTTTATATATCTCGCGGCCAAATTTGGACGTTTTGATTAACAATGTTTGCGCCAAATTCTTAGATGACTAATGCAGTAGTTAATGTATCCAAAAACAATCCAAACCAATTTAGAAGTACGTTAAGTACAGAATATTTACGTAGATGGATTTGTATATTCATTTTTGCAGCAACTTCCTAAAGACTTTAATCACTCCAGGACGCGATCTTTTCATGTTTTCCTTTTCCTCAGTCCGCATAAAATTTACTAGTAAACAATTGGCCCACCGACGTCCTTGCATTGATTTTCGCTGCCCAAAAAAACTTGATTAAATTTGACAAAAACGAGCATAATAATATAAATTCTTGATTTTATTTACTGTATGAAAATAATGAGAATAAGGAAAGGCAATAAAAGTTTGTGCTAACCGTTTTGGACAAATTAGGATTCCAAAGTCGACATATAAATGTCCATGTTAATGCATTAAGAAAATACGAATGAAATCTTCCGACATAAGGGAAAAACATAATGTTGTCTGCAGACCGAAAAGCAAATCAGTTTAGCTAAACATTGACAGACGAAATAAAACAGGTCACCACTTCGTAATTGGTTACACTGAGTGATTTTAATTTTAGGCTTAATTAAAGACTGATGTAAACCTCAGTGTTTGTTGGCACAAATAGGTCATATTTACTGCTTAATGTAGCCAAATAATACTGCCAAATGGTTTAACGTATATAAGGAGTTTAATGTGACCAAAAAAAAATGATAGCAATACGCTGATTTTTAAGTGTAAATAGTCTAATCGATACACGTAATTCAGTGCGTGACTTGTAAAATGAAAGCTCATGACAAAAACATATAAGAAAATTTACCGACACTTTGAAGTCTGCGCACTTTTTCTTTCGTGCAGTTACTTCAGAAAATGCCATTTCGTGGGTATAAAATACGTTCGCATAATTATTCAGGCGAAATGTTCAAAAATTTGAGCGAAAATGAACGTTGGAATATATTTATGCTGATTGCAATTATACCTGAACTTGCCTTCGGTTGCGCATCCAAGCGTGGATGCCTTTAATATGAGATTTGCTTACCACTGAAAACTTTGACAAACAAACTGAACTAAAAATCTGTTAATTTATCGGATGCTTAACGTGGGAATTCGTTTGCTAACAGAAGTTTTGGTCGATTGTTAAATGAAATTATTTGAAATTTATTAATGAAATTATTTATTGAAATTATTTTGATGTTTGGGAATTTTTACGGATTGACACCAGAAACGACTACCACTGAATAGACATTTTTGCTCTTAGCATATGAAAAAATTTTCTTTTCGTGATCCAGCTTCTTTACAGTTGTAATTTAGAAAGACGTTAACGCATTACCACCTTGGGGGGCAAATATGTCAGCTTAGGCAGCGAAAATGTACCGAATATAGAGAGTAATGCAGACTCGTACGTTTGTAGAAAAAATATAAGTATTTTATTGTATCATGATAGCGACAGCGGAAAGCGCATAACGTTTGGTCGGCTGCTCTGTGCAAAAAAATATAATTCACAGACATCCGTCAACACTGAGCACTATTAAAGCATTCCTTAAAAAAATTATTATTGGGCAATATTTTTAAATTTTAATAGGCATGTTCATTGACGACATTTTCGTGGGCAGTTTAGGTTAGATAAAACGGTCATTCAAGCGACCTTTTCTATGAAAACTAACGCCTTAAAATTTAAAATTTCAGCCAATGCCTTCAAGGGGGATTTTGTTTTAAAAATGACAATAAACAAATAATATAGTGCTTGTATTTTAATGGAGTCGATTAAAAACATCATTGAACAAACAAGAAGGTAATTAGTTTCGTAAATAAAAAGACCCAGTTATATACAGAAATGACATGCTTACGATTATATCTGTAAATTATATTTAAGATTATCAGTCACTGGCTCCCCTAGCAACATGTATTCCTGTGAAAAGGTTTTGCCTGCATATTTAGTATTGAAAAAATTAATCAAAATTATGTTAACCCATTTGAGCCGCATTTTTATCAATTCAAAATAAGAGGGATTTTCCAAATCCTCGGAAAACCGTCGTAGAATCTCAACTCAGAACGAAACCTGATGACAGTCAGCCGTACCTCAAATTGCGCTAATTTGCGAAGGTTTCATAAACGCAGCCTTGACAGAAAGACAATTCTAGAGAACTTATTCCGTTTATTTTGCCATATGAACCCATTGCTTTGCAAATACTTATTTTCGGACCAAACAAATCAAGCCTACTACATACAAACCACGTTTTGTATTTTTTACGTTTTATAAATTGTCATTTTCAAATCGGATTCTTTCCTATATTGCAACAATTTCGATTTTTTAAGTTGCGTTTTTAGTTTTCGTACTATCATTATTATGATATGTTGGGTGCACTCACTGGTGTCGGTTTTTGGGTTATCAATCATTCGTAAGTTTCGAAACCTTTCATGATTGAGGTTAACCTCCCTAATTGCAAAAAGAAAGGGCCTCCGTAACTGTCGTTTTGAAATTATCCTAACATTTGCCACTTGCTGTTACGACTGCCGAAACTCGGTAAATTATTCTTGTATTTCGACACTCATGAGCGACTAAGAATAAACACGCCGCAGGTTATTCTGGCCATTTCAAGTTCTAGGACAGCCAGCAATTACGAAACCGAAGTGTCCTGCACAGCATTTTAAGGTCGAAGACACTCCAGCCATTTGCCTCGTTGCGGTGAGAAATCAAGCAATATTCAAATATGCATCATCGCATTTTGAAGAATCGTTTTTTGAAGAATCGCGTTTTAAAACCCCGAGAGTCCTGCCTATTACGCTCTGACACTTAACCTGTAGACACACACCGCATCGCACTTATCCCTCCTCCGTTCAATGGACAATGACGACTTGCATGCTGTCGACTAGAATACCAGACAAAGGCGATGAAAGTCGAATTTGTAATGCATTTTTATCTTCTTGACAATGATAAGCACAGTGTTCTGTTCATGTGATAAAGGACTGCATGTTTGGCGGTCACATTTTGGCATATGCTGTTGAAACTTCCGACGTTCTTTTATATTAAAAATGTCGTTATCCATCGCGGTGGTATTTATGTAGTTTTGCTTTTTCGCTGCACTTTAAGACCGTTCAGATTTTGCTGAATTCACCGCCTGTGGCAATATAGGTTCTGTTTATCTTCCATGAAACACTAGCCTGCATTTTATTTTCAAAAATCTTTGCTTAGATAAAGGAAAAATTTTCCGATATGCATCTTTTTGTGTGACACGTTATGCGTGCATCTTCTCTCAAAACAATAATAAGTAGTTGACATATTCATACTCTTCTGACAAATCACTTGCATTTAAGCTTAAATGTCTGCGTAGATACTAGACAACTTTATGGTCTGGCGGTCTGAAGGTATTAGTGTCTAGAATCCTAAGGACATAAAAGGTATGTTTTCTAATCTCGTCTGAGCAATGACAAAACTAAAAAAGCAGTCATTGCGATCGAAGAAGCCTATAAAACGAATTCTGGTATTTTATGTTGAATACGGATTATCAGATTTTAAATTGAATCCTCCGTGTCAATTGAGTCTGCCACTTCGTGATTTATAACATTGACCTACAAACAACAGTATAAATATATAATGCCTCTTTGCGCCGTTATTTTGATCAAAGTATACGCAGATAAAAGCAGCCCCGAGGAAGAATTAAAACCGAACAGCAAATCCTCAATATTTCTATTCAGTTAATGTTCGAAAATCCATTTATATGAAGGAAAAGCGTGCTGACATTTCTATGCATGGGGATGGCAATATGCGAAATTCCTGCTATGGGAATGTCATAGCCTGCATTATACATGCCAAATAATTGACGACATCTAATTTAAATTATTATGATGTTTACTACAGAAATCGCCGTGTAAAGATAACAGACGATGAATCGCACGATTTACTGTCCCCGTCTGTGCCTGTGTAACTAAGACAGGCTTAAACATACAACATTATATTTGGTAAATCGACAATATAAACGCAGAACTGCGAACACCTAAGTTATTAACTGCGGAGACGTCATCCCTTACAGCAGACAGACATTGTAGTTGGATTATCATGTAATTCTCTATATTTAGACGCAAAGGCAAACTGCTTCTAGGAAAAAACCAAAAGGGTTGTTGAAAGGCAAATTTGTAACATTACTTTGAGTTGCCCTTAGAGAAAGGTGACAAAGGCATGGCACTGTACAGGGACAATTTGCACGTACGCTGAACGTAATTTATCATATTTACGTCATAAGCAAAGCAAATCAACTGATTACTTAACGAAATGCTTAACATATTAACCTTTTTAGTGCACATTGGGTAACTGTGTGTTTTATAAACAGACATACTACGCTGCGCTTAAGTAATAACGTTAAGCATTTAAGAATTGTTTTAACTGTGTGAAAATCCCCATCACTATATTCAGAAGAGAGAGTGGCGAGTGAACGTTCCTTTCAGTAAATTCTCATCAGGCCAATACAATTACATAGGGCGGGGTACAGTGAGTGAAACAAAAATCGATAAAAGTGAGGTTTTAAATTACAGGCTCGGCAAGAGCGGAAGGGCGCCGAAAGTTGCATGTGGTTAGTCAACCTTTGACCACGGTAAGCGCGGAGCCTGAACAAGGTTCTTTTGGGCGCATAGGGTCGGTTTTCGTAACCTTATGGCGGCCGCTTCTGCTGTTGCTTGCAGGCGCTGGCCCAGTAGCTTAGGGTAGCTCGAGGGGACCTTGTAAATCACACGAAATGCTTCGGTGGGGTCCACACGATGCCCTGAGTCCACTGCATGCGCAAGGATGGCGCTGTCTATTCTCCTAGTTTCACCCTTTGCCAGCCATGCGGGAAGGTGCTCTCGTATTCTTTTGGAAAGGCGCCGACTCGTACGACCAATATAACCTGCTCCACAGGAGCAAGTAAATGAGTAGATGCACATTGAGGCGGTCTGAGGTGGCAGCCTATCCTTGCCTTCTCCGCGTAGAATAGGGTTAGTGGAGAATGATATGCGAACCTTCGCTGCTGGGAAGGTTCCCGAGACAGCTTGGTCAAGGCGTCTTCTTAGGAGTTCACCTGCAGCGTCTCCTTGGAAGGGGACTTTGAGGAACAACTTTTTCTTCTCGGCGGTTAGTGTGGTGGGTTTTGCAGGTCGTTCGGCAAGGTTCTGTGCAATGAACCTGTCAGGATACCCATTTTCGCGAAGCAAGTCCTGGATTTTTCTAAGTTCCTCCACGATACTATCTTTCGAACAAATTTTTCTAGCCCTTTGTGCCAAACACCTGACTAGATTCCGTTTTTGTTGGAGAGGTACGAAACTAGCGAAGTTCGTGTATTGCCCAGACCAGGTTTTCTTTCGATAGACACTCCTTCGGATGCTACCGTCAGATCTTCTGTTTAGAAGGACATCTAAGAAAGGAAGCGAACCAGCCGACTCCATCTCCAACGTGAATTTGATCGACGGATGTGCCTGATTTGCAGCATTTAGGAGGGCAGCGACGTCGGTTTCTGTGGTTGCAATCGCAAAGATGTCATCAACGTAGCGACCATAATGTTTAAGCTTCTTGATCTGATCGCTTAGTTGAAATCTCTCCAGCTTGCCCATGAAGACGTCGGCTAAGAGAGGTCCAAGAGGCGAGCCCATGGCAACGCCGTCTATTTGTCTATAGAGTTGGTTGTCAAAAAGGAACTGCACATTTAATATGCATCTAAGTAATAGTTCCTTGAGTGTTTTTGTCGGCAGTCCTATTTCTTGATGACTGGCAGATAGAAAATCACAGATGTAGTCAACTGTCTCGGTGACTGGGACGTTTATAAAAAGTGATGCAACGTCTAGTGAGAACATCATCATGCCGTCAAGGTTGAGGTCTTTAATGTCGTCAATGAATTGAAAGGTATCTCGATAGCTGCGTGGTGCCAGCTGATGTTGTATGGGCTTGAGCTTCTCTGCTAACCACTTAGCTATCGCATGATACGGAGAGTTCCGCATATCTAAAATCGGGCGAACCGGTAGGCCTTCCTTATGGATCTTAGGTTGACCATATAATCGGGGAATATGTGTCCCGACTGGCCGGAGGTGTTCGAAGTCATGGTTACTTATGTGACCTCCTGTGTGGAGCCTTCTTAAACAGTCAGTCAATTTCGCCTCTGCGTCATCCGTGCAATCCTTCTCTTTATCTGTCTTTCTGAATTTCTTCTGGTCAGATAGTATGGACTCTATCTTCGCTACGTAGTCCGATCTGTTCATTATGACGACGCCTGTTCCCTTGTCAGGTCTAGTTACCAAGATCTCTTTCTTCCCTCGAAGTTCTTTTAATTTTTCCACGTGTGCTTTTGTCAGTAATCCTCGACTTTTTGGTCCTTTGTTTAGGTATTGGTAGCTGCAATTCACTTGTGTGGATTTGAAGTGTTGGATACTGTCTGTGGAAACGGGCAATAGATCGAATGTTTGGTTCCAGAGGTTCTCGAACTGCGTTTCCAATTCTAACTGATTTACTTTTCGACGAGGTGTGCAGAATTTCGGACCAAGGGATAATGCTTCAAGTGATGTTTTATCAAGTGTCATATAAGAGTAGTTGTGTACGTACCGAGCTGGGTCTTTCGGAAACCATGACTGGGCTTTCATCTCATGTAAACTCCTAAGAAGAGCAGAGTGTTTTGCCTCACCACGTTTATTTTTAATGGACTGAGTGTACATGTCGAATTCTTGTCTTTCCTCATCTGCCAGGATATATAGGACGGCTGTGCGTTGACACACATGACGCTCAAGTTCCTCTAATTTTACAAAGGTACTCTCCAGTTGATTCTCGGCATATCTTTTCAGGGTTTTTGTGGTAATAACTGTGCGACTACGACGCAGCGCTCTCCAATAATGGTCTGGATACTCATTTCTCTCAATACAGTCCCCGATAAACTTGGCCATCACTTTCGCCTCCGCAAGCTTGGTGTTAAAACGTAGGTACCCATTGAGTGCCTTCAACACCATGGGGTCTTTGGACTGTTTTAACTGTGTGAAAATCCCCATCACTATATCCAGAAGAGAGAGTGGCGAGTGAACGTTCCTTTCGGTCCCCTCGAGCTACCCTAAGCTACTGGGCCAGCGCCTGCTAGCAACAGCAGAAGCGGCCGCCATAAGGTTACGAAAGCCGACCCTATGCGCCCAAAAGAACCTTGTTCAGGCTCCGCGCTTACCGTGGTCAAAGGTTGACTAACCACATGCAACTTTCGGCGCCCTTCCGCTCTTGCCGAGCCTGTAATTTAAAACCTCACTTTTATCGATTTTTGTTTCACTCACTGTACCCCGCCCTATGTAATTGTATTGGCCTGATGAGAATTTACCGAAAGGAACGTTCACTCGCCACTCTCTCTTCTGAATATTTAAGAATTTACAATAAAAGTCCAATCACGCGATTTTGGCATCATTATTGGTTACAATTATTTAACTGCTGTCACATTGCTGCTTCTTTCGTACAAATTGATGTTGGATGTAGTTTTGGGTAGAATTCTTGCGCTGTTATGACAATCCCGATCTATCGGTCATGACACACCAGCATAATAAGGGGGTTTGTGTGACCTGCCTTCTGCCCGTCAGGTTTGCTCGCTGTCCTCCCTCACTTACGATTGTGGTTTTCGTCCTGTTTTGTGTGTAAAAAATGACAACGAGGGTGTTGCCAGTCAATATTGAGATGACAGAGTAGATGACGTACAAATTTGCGCTGTGAGAGTATGCACGTGTGTGTATGGATGCGCCTTATATGGTCATACACAAAGTCGCATACTCTCCTGTGATTGAATGCGGTCTCGACGCTCCGTTACGAATTAGTTTATATTTCAAATGCAGCTGAGACGCGCTACGCCGTCAGGAGCGAATGAATAATTTATTCACTACGTCAACAATTCACTTTTCATCAGTTTTAGACTGTCAGTTTTTTTACAAAAATATAATGCGACGTTAACTTAAAATTTACAGATTAATTCGAAAAAAACTACTCGAAAACCTTTGATAGAATATGAAATAAGTTCGATTATAAAGGAAAACGTAGACAGAGTCAAATTATTCACATGCCCTCGATGCAAGGAATGCGAAAATATTCATCATTTACGCAAGTAGTCAGGAAATTACAAATGTTCTATGATACTGGTTTTAATTTAAATGAAACCACCTTTTAATTAAAAATTGTTCTAATGATATTGGGTAATACGTGCATAGCTTATTAGACACATACTGAGCTCAAATTAATTAATGATGGTTTTATCGCCATTTGGTAAATGATTTTAAGATTACTCGCTATCCAAGCAGATGCTATCGCTATCAAACTGTGCGTTGTTGCTAGAAGTCCCTGGAAACTTGCCTTGAAAAATGTTTTATTTTTATTCCTGTAAAAAAGATGCTGGTGGTCAGGTAGAAATCATCATTTGTAGCCACATCCTCGGCACAATTTTCATGAAATTCCCGGTGCGATACTCAATCGTTGCTGAGCAAACGACGTAGGTTTACGTGTTAATTTACGCATCGCATTTGACACGTTTACACCATCGCACAGGCCGACACGGCTACATTACCTACCTATTCGCGTCAGAAAGTCATTAAAATGCGCACTATAATTATGAATCTAAGCGAAAAGCCGCAAAGGTAGCTCAACATTCATAAATTAAACTATGCTGAAGTTAAATATTCGTCGTTAAACGTATTTTAAATTTCGGCTCGTATTTTAAGTCCACAGTAAATAAAAATGTGTAAAAAGTATAATGCGCAGTACATTGACCAAATAAATTTTAGCTAGTTAGTTATAAAAAAAGGACATACACGGATTTTTAACAAAGCTTTTGAGTATATACACAGGCTAAATTTCATGAGAACATTCGGTTTATCTTTGGCGTCAAAAATGCATTTGTAAAGCCAATTTTTGATGACGCAAAAACTTTATTGCAAACTCCATTTACAGATCACGCAGTTGCTAGCCGTTAAAAGCTTTAAAGTCCAAAAATAATACGATTGTATAGGTACACATGCAAACGCTCAGTCGCAATGCATCAATCTCTTTAGACAGATAAAATCCAACCAATACAGATATTTAACAAACCATTCTGTGTTTATAGAGAGACCTTTTATCCGTTTTATTCATTTACACTTTTCGTTTATTTTGAATTACGTTAAGTTTCAGATTGACTTCCGAATGCTGCTGAATACTTTATGATTTTTAGCGTTTTCATCCGACCGTCCATATAGATAGATTCTGAATAACTCGTATATTGGTAACTTTAAAATACGTTTTTAATTTGAGGCATTAACTGAATACGTGAGTTTTTGGACGTTCTGTTTTACAAAAATTTTCGCTTGGGCCACATGTAAAGGCTAATTCAAACAAGGAACTTCATTTTCGAGACTAATGGCTGTCCGAAACGAAAGTCAGCATCACATATGCCTTTAATTAATAAGGAGACATTACGTTATAAGTGTCATTTTTAAGGAGTGCTTTATTACTGCAATGCATTGACGGATCTCCTTGTATTTTGCATTTTTGCACGGTAAGACCAAATACAAATTCGAGTCTTTTAACCATTGCCTTTGCGTTTCTAAGCAGTACTAGTACTTTTGCCGTAAACTTAAGAACATAGATTTTTCTATATATTAAAGCCATTTACTCGGTGTCTTCCTGCTTTTTGACTCCGTTTATTGATTTTAAATTTGCGGCGGAGCAATTACATAAATATGGATATTTCGGTGAAACTTTTAATGTTTTGCTCGTTCTATTTATTTATTAGGTATTCTCAGAAACGGATCTACAACACATGCAGTGTTTTATGTGTATAATACTATAAAAGACCATTTGATGGTGGTCATTTGTGTGATATCAGGTAGAGATTTCCCAACGGCAAACAACTAAAGTCCATTTACACGAAGCAATGCCTATCCGAGCTAATACTGCGTTTTGGAACACGAAGTCGCCAGATCTGCTAATTTGGCATTTAAGGACTAACAAAAAATCTTTTTTTAACCTTTAATAGCCTTTTTTTAATAAATTTATCATCGTGGTTAACATCGGACATAAAAAATGTTCCACGGATGCACGGATAAAAATGCATTTTTTACTTATTTTCTAGAGAATATCGTTTTTAAAGTATATTCGTGCACGATGGATGAAATTCAGTGTTCAAATCTTTCGATTATGCGATTTTAATAGCGTACAATACCCTTTCATAAAACTTGGATTCTCGGAATTAACTTAGGTTGCGCGTTAAGTTCACATTATGAGTTAGACCCGCTGTTAAATCTAACAAACGCATTATGCTTTCCTATTTATACCATAGAGGATCGTACGGTTTTTGTACACGGTAAATATGCAGCTTGTTCACTGAAAATCTGAAGGTAAGTGAATCGGCATGTCGGATTCAAATGAATTCGGCAATGAGATATTTATTACAACTAAATTATACCCTTTATTCAAGTATAGCATATATGAAGACGTAAATTTAAAAAAAGAACAGCAGAATATATGTAATTGTCTATGACTTCTATTAAGCATAGTTGCATATTTAAGGGCATCAAAAATCAAAAAACAAGCGTGCTAATTAAATAGCTATTTTTAAAGGGCCCCGATTTCGAAGGCAGCACGAAGGTAAGTTCAAAGACACACTTCAAAAAGGAGTGAATCTACTACGCCATTTTGCCGAACGGTAATCAATGTTACGACTTCATTCAAGTATTATTTTTGAATTTAAAACCATTTTTGCAATCTCATTCAACATTTTATGAGTTAGCACTTCTACTGTATCTTACATGATTGTTGCTGGTGCGTACGTTTGGTATGCCATACAATGCAACAGATACTGAAAAAAGCATATATATATCCGATACCGCTCCTCTATTCTGCAAACAATAAAATAATCAAGCGAATATTACTAATAACATCCATCTAGGAATGTTAACTCAAAGTTTAAACTAAGCCAAAAAGCACATCTAATTGTTCATTGTCAAAATGCAGCTTGCGAAAATTCCAAGTTGTAATCAGCATTTCGGCGTATACGGCTTAGTATCACGGTATTTCTTTCTGTTTGTTCGTGCACGAATAATGATTTGACTTTATTGGATGCAGCAGCATGTCCGTAAAATATCCTATGTGGAAGGACAGCAATCATTCATATCTGTCTAAGAACTCCCACGATATATTACTTCACGTGTCTTATTCGAACATTAACACGTGCAAATATATTTACCTACGTCTATCATTTTATTGGCCGTTGTGTCTACATAAAAGAGACGTCTGATGAGACAGCACTCGTTTACCATACAGAACCATGTCAGTAAAACTGCTAATTTGTCTGCTCTGGCAAATTCATCTGAATTTGGCTTGCAAGAAGACCGGCCAACCATGTACGTCAATACGATTATGTCATCTTATTAAACGTCCCACCTTGCTGTCTCTATTCCTAACTTGTTTTCAGCATACTTGGGTGATTATTGTTATCCCTGATGGCAGTAACTTGTTATATTACCTAGTTTACGGAACAGTATTCATAGTGTTGATTGACATATTTTGAGCATCGGAAGTTGATCAGGACTATTGTGGAGATTAGTGAGCATTAGTCAATATGCAGATGCTTATTAAACGACTTACAAACGGACTTCTAATCCATGTCCAGAGGGGATGCGGACAAACACTTTCGTTGTAATTGCATTTCATCTTAATCAACTTTAAAACAGTAACCTTACTTCAATCGACACTTTGCACGCATCACGTCTTACGAACTTTTACCATCATCAAGTTATACCTTACCATGATACATGCAACAACGTAAACTTAATGTTCTTTGCCGCATTGTACCTATTTTTCGCAAAACTTGAATGCTCTGATACCTGTTCATGTGGCTTTTCTCTCATCCTGTGTTAAGATTTAACACCTTGTCCAAAACGAAATGGGATTGTTCATCTGGCAGACCTGCTAACGAAAAGGCTTCATATGAGGAGCGAATTTATTACAACAATACCATATAAGCCTGAAGGGAACACATATTTTCAAATAACCACCGCATTTGATCCAGTTATACATGCGTGCTTCTTCGTTGCTAACATGCGAAAAATTCGAGTCCTCAAACTGGCATGCAATGTTACTTATCCCGTTATCAATATCAATGCCGCTCTCACGGTAAGTGACTCAAATGTGTTTAAAGCACATGATATTCACGGTGATATGCAAATACTGTCAAACAAGACACAGATGCATTTGTTCTTTAGGATGCGTAATTCATTGGCTTGCAAAATATCCCAGTGCACTATCTCAATAATAACGTTCCTCTCTTGTATGAAGTGTGCTGTTTGATTTGCCATTTAGTATGTCTTAACTTTGAGAATATATCGGCATGTCCAAATGTTTGTAAAAAATGCGATGGTGAAATATATATCATAGAGCTAAATGAGAAATTTTCAGTTATCATTTGATTGACATTTGCTGGATTACGTTTCTTGTTATTTTAGATAGTCACACTCTCATCCAATTGGCCAGGCGTGGATGAATCAATATTGGACTCTATAAAGTTAACTTTTGAAAATGTTACCGCTATTGCCAAATTTTTACCTAATTTCCAGCCAATTGTCAAAAGATCAATTACTGCATTTTGATGAAGTAGCTTTTACTGGTATAACCATAAGCAACTTTTCCCTGAAGGAAACAATACTTATCAATATGTACTACCGTTGGAAGGAATATATGCTAGATAATATCGCAGAGCTAACAACCAATGCCATGTCGAGCTACGTGAGTCTGACTTGCTTGGCGTAGACTACTGCGCGTAGTTAGCCAATGCTCTGCAACTGTGAGTGTCGAATCTTCCTGCTTTACTGTGGTTTGATATGACATACATCTGGCCACTTGAGTTGAAAACATCCTTTGTCCATTTACAGTGCGCCCTTCGCCCGACAAACAGTAGACTTAAACACTACCCTTACTTATATTGCATGCCTTGTGGAATTCCCCTGCCATCATTTTATTTCACTTATGTGGGTATGAGAGATGACGAAACTTCTGTCACCTGACCATCTACATGTGTTTGCTTACACACTTTGATACCCGTTCTCATAAGTTAAAGGCGAAAATACTATTACCAATATCACACTTAAACAAATCAACACATTGACGAAGCGTCGTTTTTAATTGTCAAACAAAAGAAATTAACATGTGGCAATTGCGCAAGCTCTTAAGACGTAATTTGTGTGAATATTTTAATTTAATCCTGCTTTATCATATTGCGTGCGTGTCAGCGTTCAGCAGGTCAATACATTTGAGCGGAAAAATGATTTATTTCAGCAATCTAGATTTTCCGTCTCAAAAAATGCGTATCAAAATTCAGAAATGTCTATCCAGATGGGCAAGAATAGGTTTTATGATTTAGCAACTTACCACAAGATCATCGCCGATTAATGATGTTTGCAATCGTCAGCATTTAAGGTATAGTTGGCCAGATTAAAAAAATTATTACATTAAAAGGCCACAAAATACACTAAAATTAGACGTACAAAGCATTTGCCTTAAATGCCGCACGCGAGAAGACTATATGCATATGCTTCGAATACTCCGTGATGATGAGGTTTTTAAAGACGTGAAATGTCTTTTATATCATTTTCACACATTTAAGCAGATTTTGATAAATTCATATTTTGAAAAGTCAAATTGGCAAACACGCGTTTTCAGTAACTCTTCCTTAGGCTAAAAAGGTTTTAAAGAAGTTCAATTTATGCGAATTAAATTACTTATAAAAGATTCGGAAACAATTAACATTCATCGTTCCCACGCCACTCGCATGACGAGGCGTGCTATGGCGTGGTCGGCGTGTCGTGTTCATTGGGTAGAGGGGGCGAGGGAGAGAGGGGCCATAGACTGTGAGTACGTCGGGTACCTTGAACACACAGCCTGGCCTCGGGAGGTTGGGGCGACGTTGGGGTCGAAGTCGGCCACAGAAGACAGAGCGTCTGTGTCAGAGTTTTCTGACAACAAAGCACAAGATTGGCTAGCCTTATAGCCACTGCCTCGGCGCAGGCCTTTGAAGAAGCCTGCTGGTGTCCAGTAGACAATCTGAAAGACTTCTTTGGCATCGAAGTGGTGATTCTTATCGACAAGATGTGCGAGAATACAACTCGAGATCCATTTCTTCTCACATTTGCCTAGCCAGGCCGGTATGTGTTCACATACTCCCTTTACCAAGCGCCTCGTTGTACGGCCAATGTACCCCGATCCGCGGCAGCAAGTGAATGAATAAATACACATCGATGTGGCCTGCAACGGGAGTCGGTCTCTACCTTCCAAGCATAGGAGGGGAGAGTTAGTGAAACACACACGTAAGTTCTCCACGGGGAAAGCGCTAGTGATTGCTGTCTTCAGACGTCTTCTTACAACTTCACTTGCTGCATCCCCTTGGAAAGGCAGTCTTATAAATAAGTCCTTATTTTCTACAGTTCCCATATATTAAGAAGGATAACTCTTTCTGGGTATTCGTTTTCGTGGAGTGTATCCCGCAGCTGCTGGTGTTCTGCCTCCACAGTCTCAGTTGAGCAGATACTTCGCACTCTAGCTGTCAATCTATGGACCAAATCTCGTTTAATATTAAGGGGAACAAAACTGTGAAAATTGATGTATTGTCCCGTCTAGGTTTTCTTTCGGAATACCCTACGTTGTATAGACCCATCCTCTTGTCTGTGCGGAAGAACGTCGAGGAACGCGATTTCATTGTTTGCCTCAAACTCTGCAGAGAACGTTAGTGAGTGGTGTGAATTGAAGCATTTTTGAATCAGGACGTCTGTGTCGGTGGTAACATCCGTCAGGCAGAAAATATCGTCCACGTACCGACCGTAGAAGCTGAGGTCATTAATGGTGTCCTTTACACTTGTCATCTCGACTTTCCCCATGAAGACGTTTGCGAGGAATGGGCCGAGCGGTGAGCCTGTCACGACGCCGTCTATTTGCCTGTACAAATGACCATTGTAGAGAAACTGGACGTTTTGCGTGCACCGTGTCAGTAGCTCTTTAAGCGTCTCCAACGGCATGCCTAACGGGTAGTTCGTGTCGCGGATAACGTCACAAAAGTAGCTTATTGTTTCGGCTACGTGTACATTACTAAACATTGATGCTACTTCTAATAATAAGATCCTCCGTCCGTCAACGTTAGCATCCTTAATCGCCTCGACAAACTCGAAGGAGTCCTTCAGACATAGGGGATATAAATGACTTTGCAGCTGTTTAAGCTTTTCGACTAGCCAGTTTGCTATGGTGTGATAGGGCGAATTCCTCATATCCAGGATCGGAGGTAGAGGTAGGCCGTATTTGTGAATTTTTGGAAGGCCGTACATTCTGGGTATGGCCGTGCCCACTGGTCTTAGTCGCTCATATTCTTTGTCAGATAAATGACCTTCTTTGTGGAGAGCATTGAGGACCGCCGTCAGCTGACCTCAAACGGCCTCGGTGCGGTCCCTTTATTTCTCGGATTTAGAGAATTTGGTACGGCCCGACAGTATTGATTCAACATTTTTCTTCGTACTCTTTTCTATCCGTCAGTACAACGCCTGAACCCTTATCCGGCCTGGTTAGCACAATGTTTTCGATTTTACGTAGTTCGCTGAGACTATCGAGATGGGCCTTTGTTAAGGGACCTTTGCTTTTTGGAGCCTTCTTAAAGTACTGTTTACAGCAATTAACCATAGTCGACTTCAGATAGTCTACAACTCTAGGCCCGCTAGGATTTAGACCGCCGGTCTGACTGAATAGACCACGCCGACCACGCCATAGCATGCCTTGTCATGCGAGTGGTGTAGAAACGATTGATGTTGCTTGTCCCCGAAGCATTATCAGTCATGTAATTCGCATAACATAAACTTTGCAGCTGTTTTGGCCTGAAGAAGAGTAACTACAAACACGTGATCGCTAATTTGACTTTTTAATTATAACATGGGAATCCATATTTTACATCTGTTCATGTTCTAATGCCAGCGATAACAAAAAAAATAAAACAGTGGTTCGAACTCCTGTTGATAAAATCAATAATAAAATGCAAGGTAATCGCAAGCCCAACGCGGCCTCCTCAATGAACATCAAAACGAAAGAGCAGCTTATAGAAAGACGGGAATTAAGCACAGAGAGAGAGTGTGTGTACACAAAGGAGGGTGAAGAATCACCAGAGTTTGACTACTGTTTGTGTTAATAGGGTTTCACTCATTGTCTGTAGGCTCCTTCGAGTTACCGAAGTATCCGAGTTGTTTGTGGCCGAACTAATACTCGCAATTATGCTCTAGAGTCATCCAAGAGACCGCTTTCTAGAAGTTGTCTTGTGGTGAAAAATGACGACATTTATGGGCTAGTATTTAAAGGATATGTAGGCCGGTGTTCATATGTCCACGGCATTCTGAATATCAATAGGTGACGATGGGCATACGTCACCAAAAGAACAGACTGTGCACTCGAACTCACATTTAGCAGTCCCATTAGAGCTATTGGGATTCCGCGGGCAAAGGTTCCCTCATCATTGTACTCAACGTTAAATTGTTTCTTAAAAACTACATGCATTTTTGGATTCTAGTACATTGGGTTAACTTAAAGACAAATGGCGGCCGGGGCATTTAAACAAAAGCCTTTGTAGAAACGTGGATAGAAAGACCAAATAGTCACTATACGGTTAATGCACGTTGAAAACAACTATTTAAAGGATAGCAACTCTATCACGATAACTCGCGTTTCAATAAAATGTCCTGCTCTGCTGCAAAAAGAAAGGAAATGCATTTAGCTGTGCGTATCTGCTGTAAAACCCGTTTAAATTAAAAATAACTAAATAATTTTTAAGCCTAAACGCGCTCATTACTAGTTTACCGTGTAGAAATAATTGTCGCTAATAACGTACCGAGTCAAACACTTTCAACGCCAAAATATGAGTGGTGACTGACAAAATTAAAATATTGCATTGAAAGAGCAGACTTTGGTCGATTTATTTATTATAATTGGGTATACTCTCTGAAAATCGCTGATTAAATATAATAAATATATCTTAACGTGTGCTTGCACGTATACATTCACGGACTTGGCGGGGCGCCGATTGTGGTCGAACTAGTTTCATTGTCTCTGTTAGTTGAAAGTAGCGCAAACCCACACTGACAACTATACACCGTTGTATACCCACTGCCAGCTGGTATCATGGGCATATTTTATGTAAATACGACATCATGTGGGCCTTGTCATTTCTGCGCAGATAGGATCGTAGAAACAATTCTCAAGAAGTATACTAGTAAGAACTGACACGTCTCGCCGTCGTACGAACCAACGCAAGTCTTTAGGTCCACAAAACCGATCTTCAAGCAGTGATGACCCCTTGAAAGTGAATGAAAAAACAAGACCAAACCTGTCTGATGAATGCGTGACTGCACAGCCGGTAGTCCTTAAACTAGTGTCTTATCTCCCTTTAGTCATCAAAAAGTTTTACACTGAAGGCGACTGGCGACTAATCAGCTGTCCAGGACACCTAGGATCATCTTAACATTTACAGTAATTTTGATCCATGCTGGAACTTGACAACCAAATGGAATGCCTATGAAACATCTTCTGTGACGTTTCCTCATATGAGGACGAGACAGTAAAAAGGCGGAAAACACAACAAGGTTATATAATAATATAACAATATAATTATAACATATATAATAAAATATAAAATATAATATAATTATATACGTAGATTAAGTATACAGAGAACGCGGTGAAGTAGGTAAAACAATTTACAGCACATTTTCCGATTCTGGCATTACTGATAAGACGAAATTAATAATGTTCGAAGTAAAACGAATAGGTTATGATCATAAAAAACGCGAA
This sequence comes from Spirometra erinaceieuropaei, assembly GCA_902702965.1. Lineage (NCBI taxonomy): Eukaryota > Metazoa > Platyhelminthes > Cestoda > Diphyllobothriidea > Diphyllobothriidae > Spirometra > Spirometra erinaceieuropaei. The sequence continues at coordinate 384,656 of CACRXP010000042.1, read as the reverse complement.
ACCTAAAGAAACAGGTGCTACTTAGCAAAGACAACAGGACAAAATTTCTGCCATCTTGATTCAACATAGGTTTCTATCAAAAACCTAAACACACCTTACGAACACCCTTCACTAGCAGCACGAAATTGAAGCTCGCACCAAACTACAAAATACAGACATCACTGTCTCTTTCACCGAAACTCTATTCTCAGACTCAAATACCTAAAATTGCAAGAGCATGTTCTCATCACGCATTGGCCTGGTCAGCCCTTAGGAAACAGATGCCAAACGGACCCGCAGGCCGATGCGCTTGACCCTAACGTACACCACACAAGATCGTCCCATCTGCTTAAATTTTCCGGGATGTGCAAGAACAACATGCATCTGAGGGGACCGGAATATGCGTTTGTCACAAGCAGACGGTCTGTCTACTGTCGTCTACACCTGTGCCCGTACAACTCCGATCGCTTTGATATTGATTGTCATCGGCCCCGTGATAGTAGGGGAATAGCGTGCGTATCAGTTGCTGCTTAAGTCAAAATCTTGCGTACATGACACAGGCATACGTAAGAGGATGTCGTCATCAGTCTAAATACGAGGCTTCATCTCATGAACGTTCATTAACATTAGTCGACATTTTCATTTATGTTGCCGTTGTGAAAAAACCCTTAATGTGAGAATCAAACGTTGTGATTTGCAGAGTTTCAGAAACGATACGGACAAATCTTTGCCAAGCTCCAGTATAACTTTATATGTTTGGTACGGAAACGAGTTATAGCTTTTGGTATAAAACAAAAATAAATGCACCATTTTCACTATAACCATTAAACATATGTAATACCCTGCATCTCAATGACTAGAGTCGTCGGGAAATAAATATTCTTTGTAAAAGAACATATTATCTTTCAAACCAAACTATCACATTATGCGGCTGTAACAAATTTTTGACATTTTTGTATGCTAACACTGCACTCTTTGATTGAAAATTTCAAGAAACTGCAAAAAATTTGACATGTGCTACAGTATACCCGTTGGTTAAATCTATTTGAGTTATAAGGTCTAAATATGAATGCCCCCATTGATTTTGGACGCTCCGACATAACAAAGGGAGAAGGTTTGCGCTTGCATGCAGGCTTTCAGTAAAAACTTACCGTTCGAAGAGTTAAATTTTCTAAACAATAAATCTTACTGTGAAGTTGCTTAACATATTTAACAAGATTGCTTTGAATACTGTATATATGTATTTCTTCAGGACAGTATAACTACGACATCAAAATTAAGTACGATAAGCATCCATCAGCCTACGCGTTATTGGACATGATCTCTATGATTAATGCTGACTAAATTAAACTGACTAGAATGACGAAAATTGATTTGCCCTTACCAGCTTCTCCGACATAAGCAGCTACATCGATACCACTAAACGGATCACTATCATTATGCCAGAAAAAGAAAACATCTTTTTGCAAAAAGCAGATATGCATTTTCAGCCGGGTAGCGACACCGTTTGCGAAAGGCTCAGTTATAAACCGTGTCATCGACATGGCTCGCCTTAACGCAGGGAAAGTTCCGTCACTTCTGACTACAGCTCTGAATTTGTTTTGCATAGGACTTCAAGTAATTTTTTAACGTATTAGGTTTGTGGCTTTATAAACTTTCAAAAGCCAAAACTTCAATTTTTCGTAAATGATTTGCTAGCATACGCATAAAATACGTTGCTATGGGAAATGTTCATCTTGTGGTTTCTCAAATGTGGAGTAGAGGAATATAAAATTGACTCTCAATTCCTAATATACGCTGAAATGCGTTATATTACATTGTGAACCATTTATTGCATTTATTGCTGAGAAATCGTTTGGCATATTATAGGATATGTGGAGAGGTAAATTTGGGTTCGGAAATTCTGCCAAACTGTTCGTCAATGAAAGCTTCACTGACCAGTTAATTTAGGATTGGACGTTTTCATCGCACACTCGCAGGCGGTCTGTTTGAGAGAAAGGGATAAAGACGCAACATTTAATTTCGATTTGCTGCACAACAGATACATGGGCTTTCATTGTCCAAAACCCTAACAATAAAAAGCCTAAACACATTGGACTGCAGCAGCTAGGTTGATCTAAGATAATTGTGGTTTCAATTGGGCTTTGCTGCGCTTTTAGCGTGTGTTTTGACTGGCACTACCGGCTATGCTCATGCCCTCTTGGTATTACACATGCAGCTGATGATCGAAACTGATAGAAACTGCTTGTGTTTGCGTCTCAAATACATTTCGAAGTGTTGGCAAAGGGGACTCGTTCATTGTGTCAAAAACCTATTAAAAAAATTCAACAGTAGCATGCAAGCCACTACTTGATACTGCACCTAGCTAGTCAGGTCATATTATTTATCAAAACACACAGAACCGTTTGACGACACTAAAAAATCAAGAGTCTAATGCCAAGATTTGAAACAGCTAATATATATATTTCTGTTTAAACTACGTTAAACTTAAGCTTTTGACAAAGCACTAGGCGAATATTATTTTCATAATGTGAAAGCGCTTCACCCCATTTATCGCTTCACTTACAAATACTAATAATGAATACGTTAGTCTTATCAGCGCTGCTTGGGTAAATTTCAGAAAAAACTACAGTGTTGGGTGGATGAATATCATTTTGTGCTGATATTGGTGTGAATACAACTAATATGGAGCTGCTTTCCATTACAGGCAAAATATATTTTTTTAAAAAGCAATTGCGGTAACAGCAAGTTGACTTGGTAGATGAAGTGTACATTATTCTAAAATTAGCTTCTCATCAAACATATAGAGACATGCCATAGCTAACGTAAATCTAAACGAATTTATAAATGTCAAATTTTATGGATATATTTACTTCTGTTTATTGACAAATGGAAACCGATTTTTAATGATGGGCTCTATTTTAAGGCGCTTTGTCTTCATTGTAAAACAGCCTTCCTAGTTTAACAACTGTGCATGTGTTTCCTGTTCAAACTTTAACTCATGCCTAGCTTTTATAAATAACGCTTACCTTTTTAGAGCCTTTTTCTAATTTGTTTACATAAAAAAACTTATTAATAACGCAATGCTCCTAACGTTATTTTTTTTAAATGGGAAACGCATTTAGGGCTTTTATCACCCACCTCACTCTACACTAATTCACGTCAACTGACTGAGTGATTGCGCATTAGATCATGACACAACGACTAATATTTGCAAGGTTTAAATGCATAGTTTACAGCAATGCATTTGAAGAACATTATTGACAGGCAGCTACCGTCCACGTGAGACGTGTTTAATGTAACTATGAATAATGCTTGCTTTTTAATTGTTTCATTAATGTAAGCGTGAGTAGTTTTGTTGATAAAAAGGGGAACGGTTTTCCATCTCACCCGCTTTCCGTTTATTCAAAGTGCACAATTGCAACAGCTGTCCCCGGCTATCTAAGCACATGGCTTCCAAACTCGCGTCCTAGGCTGATTGTGCGATTTAACAGCCGTGGTCAAATTACACCCGCAGCAAAATAACCTAATCCCGCAGATGACACCGAAGTATGTATTATTTAAGTTATCTTGAATTTAACTTGCCTTATCGACAGCATCTTATTCCGATTGGCAACAAAATCGGTGAATAAGAGGGCATACATTAAGAGGCACATTACTAGATTATAACAGGTTCATGTTCATTTTCTAGCGTTCAGGCATCATGAACGGTCTGGTGTCATTGTTAAAGACCTCGCTGCCTCAATGTCATTCACCTCTTGCTGCGAGCTGTTCCGGACTTAAAGCCACCCATTTGACTTCAGCTCGAACACAATTGCGTACTCATAGTGTCGCGGATTCTTGAGCGCTACCCACTGCAACCAGCAAAACAAGCCATTGGGACACTACCCCTTGGCAAGTGCAACACACACTGACTGGGCGCCACTTGAGCTCGGTCCACGAGCGGTTGCCAACACTGTCTCAAGGACTGTCAGGACTAACCGGAGGCAGTCAACACCATCCCTGGCTTCGCCAGTGGCCATTACCGCCTGAGAGGATATCTCTTTGTTGTGTATACTTGAAAACCCCTCATTCTTGTGACGTATACATTAGAAAGGACTAAATTACATTATTTGTCAGTAATGAAGCATCACAACTGTTCTGTTTTGTAATCACAAACTGGTATGCATAATCAGTTACTGAAGCACATTCACATGCGCAGAATATATGGCTGTAAAACGAATATCTTTAAAAATTGCCACTAATCTGCCTATTTGCGTTGGGGTTTAATACTTTCATTTCCCTTACGCTGGTGATCACAACACGTTTGGTTAAACCCGTATTTTTAGAAAAGGTACATTCATTTCGCGCGTGACCAGATGTTGTAGAGACGGGGTATCTAGGGCAAATCGTCATGTTTACGTTTCTATTGTGTTTTACTGTGTAAGCAAAAAATAAACAGTCAAGACAAATAGCAGCTAAATGTTCGGCATAATGGCTTTGTGGTCTGTGCGAGTGATGCGTGTCTCAAATGTATTGTAAATATTTTTAATCTCGGAAAATATTTAAATAAAGCAAGTTCACTTTTTTTACTAATTTATCAGTACTTAATGCAAATGTTTAAATTGTTCTCGATAAGTATCTTTATCAAAACGAAAGTTATTTAGTTTGTGATGAAGAAGGAAAATATACTTTCCCTTTACCCATGAAGTATTTGACTAGTTGTCCATATGGCGTGAATGCTATTATTTGCGTTCAGTTCAATGCCGCTTTACTGCGAGGTCAACTAAATATAACTCTGCAAACCTACGAAAAGACAACAATAAGTAGTTCGTTTGCTGTTGCCCTCGGGGCATAATTTTTTACTTTCATATAAATGTGGCCATCTTATGTTAATGTTGTTGTACTGCAGTAAATATGACCTCTGAAAAAAATACACATACGTCCAAATGTTTTTTTATTTTTGCTTGAAATACTGCTGTTGGATTTATCGTGCCTCAGACACAAAAACATGGAAGGGGGTGTACATTTGCCAATGACATTTATGTCAATTATGAACAGCTGTAGGAAAGCATGCTGGCTAATACTCATTGCGATGGGCTGAATGTGGTGAACAAAGTTACCCATAAACCTATTTAATAAACTGTGACCTTAGCTTAGAAGATGCAAGCTTCTTTGAAGTGCCGACTCAGGCGAAGTAGCTAGCGCCGTGTTGCCTTACTAACCGCGCATACTGACTGCACGTATTAGTTATTGTCGACGATTGTGTACAGGATAAGATGGTGGCGTGACCGCGTCAAGGTCATCGATATTTTCCAGTAGTGCAGTCCAGATACACGTAATAAACTTGCGGTCAAACCCAATTACAGCCACGATTTTTTAGGGGTAATCCCTCCCTCTGCAAATATTGTAGAGGACACGGATACACATAATTGTCGGTAATCATTGTTAGGCTGACTTATGAAGATATGATGGTGTTGAACCAATTGCCATATGCAATTAAATACTGAGGTCCGCAACGTTCTGGCCAGCCTTCATCACCGTTTACGGCACGAAATGAGCATTTAAATACGGTGCACTAACAAAATGCACCTTTTTGACTTCATACACCTTTTCTATAGCAGAAAATTCGTCAAGGCACGATGGATGAAAACCACTCCTACAGATGATGGTTAGTGAGCCTTTGACTGGCAAACACTTCATGAAAATATTTGAACGCAAACGAATGTTAGCATTGTCAACACACTGCTAAGTTGTTTTTCAGAGAAAGCCTAAAATCTCTTAACTTTGAAGTAACATGGATAGTCCAAAACTTAATGGGTTTCCGTCAGGTTTATTGTAAAAGTTTACAGATCAAACCTACATCTTTGCTTTACTTAAAACTCTGGCTACCAGGAAACATGCGTTAAGATGACATAAAACACGGTTTCGCTGACAGCAAATGCATAAGTGTAAAAGCCGCTTCTTCATTATGCCAGTGCATTCTGTGATCTATTGTGGTGACAGGTTGAAAGTTGCAAACATTTGCATTAAGCATTTCGAAAGACCATTTAGCAAGCCCGCGCGTTTTCAATGAATTTTCGCTGGGCTAGTATGGTTAACAAGCTACTTGCTGCATAGAAAAACGGGTGTCAGGTATAGCAGAGGTGTTTTGACAGATTTCAAATAATTCACTTTGACCTAACTGTGAAAAAGTCGGTGTCTTGGCGAGATTCGAATTCACAAACGCAGGGAAAGACGTGAGTAGATAATTTGAAATCTACTAGAACACCTCTGAACAAAGTGAGCCTGGTAGTAATTTGCTGTATTCTATATGCATTACTTAGGAAATCCTGCTTGCGTATTCAGCTTACTGTATCAGATTTGGTGAATTCCGGACGTTGAAGTAGACTTAGTGGGTAAACTTGTTCCAGATATGATTAAACTCGCGCTGGCCGGAGGGGCCGCGTAGTGCAGATGGTTAGGGCGTTGGCTGTACTTAACCCTGATTTTGCTGTCGCGGGTTAAAATCTCGCCGATGTCCCGAGTCAATGTAAATGGGTATGACACCGGCAGCATGCGTGTTTATTACTTAGTAATAAAACATGCCTATGGAGCAGCTACTACAAATTCTATTCCTACATCCACCAGCCCCTCGAAAGACTGTATCAAGACGACCGGAGTAGATGGCAAAGCCAAACTGGACATCCACATGTGCTGCACTGGACAGGTAATGAACAATAACGAGCTTTCCACCGATGTGAACAGTGCCTATTCTACTCGTGTGTCAGTGGTCGTAAGAACGGTTCGTGTTTGGTCTGTGAAATGGTGCTGTTAGTGTTGGCTGCATAGCACGGTTAACGATGTTTCACCCTAAGTTGTTATGTAGGCGTATATACCAGAAGTGACTTGGGGGGCGTGGTTAGGTAGTGTGGTCTGGTGAAGTTTATATCGGGTTTATATCGGGGTTCCTGGAACCGATATAACAACTTAACTTTTATGAGTTCGTAAGTGCCCATGCATCTTATGCACGGCTAGGACGAAAGTGTGACTAGAGGATTGAAGATGCAGCCACGTTGTTTCCGGTGGTTACATCGGTAATGTCGTTGGCGCCGTTGATGAATGGAGATGCCCGGTGCTGTATACTCAGTATGTAACCTAACAGAAACAGGGTGTCCAGATTTGTGAATAATTGCTGACCACTGGTATATCGACACAGTACATGGACCCAGGCATTTATGTTAATATAAAACAATTCTAAGAGAATAAAAAAAAAAGAAATATTAGAGTTTATCGTAGCTTAATTTTAAATGTCAAGTTTTTTTCCTAAAATGCGGAATATAACAAAAATGGCAAAAGTGGATGTGATAAGGTAGACTTTTGTCTTCTATGCAACAAACTAAAACATATGACATATAAAATAACATATGGCATATGTCATATATTATTTACCGAAAAGTATTAACTGTAGTTGACATTTAAATATCTTTCAAAATCCTGTTTTTTCCTGTTTGGGCTTTTCTTAACAACCAAAATTCTAAGTTTGGTTCCAAAACGACCTCCTATGAACACGTCTCATTTTTTATGCTTTTTGATTTTAATAAGACGTCAGTCATCAAGCTATATAGGATTGTGCATGATTTCATCAATATTGACATCGTAAAAATAAATTATTTCATAACGTCTGATGTTGCCAGGTCGGTCGGTGAAAAAACAATTTCGGCAAATTTCCCTAAGGTGTCATTTGGTGTATACAGTGTGAGGTTTCGTCCCGTGAACTTAGTGTGCATCCTTACTTTGTGCTGGACTGCGTCAGGTTTCAGATCAGCCTTGAAAATTCTACTGAATACTTCATAATTTGCTTTTCTCATTAAGGCAAATTATCTACTGTGCGCTTTTTATTGCCATCAAGGTAGAATGTGTATTGAGAGCATTAACTAAATATTTATAATTTCCGCGTTATTTTCCATTCAAATGGTCTCTTTGGTCGTATTTAAAGGCTCAATCAAGCGCAAAACCTTATCGCTGAAAATAATGAACGTACAAAAATGTCTCCAATGAATATGATTTCGGTCGTTAGTACTGCATTCTCCTGAGCACTGTCTGGGTACCGTGAGGCCAATAATAATTTGCCAAGTCCAGTCGTCTCGTTCAAGTCGCCGAAAAAATGTTGATATTTTCCCGCGGCAAATCATATAGAACTTTTTTCGCCTGCGAACATATTTCTACTAATTCTTATGTGCTTCAAGAACCGTTCGGTACAGCTTTCAAATGCAGGTTGTTCTTTCGTCAAATAAAAGCATGTTTATTTACGAAAAAAACTGAATGTTCTAACTCAAGAAATGTTAACAAAAAATATAAACTGTGTTTTCGATTTAAAAAGGCAATACTAACATGCAGCAAAACCCCATAACACTTATGTTAGTTCTAAATGCCAGTTTTTGAATGAACTTCTTTCCCGGCAATCTACAAATAAAACACTTTGTAAAATGGACGCTGCATAGAACGGCGGTTACTGTGCGATTTATGTGTAAAAATACAATTTAAGGAATGCTTCATAATGTTAACAGTGTAAAGAACCTATGTACATGTGTTACTTTTGATTAGGCCGTTTATTTTACTAATAAAAATCCTATAAAATAAATGTACTACTTACGAGGTTACCTACGGCATATTAATATCAAAATAGAAGTCGCGTAAGCTAATTACTCATTTTAAAGTGTTTTTATAATAGCTGACATTCACGCACTGTAAAACTTGACTGTTTTATAGATAAGAAATGGGTTGGTAAAATGGTTTCCGAACAATTTACAATTGGCTAATTAACTTTCTGTTTTTAGGGGTTTTTTCGCAAGGGTATTAGGGTTTTGTGCTTCGAAACAAGCGGTACCAGTAAAAATTCTAGCGTATGTTGAATCTATTAACGGATTATCCTTTAAGTCGTTTTTGAGATATTTCCCTACATTTACAGATGTCTCATAACAATTGTTTCATATCATTTCCCTTGTTTCATTAATTACAGCAAAATAGCTGTATTTTGCTATCGCGGCATTAAAAACAAGCAAATGTCAAAATGTCTATGTTCTTTCAGTTTAAAATGTGATTACACCTCGACATACTTAGAAAACCTATGAGAATCATTCCTTGCCAATATGCACGACAATAAAAAGATATGAAATCTCTGTAGGTTATTTTACATCAGCACTTGCGGACGTGCAGCAGGAGGCTTACTCATAAATGGTCAAACGAAATTCAAAAATGCGTTTTCGTTTAAATACTTAAATAAAGAGTGTAGTAAAACTAATCAATCTGCTGCATACGTTTATAGTAATTTAGTTTTATCCGGGTGCCGGCTTTCGAACGAGCACTTTCTAGCTTTATTCGAAAATAAAACGCTGTAATTTGTGTTACTTATTTAGCATGCATTTTTCTCATTGATTGCCGATGTCCTCAAAAATATAATTAATTTTTAGGTAAAAGATGCTCAAAAAATATCCATTATTTTGCTCATTCGGTAAAAATTTACGTTTTTTTCCAGTTCACACCCAAACAAAACGCATAATTCGGTTTTTAAAATCTTTTACAGTTTCCGAATGATTTCTAACCAAGTCTTGCCTTAAGTGTTTGCAAACAACAAGCCGTATCTTTTCTGCGTGCGGAAAGTCAAACATTTCTCCATGGTTTTTAAAGGAGACCATTTGCTCTTCGTAAAATTTAGCAGCGGACATTTATGGTAGTTTATCGTCGGTGAGTATAACAGTTGTGATTATCACTTATGTCACTTTGAAGGCAAATATTTTTTCGATTTTAAAATATACGGTTGGGCACTAAGTATGGACAGTCTACTAGGGATTCCCAAACCATTTAATCACAGGGACTGCGAAATTTTCCAAAATTCGCAGGTATCTAGAAGGTTGTCAAGCACATGAATTCATCTTGCGGAAAGGAGTTTTCAAGACGCCTTGTTCAGCGATCCTGAGTGAATGTGGTCAGACGTCCTACATAACGATGCCTAGCGCGTAACGTAGGAGAAAATTAAGCACGGAGAAATTTTATCAGTGTATTTAGGTGCCTGTGTGACTGACCTGCCAGATAGATGCCTCATAAGAGGACGTCATCATGTGGTGGGCGCAGACGTCGCGTCAGCATGTCTGAATCGGCAACAGCAGCCGCAGCAGGTGTCAGTGAACGTGACGCAAAATGTGAATTCACGTGTGAAAATACTGTCAACAGCAAGCACTGTCACCAGAACTAAATCCATCTTTTGTGTCAGTCGTGTTTACGCAATACGCCCGAGGTGATGTTAAAAGGAGTGACGGACAACTATAACTATTTTCCCAACTATTGACCAAGAAATTAAAAATTACAGCAAACGAAGAAAAAATTTAATAAATTCACAAAACTGGAGCCATTCGGGAGGCATTTAGTTAAAGATCCTCTAAGAGCAAGGGCTGCTTCCAAGCGAACATGGATTAGGATATGTACTAATTATTCCGTACGATGTGATATAAAGTGCCAGAAACAAAAATGTGTCTGTATAATTTGTATGCTCCAAACCTGGCACTTTGCCTGCGCTTAATAATTTGCCCTGCCCTGATGTTCCTTTATAATACTCAGTTTTTGATGCATCCATTACGTCTGCAAACCATTATAAGTAGAACATACATCATACGAGATGAACCGTAAGTGGAAAAAGTAAAGTGAAATCTCAAGGGCCGACGATAAACGCTAATTCTTAAGACCCTACTGCTCCACTTCTGATTTCTACAATCGAAAAGTTGCCAAATAATTCGCAGCCGGTTTACTACAGCTAACAAAAAACAAATAATCACTTTTCTTCTAGAGAAAATTATCAGAATTATCAAAATTATCAGCCAAAAGTTGGCCTCATTCACTATGGGCAGTAAAAAAGTTAATGGATTATTTAAGAGTCAAAGTTAACACTAAGACACGATTATTATGCGGATAGTTCAGGTCTTAGCTTCTGTATTTCTGTTTCTTAGCGCGTAAACTAGCGCGCTAGGAATGGCAATATAGAAGCTCGATAAGCCGATGTGCGACAGGATGTAATACGGAAGTTTCGGCGCATCGGGCAAGAAGACTTGGCAGACATAAGATCGGAATGTAGGGGATGGGCAATGTCATCTAGAATTCGACCAGCAAATTGCTTGACCGCATTGAAGTGTCGTTTTAAAATAGTGTCATTTAAAAAATATAAGAGACACCAGCAACAGAAGAGAGCATGCGGAGGATTCGTTTAAAAATTAAAAGATCCTTTTTTAACAAATAAGGAAAAATGACAGGAGAACAGTATAGGATAAGAGGAAGAATGCAGGCATCAATGAATCACCAGACTAATGGTTGAGGTGTATGGTAGGAACGTAAACGACGAATTTAGTAAAGACGTTTACGAAGTTAATAAATAGGGGCTCAGTATGGAGGGAAAAAGAAAGATTCGAGGACGACGTAACGCCGAGATACCTGAAAGAGGATAATATGTCAGGAAGAATGTCAGAGGAATCAGGTTTAGGAGAGGGCCGCAGTCGCAAAATACACTGAACGGATTTTTGGTTAATAATTAGGAGACCATTTTGCTTCGACCACGCTAGGACATGGTTTAGGCCATCCTTTAGAGACCAGAGTTGTGTCTGACTTTGAGAGGGTGTCCAACAACCACATTCTCAACATAATTGACCAGGAGACAGTCATTAGGGGACCTAAGGTCATCAGTGTGGATGGAGAAAAGGTGAGGGGACAGAATGGAACCTTGAAGAACACCGCATTCATTGGGAAGGGTCGAATATTTCCGCTTGGCAGATTGGAAAAACTGGGTGCAGGAGGTAAAATAATCGCTCGGCCAAGGGAGGACCCAGCCTGGAGAGCCACATGCGGAGGTTTTGGAAAGGAGAAGAGGGCGCGGAACGGTATAGAAGGCGGAGGAGTCATCAAGAAAAGCGCACGCATACTCTCGGCAACCCTTGTCTAATTATTTTAGAGCAGAGTGGAATACAAAAGCAACAGCATCTAAAGTACTCCGTTTAGCTTTGTATGCAAATTGTAAGGGGTCGGAAAAACAGGAAGAAAAAGGCTTTATGATATCTAGAGAAACTCTTTTAGCAAGCTTTAGTATTGCATAGGAGCACGCGATTGAAAGAAAAGATTTAGGACCAAAGTAAGCAGGCCTTTTAGGGATGGGAGTGATTCTCACTGTACGCCGGGCGTCGGAAATCTTGGACTCCATAGAAAAAATATTGATTAGGTGCGTTAAAATAGGAGCTATTTGAGATCTGAAAGATTGAAGAAGAAAAGGCGAGACAACATCCGGTCCGGCAGCTGTTGATCCACGGACCTTTTTAAGGTGTTTTTTATCTGTTGCCAAAGACGCGGGTTGGAATGTAATCGGTGATAGGGGAATGTCTTCTAAGGGAAGATGGGACTCATTGTGACTAAATATAAACATTTTATTTAGGGAGTCTAAATCTGCATCCACATGCACCAGCGTGTTGCAAGGGCAAGTGAGACGCTTAATATTTTTCCAAATCTCAGCTGAGGAAGGGGGGAAAGGGGAGGAATAAGAAAAGGAAGAAAGTTGGCTAACAAACAGACTGCTTAGTCTGTCAATCTCTGTTTTTATAAAGACGGTATCGTTCTTAAGGCTATCACGCAGCCTAGCTTGTAAATCTACTTAAGCTCCCAATTAACTAAATTTGATCAAGCGTTTTCGTCAATGTGCTTTCATCGCAGTCGCCCGGCCACAGCATGCCATACTGTCATCTACCTATACCTAAGCATGATTGCCCTCATTCTACTCAAGCCTCATTCATTTAATTCTTCATCATTTTTAAAGCTTGGCCACTTTGCTCAAGAAAAGATGGGAAATTTAATATGGAAGACCTGCTAATGGACAGACTTCATTTTGCGACGGAATATATAACGACACATCGATACACGGCGGAAAGTAATACATATTCTCAAATGACCACTCAATCTGATCCAATTATACATGCGTGTTTCTGCGTTGCCGACATGCGATACATTCGAGTCCTGAAACTGGCATGTAATGTTACGTATTCCCTTATTAGCATCCATGCCTATCTCAAAGTAAGTAAAATAATGCCTCTAGTCTGGGTGATATTTTAAACTCATATGGGAATGTTATCAAGCAATATACAGATGCTGTATTACATAAAAGACCTGATAATCATGGCCTAACCAATTTTCCTTGTAACTTACTTATAATGTACGAAAACTCCCGTTGCAATTTCAGTGTAAATTTTGTTAAAGTTGTCCTTCAGGCGTCAGGTGCGGAATGCGAGAAAAACGATTTTTTCATCTGCTGACGCATATGCCACGAAAATGAAAATAATATTGACTTCTATATTTTGGCTGTCATTTAACAGAACATTTTTTACTTTGATTTAAGAAAACCACAATCACTCCCTGGGTGATATTTATACGTATGTGTGAATGCTGCCAAGGAAATATAGAGATGCAGTTATATATAAAACAAGCTGTGCAGGCGTCAAGCGCGGAATGCGAGAAAAGCGATATTTTCTTCTGCTGGCGCATACACCACGGAGATGAATGTTGCCTTGACTTCTATATTTTGGTGTAATTTACCAGAGAAATTTTTATATTCATTTAAGGAAACGGACATCACTGTCTACCAGCCAGGAATCGAAGACAGGATCATCGATAGTATGACGTTTTTTGCTAAAAACGTGACAGCTCTCGCCGTAGTCTTTCTAATTTCTGGCGATGTTTTGAAAGGCAAAATCTTTTATTTTGATGGGCTACATTTTACCGGTATCAACCTTTCTCTGAAAGAAACAATAATGTCTTCGATGCATTATCAATGGAGGGATGATATTTTGGAAAATCTTCAAGAGCTATCAACTACTACAGTATCAACATATGCAAGGATAACCTGCCTGTTGTAGAATGCCACGCAAAGACGGCACACATTCATCGTCAACGTCTCTCACATCGGATTGACACAACACCCATTTGGGTACTTCAACAGCCAACATCAATGATTCATTCAAATTTCGTGCAACATCAGTCCATCTTTAGACTTTTAGATTGACCTCATGGATATTGCATGTATCTTGAAATTACCCTGCGAATCAAAGACGGTATTTTGATGTTATCATTGTCGCAAACAGTGGGGACACATTTTTTGCTGCCGCGCAACCTACGGTAGATGGGCTAACTGATGAAATGCCAACCGATATTCTAAAAAGCATTTTTTATTTAAGAAGATTAATTATATAGTTCTAAAACTGGTCATCATGCAGTCTACATCTTAAATAATTAAGTCACTTTTGGATGCCCGGTTTCGAACAAACGTTTTTGGAGATTTATGAAAAAAGTGGTGCTCTCGAAAAAATGACTACTTATGTAATATTCACATTTTTCATGGATTATCGCTGCTCTTCAAAATTCAATTATACCAAACAGGAAACATGCATAACATTATTTATTATTTTTTTCACATTTGTTACATATTCTTGTCTTCATATATTAAAAAGAATTGTTAATTCAATGGTCCAACTGTTTTAATTGTGAGATAGTTTAATACCGCGATGTGGCCATTCATAAAAAGTCATATCTGTGCATTTGCCAATGGGACTTGTAAATTAATCAATGTGGTTCAACTCAAATGTTAAATTTTATGAATGCTGTATTTTCTCTCTTAATATCGTAGATACCAGTATGGTTCTCTGTACATGGTCAATGCACGGTTTATAGTTTGGAAACCCTTAATGCAAGTTTGGAGACAGGTCAGTTTCAACATATTTCGGGAATAAGAAACGTTTTTTTAAAAAATAAAGCTTTCCTTTGAGCATATAGCTGACAAAAGACTAATTTCCTACTGAGTAAACAAATAAATGAATATTTTTTGCATGTTTTCAAGGAATTATACTTGTCCTTTTAAGAGCATTGAAAATCAATGAAGACATTGCACGCTACAGACAAAGTTATTTTTTTCAAAGTGTTCTTTGTGCATGAAGCCGAGAATAAGATCGCTAAAAAGCCGGCATATTATGATAACTAGATTATTAATAAGGTATGCTACATGATAATCAATTTAATAGCCTTTTCAATTAATATTTTCAGAAAAAATGCATTTTTGAATTTCGGTAGAAATTTCATAAGTAGTCCGCCCGCTGTGTTTTTTTTTTAAAAAATTGAATGCAATACGGTAATCGATTTTCTGATTTCAGAGGATTAATTCTATTAATCGAGTCTTCCTTCTCTGTTGACGTAGCTAGAGTGGACCTTTTTTAAAGTGGCCGATGAAAGATCCTCGTGAGCTTGCTTTACCCAACCCACATTTTTGCGATTGTCTGAAATGCATATACGTTTTCTCTTGGCATATATTGGTAGGTTAAGTGCTTTAAGGAAAACCCAGGAGACTATTTCAACTGGTTCTATTTTAAGAGACATTGCAAACAGAACATATTTTGCGGCAAATAATTGTTTGCAGAAATTGCTACCGACCCACGGATGTGACATTAATAATAATAGAACATATGAGCTGCTGTAAATCGTTTCTATGCACATACTATTAAGGGTTTCAACTTAAAGCTTCTTGCAAGACGTCGTATCCGAATGCTAGCTTTGTTAGCAGGCAAAGAATATGCAAAGCACAACGTCTTCCGGCGTTCTCTTCGAAACTGGCGCTTTTATGAACATTGCCGCAATATGCTCACAAAGTTATGGTTAATGTTGTCAATAAAAGATTCGAGGTTTCACTGCATTTTAGGACAAACAAAATTTTTTTGAAATCAATGCGCAGTATTTTACCGTATAAAGTATCGATTAGGAATAATTTTAACAGTTTGTTGACATGGGTACCTTAATTCCACTTACGTGGAGTAGATTTTTATTGCTCTAAAGAGTGACTCAGCGCTGTATAACTAGGCATGCATGATCGAAAGAAACAAATTCTCACTGAGTTCACTAGATGTGAAAGCTGATAGTAGTAGTTCAGTCCATAACTGGAGTTTACAATGCTCAAATTGGGTTTAGTTCGTCGTTAATGATAGCTGGTGCTGTAAGCTCCGTTTTGACATTTGGCAAATGTCCTTAAAATCTCTCAAATGCACGCTACGTTCGCGTAAAAATGCCTTATAGGTTTCCATTAACAGTCTCAGCCGCGGTTAGGATTCAATCCTTTGATCTACATGACTAACAGTGCAACCTTTTTAAAAGCATCGACTTTTGCTAATAGGACATGGGAGGCCATTGTGTGTGGTTCATTACATATTGGTAAATGCAAGTATTTCGAACGTATATATGTGGCATAATCAATCAACAAGCCAGGAGTCGCAACGAAGACGCATTTACACGTCCTCGTTAAGTATATCTCCTTTTAGGACGTAGTCATGCATCGCTTGAATTCAGTGAACGCATCAAACGTATGCGTCTGATTTTTTTGCCCGGTGGTTGTTGTTGCACATTAGATAATCCCAAAATGCATCGAAATAAACGACTTGCAAAAAAATGTGCCCTTTATTTTTGCTTACATGAGAGCAATTTAGTAGATATCAACGGTTTTGCATTACGAGAACTAAAATTTTAACCGTGCTTCTGGTACCACTGTGATTCCCCGCAAAGTCTGCTTAAAAGATGACGCTTCCATTTCCCCCTTTTTTCCATTTGTCACTGTCGGGCAAGGGCGGCAATGAAATAATTAAACATTAATTGGTTTTGCCTTCCATGGCGTTGGTTCCTTTGATGCGTATAGTTTAACCGGATTTGCTTTTTGAGTGCGACCTGCATCGTATTAGTAATAAAACCGTACTGACTGCCAAATATTTTATTTTTTGAAGAGCTCTACATAATATGGTTTCTAATTTGGATAGCGCCCCATGTTAGAAATAATGGGTTGTTTAATTTTGCATTCCAAATAACCTTCGTAACGTAAATAACCTTGGTGACATAACTCGTGAAATCTGTCGAAATTTACGAATGATTGCCAATCCTTTGTCAAACCTAAACCATTTCATGACTCCAATGTCTATCCTAATTAAGTACTTTTGTAAAAAAAATTAAAAAAATAAAAGAAATATTAAAGGCAGTGTTGAGTTGCTTAGAAATGCCGCTTTTTCAAAATGACGCAATATCTTGAAAACTTCAGAAATACCTCTTATGAAGTAAACCTTGTTGGTAAATGAGTTTAATGTATTTTTTACATAAAGCGTAGGAGATAATGAAGAAGACATACATAACATCAAATAATAGTGATTTGGTGAATTTTACACATAAATGTCATTTAATAATTTGTGTGATTTCATGTATGGCTGTTTGTCAACTGGCGGCATGCTAAGTTTAGATTCCAAAAAGGTTTTCCAGGTTATTCTTGACTCTTTTGAGTTAAATGAGACGGGGTTCAACAACAAGAACTGGATTATGCTTGATTTCCCCGATGTGCACATCCAACGAATGAAGCTTTTCATAAGGTGACATGCCATGAGGCTAGTCGTTGCCTAATTAATTTAAATTTAAATTAATTTAAATTAATTTAATTTAATAGAACTATAGCTTGTTGTGTTTATACAGAGGATTTTCATTTGTTAAATTTATTCATATTTTTATTTGTTTTGGATAACGTTGAGTTTCTGATCGTCCTCGAAATGTTGCTAAGTAATTCATGACTTTCATTTTTTCTCTCAATCGTCCATAAAGACAGATTATGAATTGCCTGCATGTTAAGAACTTTAAAATAAGATTACTTTTGAAGGCATTTACCTAAATATTGAGTGTTTTTGCGCTCCGTTTAACGAAAATGGTCGTTTGGGTCAAATGTGAGGACTCATCCAAGCAGGAAACTTCATTTTCGAGAATAATTGCTTTCAACAGCGAAAGCCGGCAATCTATAAGCAAACTTTCCATCAATAAGTTACCACTTTAAATAGTGCTTAAGTACTGTATTTTTTGGGCGGATCTCTGTATATTGTGTACTTTTGCACGGTTAGGCCAGGCAAAAATGTGACCGTTATGGCCGTTTCATTCGCGTCCCTACGAAATACTAATATTTCACTACAGTAAATTTAAGAGCAGGCCTTTCACTATACATCCAGGCCATTTGCGCTCTTTTTGTTTGCTTTTAAACTCCGTTCTCCGTTTTTGAGTGCAAAACTTAGTGCCCATATAAATACTGATATTTAGATGAAACTATCAATGCTTTTCTCGTCCTATTTCTGAGTAAGATATTCCCTGAAGCTGAACTACACTAAATGTAGTGTTTTATATGGATAGAGCTAGAAACGACAATTATGTGGTGGATATTTTAGTGAGATCACGTAGAATTTTTCAAACGGCAAAACAAATTCAGCCCTTTTAAACAAAAGAATTCCTGAATACATTACCTCTGCACTTTAGGGTACCAAACACACATATCTGCCAATTTAACATTTAGAAATTGATTAAGCCTCTGATTTCTTAAAATAATCATTTTATTAGCAAATTCATCACCATGGTTAACATCGGACATAAAATAAGTTTTCAGTTTCGGCTTAATCTCTTTATTAAAACTCTTGCGGATAAATAACTATCCTTTCAAGTAAAAAAGTCGCTCAGATGCGTAACCGGACTCTAGAACATATATTAACGTCGGAAATTGTATAAATGTATTCTAACGTCCATTTTCGCTAAGATTTACTGATGTTGTAATTGGTATAATTACGTAAACATAAAATCTGAACAAGAGAAGTACATTTCATTGAAGAAATTGGACGAGCGAACAAAATAAACAACAGTAAGGGGGTCTACACCTTTTTTCATTAGATTCTGTTATCAGATTTTATGAGATAGGTCACGTACTGTAATATGTCTCTAAATTTGGATAACGGTTCTTGTTAGGAATGAGAGGTTGTTTACTTTTGCATTCTAAATTTTCTTTGATTTGAACATGCTGGAAAAACCTGGAAAAAGTACTCAACGCGCACAGTCTTTTTATTCAAAATATTTTCGTAATTTCGTGTTTTGCGTACATTTTATTCTCAAGGCTTGGTACAGACAAACTAGGTCTGAATATTGCTCTTATTAATGAGGCTCTGAGTGTCTCGTCATTTAGATATCGTTACCTGTCTTTAAAGGGCATAACTAAGTGCCTAGGCTGTTTTCATTTCCCTTAATATGCACACAATTTTGTCATCACCAACCAAGTGTATGGAATGAACACTTAAACACGTCCTTGGACACATGAAATATAGGTGATTATTTCGATTTCGAATACCGCTGTTTTAAAGAAGACACTTTGTTAAATTCGTTTTGGAGAGAATATGCGGGAACTGTGTGTTAGGCAGCAAACAGATTGATCAGCTCACCTGCCGTAAAGCATAAGGCGCAGCAATGTCCTCGTGGTCTTGTCACTGAAATAGATAATTTTGATTTCAATTGAATTTGGAGGCTAGCAAACTAGAAAATAAAGAAATTGACTCGTGCGAGGACGATAAGGTGGATTAAAACGTGTGCGGCGAAGTGCATGAATGCGAAGAAGACGAATAGAAGGATGACAAAGTTTATGAGATTGAAAATTAACGTGACGAGCATTACGACGCAAACGGGCATTACTGTGAAGAGAGCGACGAAGGCTGTGTTGATTATTCTCATTATAATGATTGTGAATGTGAAGATGAAACGTAAGAGTCTGTTGGGGATGCTAATAAAAAGTACGTCGGTATAACTGTGTCTGAGATCGGTAATACTATGAAAAATGATGTTGTGACTGATCATGACAGTGACGAAAATGAAGTTACTAAGAACACTGGCGAAACCGATGATTATGATTTCGGTAAGTACAATATGTGGACTATAGTGACAGAGGCCACATACTGTCCAATATTGAAGATTCTGCCAAAAACGGTGGGTACTTAATCACGTCGGGAAAAACTCAAAGGTAAATGATCAGTTACAGTATTGTGATGGGTTTGGACTGCAGTTACTCCACATTATCCCCACCAGTATATTTTTTGCGTTATACTAGAAATGATCGATTTACGGGCAGGAGCTGCGATATAAAAGCTTAGAGCCCGCATCACCAGCCCGCAATGCCCGCGGACATTACATCCTCTAACTGGCCCGTCCGGCGTTTATGCCTTCCCGATAGGTTGGAAAAAATATTGTAAACCTTGCAAGTGCAACACGACTTTCAGCACCCTTTATACACGAGCGCGACTCGAAACCGCTGACACGCAGAAGGCACAGGCGCTATTCAAATTAGTGGAAAGCCTGCCCATTTTCGTGACCCTTTACTTGGCTCGTTCTTCCAGGGCACACGAAGATGCTCATGATAGCTTCATTAGTTACTGTGTCGTCAGTTACTCTGGTCGTCTTGATAATGCTTTCCCTTTGTAAACATGATAATGTGCAATAGACACTACACAGGCCCTTTTCAATATAAACCGGTTAACATGTCTGTTGCCGGTACTGCGTTCAGTCCATGAGACACACAGCGGTGATCTTCGCTCTAGACGATAAGAGTCTCAAGAGCGTTTTCCCACCATAGACTACGCTGCAGACGCGATGGACAAACACTGGTGCTAGGTTGTCTCCCAGATGGTGTTTTCTGCACAACGCAATTTCAATGGCGCTCCGTTTTTTACTGTCGCACGTGTAGGTAAAAACTGTCTTTCTTAGGCAGTGAGTTTTTACAGCCCTATCCGTGCACTTTATCACAGACACGAACGGACTGATGCAGGCGTGGTTGAAAAACGACCGGCACATCACACGAAAATCTACTCGTCTACCACTTTGGGACATTGTGACTTTAAAGAGTTCTAACAAGTGCAAGCGCAGTGCCTTAGACGGCTGCTAAGGATGTAGATTAAGGCACGAAGAATATTTCAGAGTGTCACATCTATGGAGCTTGCACCTCGATGGTGTGCGGATCGTCCCCGATGACATACACATGCGTGCTTTAGGGGGCCAAAATTGTATGTGCTACATTCCGTGGGTCTGCATAGTTTTGTAAGATCTTGCACCCGAGCTCCTTTTATCGTGATACTGTCAAACCAAACACAAATGCATTTTTTTCCTTGAAAGAATCTATTTTATAGGCACCTGTCTTATACAAATTATATCGTTCCATTTGCATGTAAGTACGTTTTAACATTTTCGATGCATCGCATGCCACATATGTACGTTATGTAGAAAACGCGATAATCCATTCTAATCGCCTAAGATATTTCATTGATTTAAATAAAATATTGTCATTTATAGGATGACTGAAATTTACCGGAATTCTTATGTCTTTATTTCAGACCACAAAACTTTCTTCCAATTGTCCAGGGAAGTGTGAGTAAATATTCGGTTCTATAAGGTTTGGTGCTACTTCTCTTGCTAAGTTTTACCTAATTTCCAGCGCATTTTAAAAGAATCAATTAGTTCGTTTTGACAAAGTAGGTTTTACCGCTATAACCGTAAGCTACCCTTACGTAGAATAAACAATATAGGCCGACGTGTAATACTGTTGGAAGAAAAATAGGCTTGATAATATCGCAGAGCTAGCAACTGCTACAAAATCAAACTACGTAAATGACTTGCTTTTTCTAGACTACTATGCCTAGTTAACGACAGCTTTGCAAACGTTAGCGACACATCAGCCTGGTTCATTTGGACTGAAATAAAATACAGTTTGCTTCTTGAATTGAGAGCACCGTTGGCGCATTTACACTACATACGTCGTCTAACTAGCAGTAGGCTTATAGAATATAATTGCCGGCCACACATTCAAGTTCGATGAGGCCAAACTTCTCGCGAGAGGGGATAATCGTGTGAGCCGCGAGTTGCTTGAATCATAGATCACGGGACTTCAGTCTATCAACATCCCCACTCCGTATTCCGTGCTGAGGCATTGGCTGACCAAAGAAATTGACCACTCGGGGAGCGAGTAGGACGGTGAGCCAGATGGCCGAGCAATCACCACGCCACTATCCAACACGGGTGATAACATTTCGTTACTTAACAACTTGCTTGCCGACCAGCAAGCAATTAGCGCACCAGCGTGCAATGATCCCTGATGAAGGGGAGCGCGGTTAATTGCTATAGGTATGCGGTAGCATAGCTACTACATCCTATAAATGCTGCAATCCTCTGTGCACAAATCATCTTTTTCTGCCTCTGGGTCTGATGATGGGCTCAAGTGCGAATCCGAAACGTCAAGCGAATAAAGCCCTTGTTCTATCGATCACTTCGTCTTCTGATCAATTAGTTCCTGAAACTCGCATCTTCGTTTGTATCGGCAATCCTTGCCTATATTGCTTGCCTTATGCAATTTAACTGATAGGCAAACGCCATCCTTTGATTTCAACTATGTTATGCTGAGAAGTTGCGAAATTCTCGCCGTTTTACATCCTACATCCGCTTGTACACACAATCTGATATCTGTTTTTGTGAATTAATTGCGACATGACAATTATTGATGTCATGCTCAAGCAGTTAACGACATTGCCTGAAACTGATTTTTAATAGTCAGTCAACGACTTTAAACAAGTACATTTGGCCTTTGCTCTAAACGTACTTCGTTTATGCGAATATTTTATTTAAATCTCGGTTTTTATATATTGCTCGAACGTTGGCGATCAGTGATTCAATAAAGTTTCCTTATGTGTTCATTTGCCAAGTTAAATCGACTTGTTAGAAAATTACGACCTGGCAGTATTTAAGCTATGTTAAATTACGCATTTATATTCTAGATTTCCTCGAGACATTATCCGATCGTTAGCGGATTCTTTATGTGAATTTTTATTGTTTTATACTGCATAGTTAGATATGGCAAGCCTGTAGCAGTGCGTTCAGACAGATTTATAAAATTTTGATCAATAACGAAACGAAGTTAGTTTATTTGAGCGGGCAATAAAGAATTATATCAGCAACCTAACGACACAAAGTTTCCGTCTTAGGCGATGCTTGGCAAATTTCAGATATTCGTTTCGAGATTCGTAAGCACCCCCAACAGGACATTGGCGTTCCATAAAGTTTCTATCTGACAGCTTTTAAAACTTATATTTGGCCTGGTATGATTTACGTCATTTTATTACGACGCGTTTGCTTTACACTTAAACGAAGTTTGCAGAACAGCAGTCTTTCATGCCTTCCCATACACAAAATGTCACACGCAAGAAGACCTCATTTATCTGCTTAGATAACTTTGTAATTATGAGGTTTTTAAAAGCAAAGGGGCCTTTTATATTACCATGACATCTTTCCATTTGTTTTATGTCACTTCTAAATTCCGCTTCATGATCTACAACCATAAATCATTTCAGCATACCTGCCAATAACGGGAAAATGCATGATAACGGTGTTTATATTGACCATACAGGCCGGTGTCTCGCGACTCGCATTAACGAACACAAGCTAGCCCTCCGTCGACGTGACCCTCTCTCCCTTGGGTTTGCACACGCCCTTGAGCATGTCCACCGCTTCAACTGGGACGGTACTGAAGTGATCGCAAAGGCTAACACCATACAGGCACGAGAATTCCTCGAAGCTAGGCATTCTGACACGACCAGCATCAACCGCCACGTCGATCTAGACGCTCACCACGAAGGCTTACGTACACGCTCAGTGTCTTGTTCCCACACCCCAACAACTGCTAACCCCTTACTCGGCCACATAGGCGTATGCAGTTTCGCCTTTCCGCTCCCCCTTGCGACACGGTGAACAACAACCTAAACCCCCCTAACACCTCCAACGCCGGCGAATTGCCCCCTGACCTCATCCCCCATCAGTGAACAGCCGCCCGCATTTCCACTTATTCGCAATTCTTCCTCACGTTTTCACCCCTCCCCCGCAACAGAGCCCTAACGGTTCTTCTTTCCCTCCTCCTGCCCCACGGCCTACCATAACTTGGTGCCCACCCCCCTCACACATCAGCTGTCTGTTTGTCGTTGTCTGTCCAATCGCGCCAGCTGACCTAGTCTACCGAGTTCACTTTCCCTCTGTTCATTTCGTCTGACGACGGGTCGGTGTCACCGACTTGAAAATTAACGAGTCTTTACTTTCTCGTTATATCACCTCGGAATGCACACCACATCAGTTATTCAGAAAAAATTAACTCCCAGAACGCATTTTGGAAACCCTAAGCGCACATGCAACAATTGGTTGTGTTCAAAATATTTCGAGAACTGAACAATGTTTTCATGTTGGTAATATACACCTTTGGATATTGGAAATATTCCAGGAAAAGCGAAAATAAAGTTCACAAATGTACCGAAAAAAATTCGTCGAGTATGGCTGACGATTTATATTTTTTTTATTAAGTGGCATCCAAAAGTAGTCGAAACATATATGTTAGCGCAGACGACAAGTCAGCTGTCTCGTATTAATGATGTTAATCTGAGTAATCGTCTCAGCATAATGGGCCTGGTATATCGAAATTTTGATTTCCTTGCATCTTTCCAGTTAGACTAGGTGTGTGCATCCACACGTTTCATTGAGGCTGTCTATCAAGTGCACATCTCAAATGCCATCCGCGCGCGTACGCTTAAGGCAACAAAAAGATGAACTCGTCGGGTTTACTGACATTTCCTGCTGTCATACGTCCAATCCGCCAGACATACTCACCTCGCAGTTTGCCTCCTCGGGACGCAAAACCATCTGAAATGCCTACGTCTTTAAACAGCTGCACATGCAGATACGAGGCTTCGTCGATTTGTGTGCTGCTGCTAATTAAAACCACACACACTTTACCCTGACCTGGGTTCCACAGGCCTCTTGACGCACCAACTCACATTATCGCTCTTTCATGGACTCAGCGCATCTAGCGGATACTGAGGTGGTAGTTTATTGTTTTGCAGTGAAGATGAAACAGACTTCTTATGTGTTTCATATTCTCCCGTAGAGTATGATCTTCCGACGTTTGCGGAGCTGTGGATTCATGTTCGTCGCTCGAGCCTAAGATTTTTTTAAAAATGCATTAGAATTTCTTAGTCTGTCAGTGGTTCTGAAATTTGAGCAAAAAATGACATCGGGATACCAAAGTATGTTCTCCACTTATGCGTATATTACTACTTAATAACATAACATTTCCGCTATACGCCACTTAATTGAAAAGTTATTTACTATTTGTTGTGGGATATTTGTCCATTATTGCGATACGTCGTCTACTTCAAACTTCTCACTTAGTTAAGCTGGTTTTTATTTTTCAGATTAAAAACCTCACATTCATACTCACATTGAAGCCGTCGCCACTATAGTAACCTATTTTGAGTCCTGCTCTTTTCTAAATACGTTTTGGCGAGCACACGTAAGCTCTTGATAAATTTGTTTTAGGCCTCTGGGGCAGAACATATCGATCGGACGAGCCGGCATTTGTGTAGAGGAATAAGAGATCACCTTCCACCATGTTAAGGAAAGGGTCGAATAAAGAGTGTTAAAAGTACATTATAGGCATACATCACTGTGTGGATGACGGACTGGCACTTGATGTGAATTGCAAGGTTCCGTCAAGCTATGCACACTATTTGGACACAGTCGGTTGGCGACTGTATAGGCAGCTGCAAGCAGTCCTTTGCACACTGACGAACTTTGTGCAGGCCCCACAGTTACAATGGACTAAAGCCAGCCACCCGATTATAAATTCGTTTTCCAACGCCCACCATTACCCTCCCCACTGAAACTGGAGGTAATTTCGATTTTGGCTCCACACTTCCCCAAGAACCGAGCTACAGAATAAATTATACCGGTCCGCATTTTTTTATTAGTTATTTCGACAGGAATATTTGTGAACACTCTTGACGATGAGTTGTCGACTGCTAAAGTATGCACGTAGAATTGTCTTTTGAATTCTTTAATTAAGATTTTCGCAATTCCGAGACAGTACAGAGATTGCACGGATTGAAAGGCGCTCGAAGGGAAAGTACGAGGCTAATGGAGGCGAAAATACCGGCTGGGTTTAAGGGGGAATGCCTAAAGTGAACTTCTTCTGCAGTGCAATTTTGCGTATTCGTAGGCTTGTCACCTATGATACTTTATATAAATATGCCAAAATGAACAGGAGAGGGACAAAGACACTACCTGTGCCACGAGCGGTAATACGCAACCAGCTGGATTTAGGCGAGAGGCCGGAAGCCGATACCTATGCACAAGCCGTTGCGCATAAACGTGCGTAAATAAGGATAATTTCGTTCCTTAGGAGTTTACACGAATGCAGACCACAGTCGAAGCCCTCCGTGAACCGAAGTCGGTACATACACTACTATTTGTCTAAACCTATCGATAAAACCTTCACCAACACCCTATGGTTTAATCCTTAATTCTGCTTTCATAGCCAGAGGCTCAACCAGCTAGAAGAAGAGTCGCATTTCGCGAACCTTACAAATCAAACGCATGACTTTCAGCCGATTTCGACAGAGATCGTGCAACACCTTAAGTCCATGTTACGTAACTGCTCTTATCAGTACTTAACCAGTGACCAGAAGTACCGAGGATTAGTGAGGAAGTCACATGCTGAGAAAATGAAAAAAAATGCCAACATAACAAACATATTTAACAACGAGGCCAGAAAAGCAACCTGATGTTGTTTGTCGCTTTTGGCCAAGTACATTATAAAAATACTGTCAGTCCTGCCGGACAGCGAAAGGTTCTGACAGTTATGAAAGGAAAGTAATTAGACAGATGAGGTTGAAGCAAAGCTGACTTACTGCATAAAAAGAACTTAGTCAAAGGTTTTATAAGCAAACACGATCAAAAGCGTCTCAGGCCATTCGGCACGCATATACCTCGACTTGCCAAAGATTCACAAAGGTGGCATACCGATTCGTTCAATCTTAAGCTGATAACGTTGAGGAAGAACTGATGACCTGTTTCCCTCGAACGTGTATTAAATAGATTCATTGTCAAGTACGTGACCGAAAGTCTACCAAAGTCCCTGACGTTGACGGCAGAAAGGAATGAGCTTTTCTTTAGGGCACCTTTGCTGACGGGTGGACCAAATGATCTTCTAAGTATGCAACTAACTCATGCTGTATCAAGTAACATTGTAGCAGCTGGCGCCAGCGTACTATTCGCTACTAGTCACATCCTAAACGTAGGGAAAAAAACAAATTGCCGGTCCACACCACTTCGGTCGTTTAAAAAATGACCACTTTATGGTTGCTTGCGCAATATATCCAAATATCTGAATGGCAGAATAGCGTAAAATAAAACACGTTAGGTAAGCATCTTCTATCATTTTGGGAAAATATTGCACAAAATTGGTGGTTCACGTCTTTGGAAAATTATAAGTGTGCTTACCTGTTCTCCACTCTATCAAGTATGCGAAGGAAAATATTCCAAACGGGACAATTAGTGTTTGCCTGTCATGTCTTTGACTGCCGGCTGGATTTTCGTGTCGAATTGTTAACTATAATTCACAAGCCAACCTCTGCCTTCTAGGTACTACGTTAACATCTGAAACCTTATTCCAAATGTCTTTTCCATATGTTTAAACTTCACCCCCAAAATTAAGGCCGGACCATTTCACAATTGAGATTCTAGCATCCGTATATCGGCCACCAAACAGTCATCGCACAAAGTTCAACGGTTCCTGGCGAAAAGAGCTGAGCCGTACTATCATGTCAAATGCATCCAAATAAATAATACAGCCCCATGTTCACGAAACACTTGAATCCACTTTTATCTACAATGAGAAGTTTCAGCAGGAATTCGAAACATTAGGTAAACAGTCTTTTGTCTCAGCGATCCTGTCTCCCTCTTCAATTTGCTCAGTCTTAGCGCCGGAGCAGTGACCGGCTCAGACTGCGGAATGGTGTCTAGCGGTTAAAATGGAAAGTGTCGTCAACGACTCAGCGCATTATCATCACGTTTAACAATCCAGCGCTTTTGATGCTTTTAGGATGCACTAAAAGCCATGACATGAAAGACTGCCAACTGACAGGTATGCAGTGGCCGACAGATGGACTGTGAATTTGGCTGCAAAGACGCCAGCCACCTGCGTCCTCACTCACCTCCCGTTTCTAGACCTTATCATGGCATCATGAGCAGCCGGGGGATGAAGTAGTACAGCAGAAGTTACGCAGTTGACTACCATTGTAACCTACTCTATGTGATGTCATCGTTTCGTAACCGTACTGTGAAACACATGGTAGACATCATCAGTTGAACTGTCGTGTTGGACTCCGGTCATCGTTATTAAAAATGCGTACGCCAAAGCAATCTCAAAACTGTGTTTCTGTGACAGGCTCGTCTTCTGATTGACGTCGCGGTAATACCGGACCAACGTCCTTTCGTTGTGGCGAAAACCCATTCAATGCGCTTTGTGAATCAGGAGACGCGGTGTTCCGCCTAGGTGCAGGTACTTCCCTGTACTTCTCCGCGTCCGCGATCATTTGACTCTGTTTTTAAACCGGATCCGGGTTGGAGAGGATAAGAGATTGCGATAGATGCATTGCAAGTCAATTAGCACAATTAAGTTGTTCACGCCCTAGTGGCCATGCCTTATGTGGAACACACGGCAAACATCGTCAGAAACGACGGACGAACTATCGCGTCTGCACCACCCTTATGTGCCGTTGACACATAGGCGTCGTATCATCTGAGCTGTCAAGATTGAGATTATTCTGGCTTGGTTGTTGGAGTTGGCATTTCACTGAGACGGATCAGCAGCATGTACAAAAAACCAGCACTACTTATGTATTTTAAAACGAGAGAATACTCTAATGGGGGACAGCAACGATTCTGAAGGTAGGATAGATAGTTAAACGTAACCATATGGCTGGAGACCTACTAGAACCACTTAATAGCCACATCGCTCTAAAATAATCCTCTGGATAACGGGCACTCATAAGCATGATGAGTTGTGAATAATGGAGGTAGTATGCATTCCGAGGCGATATAATAAAAGGAGAAGGCTCGTCGGAAAATCGAGGTAAACTCGTGAATTTTCAAGTCAGTTGCACCAACCCGTCATCAGACGAAAAGGAAAAGTGTGAGGGAGATAAGCCTACTGGGGAGTCAGGGGGACATCGAGGTTACATCGACAAGACAGGCGTTTATGTGTGGGGGTGAAGAACGTGTTTGGATGGGTGGCGGACGTTAGGGGTGGTGTTGGGGGTTTCACACATGGTTCACTCTGTGGGGGAGGTGCTGAATCCGCGATATTCTACATGGCCGAACCCGCATGGGACCCGCATTAACGAACATAAGTTGGCCATCCGCCGACGGGACCCCTTGTCTCTCGTGTTTGCGCACTCCCTTGAGTGTGATCACCGCTTCAACTGGGAGGGGACCGAAGTGATCGCTAGTGACAACACCAAACAAACGCGAGGGTTTCTAGAAGCTTGGCACTCTAATAGCAATAGCATCAACCGCCATGTCGACTTGGACGCTCAATGCGAAGGCTTACGTTCACGGTTCGCCGGCTTGCGCCCACCCTAAGCCAACAACTGCTAATCCATGTTCGGCCATGTAGAATATCATGGATTCAGCACCTCCCCCACAGAGTGAACCATGTGTGAAACCCCCAACACCACCCCTAACGTCCGCTACCTATCCAAACACGTTCTTCACCCCCACACATAAACTCCTGTCTTGTCGATGTAACCTCGATGTCCCCCTGACTCCCCAGGAGGGTTATCTCTCTCACACTTTTCATTTTCGTCTGACGACGGGTTGGTGTTACCGACTTGAAAATTCACGAGTATACCTCGATTTTCCGACGAGCCTTCTCCTTTAATAATTATTTGTATCTAAAAAGCAAAAAAATCGCACTTACGGTTACGAAAGGAGCTTAGCGGATGCCTGACTCGATTAGCATGACTGGGACGCGGAAATCACGAGTTTAAAGTAAGTCAATTTTGCCAACTCCATCCTTTTACGTAGGATAAACAAAGCAAATGGGTAAGAATGTCCTCCTTTTTTCTTACACTGATGTTAGGAGAAAAAAACACAAGGGTTGAGAGAAGTTCAAAATGAGCAGCATAGAAGCCGATATCATAGCAAACATTTCTCTTAAAACCGTACTGATCATTGTCACGACGTTTCGCCAATTCAATCTTTTAAACAACCGATTGTGCTAGCGCTCCATTCTCCACAAAATACAGTTATTTTTTCATGTTGCAGACAGCGGTGGAAGGGTTTATTAATTTCGCATGTTATGGGGTTGACTCATATTCATGATTAACTGACGAGAGCCCTCGTCAACGTTTGCGGCCACAAAAAACTTATCTGTCGTCTCGTTTTATATCCGAAGAACAAAGTTGCACGACTAGTCAAATGGTCTGATCATGCACCTGGGCTTGTATGTAATAGGTAGCTGCTGTATTTACGATGCGAAACATGCAAAATGAATAATTATATGATCCTAATTTAACTGAATACTGCTTAAATTATTAATGTTCGCTATACCAGCCAATCATTGCGCGTAAATCACAGGTTCATTGTGTGCAAATGAGCGTTGACATTCTGTATCTGTATGCAGATGTACTACCGCCAGTTGTTCCATTCTTGAGAAATCTAAGACCCAGCGGTTCTAATCAATATAGTTAATTCGGATTCTGAATAAACTTCTTGACCAATGCCATCCATATCATTGACGAATATTTGTCCTCAGAAATTGCAAGCATGGCTGCTAAACGTCAACTTAGTTTAGGTGGTTTCGCATAATAAAACCTAAAGAAAGTGCCACATCCTCAGTATGCAATTAATAATCGTCGGCCTTTTAAATTTCCAAATTATTCTTTATCAGCCTCTGCCAACGGTATTTTGAGAAACATTTCACAACACGCAGATGCGGTTTCATAGAATTTAGTTTATTTGGTAACATATTGTTTCAAATGAACTACTTTGTTCCGTGTCCATGTAGGGCATAATGAATACAAAAATATGAAGCGTTAGTTTATCGAAATTTACATAATACAATAGGGTGCTTTTTGAGTAATTATTCGCACATCTAACGACATATCATTTGCTTAATTTACTTTAGAATATAGCACTTAAACATGAACATAATCAACAATGAATTATTTAATAAATAAACCTATCGCATTATGCCTAACCACAGAAAGCTTAGACACGAATACGAGGATGCGCATTCTTTACCGTCAAAAGAGCACAATTTGCAATGAAAGCAACATAAAACAAATAAATTGTCAAATAAGCAAACATGGTCCGTCTCAGGGTTTTTACGAAGAAAAAGACAATGTAATTTCCCTAGACAAAATGCCAACCAGTTTCTTACAAACTCGCCTCTGTTTTGCCGAATGGATGCGTAACATTTGGCATTTTCTGGACTATTTGTTGTCAGCTGACCGCTGCCTTTGCCTAGCCCTTCCTAAGGATGAACTTTAATCTTAAGGGAGAATCACGCGTAGAGGTCGCGAAACAAGTAGTCACTGCAGCCATTTCAGTAGCACCTAATTATTAGGCAGCACGTAGGAGCAAATATAATTTGGCCGACGAAAAGCTGACCAAGAAACCTACCAAAAGACACACACTTTTAAAAATAATGTCAGCAGGCTTTACTATTATTTACTTACATTACGCATATTCCTATTCCTTAGCAAACTTAATTATCCGACCTTCGGTTAAATATTGGAAAAGACAGCACAAGGCTCCAAAAATTTCGCAACACGGATTGCTTTCCAAGAACAATAAATAAACCCATAAGATATGTTACTTAGTTATAACAGTTTGTAAAAACTAAAGTACCTAGTCATACGTATCAAGTATCTCTAGTTGCGACAACAAGGCCTGATTAAATGATGTGGTCCGAATGTCTGGATACAATTAGACAGGATCGTAATAAGTTCACTGACATTTGTTGCTACGGTCGTTAGGTGAGACTCATCAGATGGGTTTATCTGACGACTGCAAGCAAAAGGCACCAGTGTCCACATTTACAAAGTCTTTAATCGCGTGTATATAAAATGCAAGTATTCTGATAATGACATCGTGTATTTCTATAAAATGCAGTCTTTACTGTCTGTCATATAGATTTGTATGTGTTCTGCACTGCATGATCCCATTTCTTTTGCGTCTTTAACTCTCCATGCAAAAAGCCATGGATTTTATCGTGAAAAATATAGGTTAACATTTTTTCAATTTTAAAAAAGTCTAAAAAGTACCTTAAAGCAGCTTCTATTTATTATTTGCTTTTTGTTCAGAAATAACATTAAAGCCGATTCACATCAGTGCTGAAAGGACTGGGGTACGTAAAATCTTGCTTTCAGTTATTTTGCTGAGAATAAGTACAACCAAATGCTTATTCCTAAGAACAAGAGAGGTATTGCGTTGTATTTGGGCCTTTTTTAATTTAGTAAAACGCACTGCAAAAAATTAAAAAAACCTCTTATTTGTTTGGGCAATAATATCAAAGTAAACATCACTATGCTGATTTGGCCTTCGTCCCTTATGCATTTCGATGCCGACCCACACTTCCAAATCTCGTTTTAAACATCTGCAAACTGACGGCTGCATATCTCATCGGCGATAACCTCTCTGTGCTTACATAACGATTTTTAATTTGCTTTTGCAGTCCTTAGTTGTTTGCCTCGTCGGCATTGCATGGCCGCTAATATAAAATTATGCCTCGCCGTCCGGATTGTTATATGTGGTTGCTTGCATAGTGACAACTGACATAAGAAGGGGTGAATCATGAAAAAGAAAACATTTGACAGAACTATGGAAATTGATTGAAACGCACCTTTAGCCATTTGAACGGTTTTTGAAATGCAAGACCTCTGATAAAGCTACTACAAGACAGTTAATCAATCGGTCACAATTTACAGACGCGCATTTTACTGAAAAAACAAACCTTTCAATAACCACACTATGCAAAGTCGAGAGCGCAGTATGCTTACATTTTAAGTGACGAAATGACGACGCATCTGTTGTTTTGCTTTTGCGATTAAAGGAGTTCATTTACTCGGCTCTACAAGCTTTCATTATGTGATAGCTGATCTTCAGTAGACATCTGACCTGACTCTGTACATAAATTATTTTTCATTATACGATAAAGGGCTTAATCTGACCGATGTTTTGCCTTCCTATATGTGCGGATTTTGGCAACTTAATTTTTACAGGAGATATTGCAAAGAAGATCCGAATTGAATATGTCGCACAACGGTCATGTATGTAATCGGACGCCCTTTCTTGTGTGCAGTGTGTTTCCACGCACATCAATACAAATATCTTCATCTGCATGCATCGATAAATTGACTGCAATCATCGATGCCCTTTGATAAAACAAAAGTTGTTAAAAAAACTTTTCTGGAATTCTTGATTGTAACTACGAATTATCTGCATATGGTTCAGAGTCTTCAGACTTGGAAAGCATAATACTGCACCCGCTATCCCACCGCATCCTAGGTCCCTCAAAAATGTTCTGAATCGCAATGAGCATGTTGATCTCAATTTTCTAAGACTTTTAACCTTAAAATATTCCTAAAAAGGAGATTTCTTCAGCCGAATTACACAGCCACAAAGCGGCTGAAACGCTGACAGGTAGTCCAAGAAATAAGCATGTGACAAAGGAGTAAGAAATAAAACTCGGTGATGTAAAAGAATACATAATCGAACGGCGTCCCGGTTTATATTGACATTGCCCATACGTATGTCGCCATAGCTGACAAAAATGACAAACTCGGCGACAAAGGTGGTTTACCAAAGGAAGAAATGCTAAAAGGGTTGTATTCCATTACGCAAATTCTGCTACCTAAATTAGATAATCTTAAGACCTAAGTTAATTAAACCATATCCGATTTAATATCCATAAGTAAAACGTTGCTGTCCACAAGCGTAGACGATCGTGACGTCCCTTTATACGGTTAACCCTTTGCTCATATATGTCAAAAAGGACATTTTTGATCTGGAAAAAATTGAACGCTTCGCGAGCAGGACTGATACGCTTTGGCTCATCATTAATCAAACGCCGGTGTCACAAGCCCCCGAGTGTTTGGTAGTCTACCACCCACCGAGGAACAACCCACAGTCAGAGAGTAGTCTGATAGAGGAATAAGAAGCGATTTTGTCCAAACCCAATTTCGATGCAACTTTAACACTCCGAATATTGAGTCGAATCTGACTTCTGCCCTAGGCTCAAAATTTAACTATGATCGCTGCCTCCTACAAGCAATGCAAAGATTGCATCTCACATAACACGTTGCATCTCCCACCAGACTACGCGAAAAGCAACTAGCTAACTGCTTATAACTTGTATTGACAAGGACATCTGAAAGCGTTGATGTCGTAACCTGTCTATCCCTCTTGGAAAAGGCGATCATGTAGTTATACAGTGGGTGTATTCTCTCTTATCTGTACCCGATCCAAGCAACGTGATCAGGCGCAGCATATAGTTTAGTGATTTCAACCAAATGCGACTGGTCATGCGTTGTAGGGACTGGAAAACAGCATTCTAGGGTTGTGTTATCAAGGACTGGTTTGAACTTAAGGCCGTAATGAATAAGCATTTCACCAGATACTGCCTTATCTCCAAAATTAAAATCACCAACACGTTCCCATGGCTTAAGAGTTACATTAAAATTCAAAGGAAATCGTAAGCAAAAACTGTTGGAAGCTTATCTCAGGGAGAACCCAATCGAATCAATGAATATATACAAGGCTCAGTGGAAGAGGTTGAAGTGCCTCGTTTACGGAGCCCACCAAGTCTTCGTTGGCAACTGTTGAATTGTGTCGGAGAAAATATAAAGCTTTTTATTAACTAAATAACACAAAGTATTCGCAACGGGGATCCCATCCCTATGTTAAAAAGGGATGCTGGCTTTAAACTTTAAAAGGACGAAGAAAAGTCTGAGCATCTATCTAGGTTTTTTAGTCAATAATACGCGAGAAGTCTTTGTTCCCGCTGATCAATATAATGTGGACGATGTCCCGAAAATTGACTCAGTGGTTCTCAAAAAAGCTATCGTTCAACGAGGATTACTGAAGCTAAAAGAAGCGACATCATCCGGTCCTGACGAGATACCGGCAAAGTTGTTGAAGAAATTAGCCACAGAATTGGCAAAACTCCTCTGTCTTTTCTTCTAAGCCTCTCTTGATGCAGGCGGACTGCCCCCTGAGTGGAAGACTGCGTGGCTTTCACCGACGCAAAAACGTGGGAGTCTCGCTTCTGCAAAACAACTACCGACCGGTAAGCCTCAACTCCATCTGCTGCAAAGTTATGAAGCGAATTATCAAACAAAAACGGGGGCGGTTTTACGGCCAACATGATCTCTAATCTGATGCACAGCATGGGTTCGGCAGAGGATGGTCCTGGTTGACCAGTATAATCTTCTGTCTTGAACTGTAGGCCCGAGCGATTGATGAAGGAAACATGGAGCATGTAGCATATAGAGACTTCAAGATGGCCTTCGACAGCGTCCACACTAACGTCTCCTAAATGAGCTGAGCCGCATAGGGGTAAGGCGCAAGCTTTTAGAATGGATTAAAAAATTTTCGATCGGTCGGTCTCAGACTGGTTGTCTAGGTGGCCAACAGCCAGCAGAGGTGATTATTACGAGCGGAGTACGTCACGACTAGATTCTTGGCCTTATCCGCTTCCTCATCTATGGGTTGGACTGCGATACTGCCATGTTTGCTGACGATAAAAATCTTTGGACCGTCATCCGCAACGAGGACGATGAAGCGAATCTACAGGCAAACTTGGACCGACTCGTACAAGGGTCAGGTTACAGGCACCTCCCATTTAATAATACCAAATGCAACATTCTGGGCGGTGGCAGAATCAGCACTGCGCACGCGGTGACGTACTATCGTAATCGAACCGCCGCCAATGGTAGAGGTTTAGAAGAACCTGGGTATGTGGATAACATCTTCACTAAGGCCATTATTCCACTGCTTGAAAGCAGCGAAATCCGCAATTTTCAGCTTATTTCTCATCAAGCGGGCATTCGCCAAGTTCGATTAAGAGTGCTTTCGCAAGGTATTCGGACAGTTTGTGCTCCCACAGTTAAAATTTGTCATTAAGGTCTGGAAACCCTGGTCTGTCAAATATTGTACTACCCGCGAAATTGTTCAATGACGGGCAACCACAGTTGTCAGAGATCAAAAAACCTACCATACGATAGTAGACTGTCCAATGTTGATCTTTTTCTTCCTGGACTACAGACAATTACGTGGCGACTTAATTCAGGGGTCAGGATTGCTGCCTCTCATCTGGCGACGTCTTTGTGCTGGCCACCACTACTAGCTTGAGAGGGCATCCTCTGCAACTACGTGTGATAGGGTGAGACTGGACGCAAGGATGTCCTTCTTCAGCAACAGAGTGGTAAAGTCATGGAATGATCTGCTCGTGGACGTCATGTCATCATCCTTGGACACATTTAAGAGGGAACGTGTCCAGCACAGGGATATGTGCCTCAATGGCATCAGAAAATATCAAATTTTCACCCTACACCGTCCTCCCTGAATATCTTTATTTTATAAAATATACCACTACCAATATTTTAGTAGCATTTATGGCTTCCCGTTATCTGCTGACCGAAGCATATAATTTTGTATTGATATTACTTGGTCCATTCAGTATCGCGTACTGGTTATTATGCCATTTTGCCATAAAAAGCATTTACAGACAAAGCTATACTTGTAACCAATGCTTGATGTACGTAATTACTAACCTACCTTTCTTTGACACATACCTTACATATTGTTTTTTATGACGTTATTGTAACCAAAAGAGAGTTCAAAGGCGCTCGCCCATCCTTACCTTGATAAACCTGATCTGATCTTATAGCATCCTCTAGCACAGAGTAAACTCATAGCCAGTGCCGACAGAAAGCGCGACCATCGCAACAGGAAGCTGGCTATGTCTAACCCGGCAGCATCAGGTCTGACTTAATTACACATGGGATGTCAATGAATTTGAGCCATGACTGGTCCATGATATCCGGCATTATCAACGATGTCCGCTATGTGTTCCACAGCAGGCTGGGTAAGGCACGGTTTGGAGTCACAGCAGGCTCGCGCAGCCTCTTGTCAAGACTTAGTTAAAGATGAATATAGGCACAGGTGGCTGGCGCGGCCGGACCCGCACCTAGGCGTGAATTCACACGCCCTGGTTAAGAACACCTATTTGACCGGGATTTATACCAAAAAGTGCACACGACGGGACAGAAAGACAACGAGGATAATTGGACACCAACGCTCATGACCTGTATACACAGCGAAATCGTAAGTTCATCTACCGGTAGGTACAGAAGTGTCGAAGAACCGCCAACGCACATCAGGCTACAAAGGTCAAAGTTAGCGGAGGCCTACATACCTGGACTCGCAGGATAGACAGGGAAACTGACGGTTGTCTGCTGGGGACATCGTAAAGGCCCTGTTTAAAAAAGCTTTGTTTTCCGA
This sequence comes from Spirometra erinaceieuropaei, assembly GCA_902702965.1. Taxonomy (NCBI): domain Eukaryota; kingdom Metazoa; phylum Platyhelminthes; class Cestoda; order Diphyllobothriidea; family Diphyllobothriidae; genus Spirometra; species Spirometra erinaceieuropaei. The sequence goes on along the minus strand of CACRXP010000042.1, from coordinate 347,402 downwards.
CAAATATTCTCATCATTTGCATATAAACATCGGCTTACATCTTCTCTGTATGGACTGTGCCCGAAACAAACTTAGAAACCCCACTATGGGGCCGACGACGCCGATCGGTGCAAGGAAAGCATGTGTAAACCACTCACTGCATGGAATAATTTAGAGCCAATGATTGGTTAAACCAGCCATATGTGGACCACATGCGGCAAATGATGCTGCAAAAATAAGAAGTTGGTAGGCCGACATATTCAACTGTGGATGGAGTGCAGGCCTTAGCACATATTCATCGAAACCCGACTTGAACACGGTAAACAACAGCGGTTGACAATGGAAAAGCACGGCGTGGTCAAGCGAAGGCACCGCCGAGACAAGATGGACCATAAAACATCACTAATTAAAAGTTAACGGGTTGAGGAGAGGTAATGCACTAGAAACGATGACCTCATTGGCATGTTACATCAAGTCAGTTCTTCTTTAAATTTGTTCACACAACGAAAGGCCATTTTAGGTTTAAGAATAATTTGAGCGCTAACATAGATTTGAGTTTGATGTTTTTTGTGCTTGCTGTTGCAGTTTTTGTCTATAATCTACAAGTTTTTCATGCACGTAAAAGTATGCATTCCAGCATATCATTCATGAGATATGTAATTCCCTTAACGAATGCATAGTTCGTTGCCCCCTTCACTTGAGGACTGTATCTGGTCTCGTATTTTTTAAAACCTTTTAATTCACAAACGCAGATAAGCGGAGATAATGCCCTCAATATATTATGGTGTTACAACCAAGCAATGAGTGTGCAGCCTGTTAGCAAAAAACACCAAGACAGATCTCAAGTTTTAGGGAGAAGACAAAAGGCACCATCATGATGCCTTTATTGTGCACAGAACCTGGACTGTCCTCTCAGGCCACCGTGGCAACTGGCGAAGCCATGGCTGGTGTTAACTGCGTCCAGTCAGGCCCGAGAGCCCCTGACATAGTGGTGGCGGCGGATGTTGTAGGCTCGTGGGTCAAGCTCAAGTGGTGTCCAGTCAGCGTGTGTTGCGTTTGCCTAGGGGTGGTGTCCCAGTGGCTTGTTTTGCTGGTTGCAGGGGGTGGCGCGTTCAAGTAGCCGCATGGGTAGCCACGAAGCTGTGTGGCCGCAATTGTGTCGGTGCTGAAATCGGTCGAGTGGCTTCACATCAGCGAATCTTGAACGGCTCGCTGAAAGGGGTAAATAGCATTGAGGCAGTGAGGTCTTGAAAAATGACGCCAGACCGGTTACAATGGCTGTCTGCCGAAATGGCACTCGATGTTTCAGTTTTGTTGAGTTCAGTAAGACTGAAAATTTGTGCTAGAACGTGATTGCGCATAAGGCGCTGCATTCTGCGAACTTTTAACCTCTTCGAAACTGATAGCTCTAAATTAGACTGCTCACCGGTATGCGGCAGACGGTGGTTATACACTAAACGGCGTCTAACATCAAGTATCATATATACAGATTTCATCAGTGAACTTGTTTGCGTACATCGGCAGTACGGTTTCATTGAATTCTATGATTAGGTTGGCTACAGAATCCACAAAGCCAGTTAATGTGTCGGCAAGACAAGGACAAAATGTGAAATCACTTTTGACTTCGGCTCGATAAGAGACTTAAGATATATAGGATAGAATTAGGTACGATCTTCTTCAATAGAGGAAAGTGTGTGTATGTGTGAAATAAAAAACTGAAAACTGGATCACTTTCATTCCAGCCGTCTCTGGGAGGGGAAAATGAAACGATCCCAGACAGGAAATTCAGAAAATGAACCGCAATCCTTGGCATTTAAGCCGTTCTTAGGCAAATGCTTTACTGAATGCATGCTAAAATAGCTAGCCTACAACAAAGTCACGAAGAGTTTTGGGCAACATGGAGAGTAGAACTGAAGGAACATCCGAACGGAACATCCTCATTGGACCTCATTGCACGCTTTGTCCTACCAACGGAAGAAACCCATCTAGTAACTGTCTTTTCTTCCATTCAAGTTAGCACAACAAGGAAGAATGATGAAATCATAACTTTTAGTGATGGATGTGATTGAATTGGTTTTTGATTGGAAAAAATGTGTGACCAAAACCGAAGCCCTGCTGACATATTCAGTATACAGGATAAGTTAATTTTTTAGCTTATTATGAAATAAGTCATGTTGTTTTGCTGATTAATTACAGTAGAACGTCGGCGGCTTAAAAAGGCACATAAATATTATGAGTAATCACTTTCAGTCAGTAGTTTGAAAACGTGACAAATTAAGAAGTAATTGGGACAAGTGTCCAACTCTGAGGACATGTGTGTAATCAAACGGCCAAGTACTACATGATGGAAAGATAAAATTGACAGGGCATGGTCGACATATGCATCCTTTAATTTCAAAAAAAGATTTCCAAATGAAAAAAGACGCAATGTGGCCAGAAACGCGTATGGATATTTATGGCAATAAGTGATTTACTGTATTGATAAATAATTATAAACGGCCGCCTATGCTTTATGACAAGAGGTATCTAAAATCAAATTCATTTGGACGGATAAACAACGCGGCTGGACATAGATAAAGCTTAAAACTCGCTTCTTTTGTCCTGCAGGAAATGAATTGTTGTATAAAGACGGAAACACGCCTTCCACTAAACTTAATGGAAAACGCCGCAGATTAATATTATGGTCTTCTTATTTTGTAAACCGTCGTCATTGATATCCCTGAAAAGGTTTATCCCGATGCAAAAACTAGTTGGCTGCTTTAAAGTTTATGTTTGTAACCTGTTACGCAGGCTGACATATAACTGCTTACTCAGCAGAAAAATTCCAAATGTCTTTATTAACACAGTATGTCGGATGCCTGGATTTTAAATCGAAATCAATTTTTTTAGTTTTCTAATTTTTAAACGTTAAAATCCTACAAAAGGAATTAGCAGCTATGAATGCCATTTCCTCTGGAAAATCTGAGCAGAAATATTTATTTGGATGTCACCTTCTATCAATTTATTTTGAGTGAGAAAATGGACGTTTTTTTGCACACAATCCCGGCTGTAATGTAAGGAGCAGTGATAAAACCCAATAGTAATACAAGTACCCAAGTGATTGCAACTTGATTATTTTAAGTTTCGCAGCGGAAATATCCCAGGCAAATTGACCATAGCGATCTATGCACTTCACATGAATGGCATATTTTTGCAAAATGTGGACGTTAAAATCAATCATGTGTGGTTACCTGATTGACGGCTGTTATTTTATGCACGAGCAGGATTTTGAAGTGAGGACAAAACGCAAGCAACGCTCAAATACAGGGCGAAGGGAATTTAAACGTTTTTATATCTGGGCGTTACGGCAGGAGAGGTGCTATCTCATCTTACAGGCAAAATCGTAAGTCAGTTTAACCGAAGAAAAACGACTTTTCTTGAATTGGCGTTTGCCACAGTTTTTTCGGAGGGAGACCTCCGTTAACTATTTCAAGATATCTAATAGGAGTGATAGAAGCACTGTCGTGTCACGCCACTTGAAAATTTACTGCGTCCAACATCTTAAACACGAAAGTGCTGGCCTCATGTTTCGAATTTTCACTTGAAACCATCATCAGATGAGGGTAATGATGGCACGAGTAATGCAGTATTGGTAGTACGCAGCTGCGATAGAACAGTATGTGTCCTTTAAGTAACAGCTCTCGCAATCACCGCTAGGTGAGTAAACGGATGCGATGTTGGCTTGTCTGTTCATGTTCTATTTGATAATTTTCACGACTTCGTTGTCGTTGTTGGGTGTCGGTGTGAATAATTTTCGTCAATTTGGAATGCTGTCGCCTTGATAATTGCCTGCCTGCGACTTCCCCACGCTACTGATTCCGCTGCACAGGGGAAATCTCAGCACAGTATATGGTAACGGGAGGTTATTGCGCTAGTTGATGGATTGCACCGGAGAATCATGATCTCAGCAACTCGCGCCTAAGGCGGGTATCACACATTGCACGTATTAATTCCTCCTAAAACTCAGAAATATGGCCGGATCCCATCATATGAGCATTCATAGTAGAGCTATAATCTCACACCTCGCACTTGCTGCGTGCTCGGCAGTTCACGTCGCGAGAAATCTGTCAGTTTTTCGATGTGGGTACTTTGTCCACAACCACATTATATACGGCAAACGACTCCTGACGTTTGCAGCCGTGGCAGCGTGTCTTTTTGCCTCATGAAGTTAATTTGGATTACTGCTTCCGACCCATGTGCAACCCCAACATCAATTGGAATGCAAACACGACTGGTAAAATATTCAGCCAAAATTTAGGGGCGATTATTTTTTTCTCTGAGCTGCCTTGGATATGAACCGTCTGACAAAGTCTCACGAGTAAAATTAGCTCGCAGGTACGCAACCTCGTCCTCCGCTTCACTTCAACGCGTAAAAACGTGTCGGCTAACTGTTTATGCGCAACTGCCCTTGTTGTTGTTCTTCCCAATCTTACGTTAAATGCTTAAAAAGACGGCATGGAGGCGTACTTTGAATATCAGCACTCGAAGCCGTTTGATGACGACGACGACGACGACTATGACGCTATCGTCCACATTCTGAGCCCACAATTGGGCCTTTGGAGTTGAAAGTCCTTGAGCTATAACCGTTGTGGGACCGCCTCGGCTATGAGTCCTAAAGTCGGTGAAACGATTGGTGTGCCACACGCTCGCTTATAAATTGTTCTGTTGAGTCCAAATTTACTCATCACACAGAACTTCAGGAGCTGAAGAAGTTAGTAAGTTGCTGTCCAGACTTATATTACGCCTGCTTGTGATGATATTTCAGCATTGCAAATTTGACGTTAAACCTCCGGTATTTAAGATAAAATTCGGAACCAACATCACCTATTTTCATACTGCGTAATGAATTATAACCGGTTAAATAATGCATTACGTAAGGACAGCTGAAATTTCATTCCACAGTTTAACAGTCGACTATTTCATTTACAGTTAGCACAGCAGCGCCAACACGTAACACTCTGTAGGGCTAAGATCCCGCGTGTGTTATGGTGTGCCATTTCGAATATTACACAGATGAAAGTACGAAACTATAAGAAGGCAACTATTATTTAAATTTTTTTCAAGAGCCAGGTCACACGAATTTTGGCGCTATTTACTAACCACTGCGAATATTTAATTAAAAAATCAGGGTTCATATTGCCAGTAGCAATTTTATCGATAGGTTGGATATGTCAATGCAACCGTGTCGATCGACTCCGTAGAAACTACATTCATGCCAGCGTGTGCCTACAACTCACAAATGGTACGCACACCGAAGTTCCGAAAAAAAGCAACATCGTAAGCGCATGACATGAGTTAAGAAAGGGCGTTCAGTGCGTAGCATTTCCAGACAGTACTGAGAGGTATATCCTGCATAAATCAAATTTAACATTTTGCATAGCAGCTTTGAATAGCAACGTGAAACATATAAAACTAATTGACTGACGAACTCCCCTAAGGTTTTGTTGCCCTATGTGCTGTGATACAGCAAGCTAATGCAGTTTATCCTTCCGGACTTAATCCAAAGTGAGTGACTGTATTGAGCCGCATATCACTGTATCGCATAGTTGGATGTCCTGTCACATTTTCACTACTGATATGAGTCTACTTAATAATTTTAACCAACGCATACCTTTTTTTCCATCTTATAATTCGAGTATTTACATACCGAATACTGTAATGTGGACATGAGATCATGAGGACTCTCTTCTTTACCGATATGACCCTTTCTCTTTTAATATATCGTATGTCATGCCTTAGATTTTTTTCCTCTCGGACGTTTTCTAAACTATTTTCGCACTGAACCAAACCGGCGACTATTGCCTACCTTATCAGTCATACTATATTTGCATATTTTCCCAGCCGAAGTTATATGTGATGTTGTGACCCCTCCAAAATGACCAGCCACTTTCAAATTAGACATTGATAATTTTTATCGCATACTCACCACTATCATCAGCTAACGCATTCTCGGAACACCGCCGTGCGAGTTTAATTTCGCAAGCCACTAGCCTAGCTGAGAAGCATAACTCCTGAACGTATGATTTTCTGATTACTGTTGAAAAATAAAATCCGTCATATTACCTTGCCTGCAGTTGGGTTTAGCATACGGCTTGAACTGCAAACATCGACTCAATTGAATTGGTTTTTCTTAATTTCCCCCCGATATAAAGGAAACGTTGAAGTGCGTAGAACGTATAATGAATCTTATTCAAGCAAAATTAAAAGAGAATCTTTCTGAACCTACACAGAACCCACTCCGACAACGACGGTGAGAAGGAATGACAGTTACCAATCTATCTTTTCCATATTTTTCCCTACTTTCAATCATCCTCATGTTCCTTTTCGTCCTCGCCTATGCCAAAATCATCCTTATCGTCATTGTCGTCATCCCTATTATCATCCACGTCGACATCATATTCACCATCTCTACCAAAATAATTTTCGTCAGCCCCATGGTGTCCACCGACGTGAACTGCGACGTCAACCTCAAAACCAGCATTACTGAAATGATGTTCATCCATATCGTCAGTAACATCTTCCTTTTCTCCATATTTTTCTTCCTCATCATCATGTTCATGATTATGCCCACCATGATGATCAACACCATCAACGTCCTCTTCGTCTGAACTGTCGTCGTCATCATTATATTTGACGTTTTCCTGCCCGGTCTCATCAACATCATTCAACATTTCATCCTCTCCTTCATCCTTCTCTTCGTAGATGTTGTGAACTTCATAATTTTCCTTTGCTTCTCTATCCTGCGAAGCAAAGTCCTCATTCTGCGCTTGGTCGGCCTTCGCTTTCGTGTAAGATAGAATGATTGTATCGCCAATTATGGCAGACAAGATCTGGACGACAAGCATCCCAGCATGGAGGTAGATGACACTCATGCTTTTCACCTTAAATCAAATAACCTGCTAAATGCTCTCCTTTGCCGTCTTATTTATAGTTGTCGCCTTATTCCATGGTAACGAATGAGAAAATGGCATATTGAAAACGGTCACAGGTTAAGCCGCGACAGTGCCTACTTTTCACTCGCTTAACGATTTTTGCATGCCCATTGTGCATACATCTCGCAGGTGGCGTAGACACGAGTGCGCACAGTTCATAAAGACAGTAAAGATTACCAGAGCTTCCTAAATATCCCCCTTCAGACAATGTCGGGTGGCGTAGTCAAGAGTTTTATTTAAATAATTAAAACGTGTAATGATATGCAATTACCATTACGCTTTACAAGACATTGATTTGATTTGCCTAATTATCAACCGAACGTCTGTTTCGACTACTGCATTTGTAAAACGCTCATTTTTTCGTCCACGTGAATGCTGAAACTATCTAAATTAGTCTAGCTTACGTAAGTAACGCTAGACGATAGTGCGTTTAGGCAGATTACTATAATTTTCGGTTAATATCATGCTTATAAGTCAGCGCGGATCTTTTTGTCAAAATCGCCGGTTGCTGAGGTACAAATCATCACTAAATACTTAAAACAAGGGAAATTATAATAAGCGATGGTCACTATATCTACAACAACCTCATTAGTCAGCGGCATCTGAAACAGCAATCAATACCAAGGGTTCTGAAATGTGGGTTGGCCGAACCACCGTAGTTTACATCAAAAACTCCTGTTGGGAAGTCAAAGACATATCTCTTTTACTAAAACGCACATCAGGGAATGAAAGTAAAATATGCTTTACGTTCGAATAACGTTGCGGGTAGGCCATTTTGATAAGGTAAATAGTAAGTTAAATGCTCTAACACAGGTCATTTGTAAGGGCCAACACATTAAGTAGACACGATCATTCCAAATGTGTGATGCGTCACCACATTTCGAAATAGGACCAACAGAATACTTACGTGTAAGTACGTTGGCAATTGCTCTTTGATGGTAGTTGCAGTGTAAGTAACTAAGCATGATGCCTATGGATCATTGCAACGGGCCATTAATATAGAGATATGAATAAATAAAAATGCGATTCTTTATAAGCGTGTGATAAAACAATACAAAGACGTTCCACCATTATACGCCAATAGAGAGATGGCGCCCTCATACATCGTTGTACTAAGGGTTACTAAGTGTGAATAAAACGATGACAATCACATCTGCGCGTCGTAGAGTTTGTTTTGGCGGAGAATCAGACAAACATTTATTTAAGAGATGTAGGACTCTTGATCATTTAGAGATGTCTGGCAGGTAGAAAATGCAATGCAACCTGTACCAAGAGACTGCAAACAACAGGCCACGCTTGAGACTTCTACAGCCAGCCTTCATATAGAGCGACCGCAATGTCCGCATCTCTGTTGATATAATTTGACTGTATCTGTTCTCCTACCGGAATTTGATCTCTGTTCATCGTACAGGCTCATCACATGACCATACCCATTGCTATTTTCGTTAGATGGAAAGTGAAACTTATTTTGTTTACATGAAATTGAGTCCCGATTAATTTTCTCGTTTCATTTCCAATAATACTTGAGGCAACCGCTGACAGTGCGCGCCAGAACTATTATGACGGTAGTATGGTGCGATTTTAACGCATTATACGGGTCTATGAGCACAACAAATAATGAGATATAATGTTCGACAATAAGAGGAAAGGGAGATTTGATTACGGTAGACCGGTAGGTTCAGATTATAGAAGAAGCAAACAGAGCAAACGCGAACTTACTCATGTGCCGTAGTTTGCAGCAATATCCGTTAGTTCAGTGACCAATCTATACAAGAAATATCCCTTTGTCATCACAATGCACATCTATTCTAGCATTTCCCGACGTCTTTGCACAGAGCCGCTTCCTTGAGAGCTGTCTGTTGAGTACGAACCAACTAAGCATTTGTATCGAAAATAGTCGATGACTCAAGTTATTCAGCACTAATTCTTATTATTATTTTTTGCAAGAACGATATGACAGCGGCCGCAATTTTTTATCTTTTTTACAATACATGCAGTGGTGCCGAAGGCGAAATCGAAAATGTTACTACATGCATATTTACTGTCAATTTATAGGGGCACCATTAGTGAAGGAACTAACTGAAAATTAGTCGGGGTTTCCGAAGGTTGTCGTTAAACTGATCTTTCATTCGCAACAGCAGAATTCACACAATTTCCGTGATTCCGTAAATTCCAAGGGTAGCCTAACATGTGCTATGCATTTTTTCTATGAACTCTCTAAACACTGTGCATATGCATGTACACTAAAGGACCATACTAATAACTTTCAAAATTCTGTGTTCCACGGCATGAATTCGACTACTGTCCTTGCGATGCTTCATTTAGCCAAACGTCCAGTGGCCAGAAACACCCGATCACTATTTGAACAACCCTTTATTTGGGATCACCGGGCCTGATATAGACATGCAAGGATGCTCCGCATCAATAACGCTTTTTGCGAAAGGACTGTTAAATAAGACCGTCTCAATAATGTTCTATAGGGTTTTATCAAACACGCTGGATTTGATATCTAGCTCGTTCTCTTTCCTACGGCTTGGCCAAATCCTCACACACACAATGTTGTCCTTGTGGGCGGTATTATACTGCAACTTAGCCCACCTCCCATGCCCTCACCATGCTCAACGCAGAACCCGCCTGTGCTGTCCCCTTCTATTTTATCGTATGCCGCAGACGGAAGCAGTCGTTCACGACCGTTCAGTACTTCGTAGGAAGTAGACCTGTTTCTGTAAAACGCAATGTTTGTCTGCGAAATTTGTTTAAAACAAAGCGAACGTTTGTTATCTGGGGAAAAGACAGAACCGCATTGAAATTAAAATGTCAATATCTATGTAAATGCTGTAACAATATGCACTGATAGACTCCACCGCAGAGCGAGAATTCTTTCGAACTACCATGACTGATGATATGCAGAAGTTGACCTTAGACCGAATCCAGATTAACCGCAACAATATAATCCCGCAATGGACTACGATATCTAGTGTCAAGTGATGTTAACCGAAAATGCACTGTGTGACATCACAATCTCCAAATATCAGGGCACTGGAATTTGTACTTGCCTACATCTAGCCACCCCCTTAAACCACAATCTGCAAAAATGACTACTAGTTTTTGTGCGTTTCTACATATTACCATTCATTGTCTAGAAAGCTTATACATTAAACTTCGTTTTTAACACATGTAATAGAAAATATATATACTCTTTACAAAATGTCTTCTCGCATAACCATATTTTATACTTTGCACACATTATTCAAATTTTATCATTTGTGCCCGTATGTCAGTGCTGTTTTAAAGCACACGACATGATCTATATTTATTGCAAACTGCTTAAACCCCAATAATTACATTATCATTTTAAGACGGAGATGTACGGTTTAGTTGACAGGGGCAGTTTGAAAACCGTAAGGCCATGCGCAACTGCTGGTCGTGTTCAACATGATTCGGAGCTTGCCAGTTTGTCGAAATTCGCCTTGTGAATTTATAAGTCTAATAATTTGACGATTCCGTGTCATCCAAGAAAGATGGAAATCCCTTAAGGCGGACGTCATGACATGCATAAGGCTACCAAGTCGTCATACAAAACGGAAGCTGTTCGCCTATTGGAAGTGTCTAACCTTGACTAACGGGTAAGCGTCTCGTAGGTGGGTCGCATTTTTTAACATGCAGATGATTTCGACCGTTTAAAATCAAAAGTCCGGTAAACATTTGATGCATCTGTTATTGAAAGTGCGAGAAATGGAACAGCACAATGGACAAATGTCGACAGACTTTCCATTTCGCTAAGGCTTTTAAATATATTACCAGAAGCGCTCATAGCAACGAATAGTACAATGATTAAAAATTACACCTGATCGATCCATTTAGCGGAATCATATCGTTCAAGAAGGCTTACTGCCCATATACCGACGGTCTTCTGTTGCAGTTTTTGATAAACAAATTAAAAACTTTGCCTGGATGATAGGATCTACGAAGGTTTCTGCGCCTGCGGTCAGAAGTCTGACTGGAAGCGTTAACATTGAGAATTTTAGCTAGTGTACGCAGATGCCGGAGTGATTGAGCACTCCGATGGATGAGTCCGTAGTCATGCTTGACCGTGAGGTGAGCGCCAACGTTCGGTCAGCACGTCTTTAGTTACATTCCCCACATGCCTGATATCTCAAATGGCGTGTGCAACACTCAAGAACGCCACATGGTAGAAAGAGCAAAAAACATATTTTGTAGAAAGGCTTAATCTTAGACATTGGAACGCTTTGTAACCGCTGTGTCACGGCTTAGCTGGTAAATGAAGATCAGCCCAGTGTTCAAAATGATGTTAGGCAATCACTGATGCAGACCGCAGTTATGAAAATTCAAAATCACCCTAACGTGTTTTTATTTGGGTTCCTTATTTATAAAGGCCTAAATCGTACATTTAGTATAAGAAGCTACCTATGTGATTCCTTCTGAAATCTAAGTAGAAGTATTGACTGTGTCGCCGCAATTTATCATATTATTTACTGTCAGCAACATGATGTTAAGATTAAGCTTTTTGGGTCAAAATTCCGTGCATAGAGTGAGATGCAAAGATAAAACCGACAGTAATACAAGGCCCCAAACAGTTCAGATTGAGCCATTACTTAAAAATTTTGCGACGGAAACATCCAGGGATTTTGGTCAGAACGGCCTACGGTTTTTTACAGGAAAGACCGATTGTGTAAAATGAACACGATGAAATCAGTGATATGAGGTTGCCTGATTGGCACCTGTCATTTTCTGCTCGATCAAGATTGTGAAATGCGGTCAAAACAAAATGTAAGGCCTGGTTGCAGGGGGGGGGGGTGGGTGGGTGATTTTAAGCGCTCTTACTCCGGGGTTGCGGAAGAATATAGGCAACTTTATTTTACATCACAATTCGCGGTCAGATAATTTGTGAAACATCGACTCGCTTTGAATAGAAATCCAGCGGGCCTTACAGGCAAGTATGTATAGTCAAAGCAATTTTAAAAAGGCTTTCCGGAAATAGCTTGGAGAGATTAACAACGGCGATAAACACATTGTTGCGTCGATTGCCAAGTTGTGTCACTTAAGCATATACCTTTTGCGATTAATAGAACAAATAATTGCTTGACCTGACGTTTCAAATTCTCCGTCCTGCCATCATCGGAGACAGTCGCAGATATGGGCAGTGGTGGTGCATGAAGGGTACGTTTTGTAGTACGTAGCTGCCATGGAAGCGTATGCTTCCTATTATAAACAGCTTTTGCAATCACCACTAGGGGCGTAAACTAATGCAATGATTGTTTTTCCGTCCGTGTTCAAGTCGTTAATTGTTGCTATTTCAACATGGTCTTGGATGCTGACGGACGAACTCTCAACAGTATGGGTTGTTGTCGCTTCTAGTGTTGTTTTCGCGCGCACTCGCTACTATCCCGATTCCCATATCCAGCAACAATCTCAGCACAAGACATACTAATCGGAAATAATTGCGCTTGGTGTAGATAAAGAACCTGAGAAACACGATCCGAGCCGGTCAATCGCTGGTCACTCGGTTGTGAGATGTTATGGCGATTTCGGACATTTAAAACTTGAAAAAATAAATGAGTCGGGTCGAATCCGCCGTCGCTTACAAGCTAGCATCTCCATTCTTCATTGAATCTGCGTGCTCGGTTATTCACAGCCGGAGTAATTTCGTACTTTCTTCGTTGTTGCTTTTTCTTTAGCTGAATCAGGTCCGGCAAACGGCTCTCGGCGTTTCCTGGCGTGACAGTGAGTCTTTTGGCTCCATGAAATTTCGCCTGATGATTGTTTCCGGCCAGTTGTGCGGGTAGCCATCGTCTCTCAGCACCCAGTTAAACATTTTGTAATTAGGCAACATTGTATTTTGCTTCACAGTAATGCGTTCGAACGCTCCAATATAGCGTCTTAATGCGAATGCCATTTGCGACTGATTGTGTGGTTGTTGCTCAATTCTAGTATTTGCTTCGCATTTGTCATTTTGCCGAACACATTGTATTTTAATCCATCAAAATGTTTGCGGCAAACAAGGCCAATCGGACGACCAGCTGGCTGCTTTCGTCCCACCTCCATCGTAAGTTGAGTGTGCGGGAAGACGGCGTCTACAGGTTCTTTAAATTTTAACACCTGATGCCGTTTGATGACGACCTGGGCTTCGTCCTTATACTGAGCACATAATTGTGGTCTGTGGTGTTGAAAGACTAACGAGTATAACCGTTGTAGGACAGCATAAGCTTTGACTCTCGCAATCAGTGAACAAATTGGCGTTCACCTCACTTGCCTGTAGATTATCTCCTCGGACGTAATGTATGTCTTCACATAGAACTCCAGGAGTTTGATGACCCGGGCATGTCCTAAGGCGATTTGCCTTTACATGGTAATTCTTTCGCAGAATTAGTTCGAGTGTTTGGACTGCCACGTCCGGCAAAGCATACGTAAAAATAGATACCATGGTATCGCCTGGCAGGTGACTTACCTAATTTACTTGCTCCAAAACCTGTATTGACGGGCTGACTGCCGAGTTAGAATCAGTATTTACAAAATCAAAACGTTCAAAAAACCAATTTCCAGTCCGTATTTTGGATAGTTCAGGCTGGAGAGAAGAACACTTAATGTGCACATTTGAGAGACCGTATGATATGGCCGGGGCCGTCTCTTGCGCTCTTGCCATGCCTCGGCAGATTAGCAATGTTTTACTAGAGTTTAATTTTGCAACCGCGTCACGTTTATATCGCGGCTCAGCAATTTTATGGAGATGATTCGCGTGGGATATAGGACTGACGATTCCTCAAATAAACATCAGCTTTCCCACTGCAGTCTGTCCTGTCCAACACGACGCGGAACGCCCCTTCTTTGCAGGCACGATAACGAGGTCGTTGTCGGCCCTGCGTCCTTAACTATGCCAAGCTCGACCTTGGTAATGACGCCGTGCTTCCTGTCCAATCAGGTTCTTCGTTTCGTCTGTCGCTCCCGTCTGGAAAATTATAAACTGACTTGCTACAATCGTGTTGTAAGGTTTGGCGTCGGCTGTGTTAGTTGAGGCCTCCTGCCGTGGTAGCTGCATTTTCTTCTCCGTCAGCGTCTTTGACGACAGTATGTGATCCACTTTGTCGTTCTCAGATGACAATGATACAGACAGCTTAAGAAATGTCTAAATAGTGGGGCTTTACCTGTCGATCTACGTTCGCGGGTTCGCTTGTATACCGGTTGTGTGCTATCTTATATCATGAACTCGCATTACCTTGCTACCTCGCGCCAATTGTCTGACCGCATTTCCGAGTCCTTTTTAACCAGTCATGAAGGAGCCGGGCTGGAATGCTGTCGGTCTTGCCAGCTCTGTGTTAACCGGAGTTTGGTATGAAACACAGATTGTCAACACCGTGAAGTCGAGACACCTATACAATTAATGATTCCGCGCATACGTAGACGAGTCTTGATGAGCAACTGTTTCCCACCGTCAAGCTGATCAGATCGCAACGCGCCGAAGGAAATTACTGATAGACTGAGATGTCGTGAACGCATCAAATACGACACATAACGGTGATCTCAAGACGCCTTTTTTTAAATAAACGTATTTTTTAATAGCAGCTACGTAAAATAAATACTGCACTTTTTGTGCCATCGCCTCCGTTATTTGCGGCTGTCTCTGATGGTGGGTTCGAGGGAGAACTTGAACCGACCGGTCAATTGATGTCTTTCTCCAGTGATCGCATTTTTGCCCACTGAACGGCTCCCTGAGGCTCGCCTTCTCACTTCTCTTAACGTACTGCCTTTCCATGGTGTCCTGTCTTTTGTCACAATCTCACTGTTTCTAAATTGTTTTTCCAAATTTATTTATACTATTTTCAACGATAGTTCCTGTTTCATGCTGGGCGTTCTAAGTTAACTTCCTTCGGAATTTGGTACTTCATGCACCAACTAATTGAGATCTAAGCCGTCATTCTCACAATATGTGACGAATCGGTGCGCTATACAAGGACTAGTTGCGTGCTGTACGCATGAAAGAGCGGCATGGCCTTGTTAGTTATTGTTCTTAAGTAGCCTAATGGTTGTCCTGGTATCATTATGCAATCTGACCAAGGAGATTGAGTCAGGTGTTTGTAAAGAAAATGCTGCGTACTTCTGTCATTACCATCAACTAGTCCAACCGAAAGTCACCATCTCGTCCCAGTCAGGACATAAGAATCTTTTTGACATTTTCACGCCCGAGGTTTAAAAACTAAATTGAAGTAACGGCATTTTGGTGTCATAGATCCAGTGTATTATCTAAGTAAGGGAAGGTGGATTTGGCAAGATTCGGTTGATACTTCAACACATAACTGATATCTTGCGGCATTGTCATATAGGGTTACCGGTGACATCGAAAAGAGAAACGACCTTAAAAAGACGCTCTGAAATGTCTCTCAGAAAATCTAGATGGGCCGCACAGGGCCATTTAACGCGAATAATAGGAATTAGCAAAACCAACAGAATCGATGTTGGCAAAACCTAAGAAAGTATCTCGTATGTTTGAAATTTCTGCACCAGCAATTGCAACGGGTAACCCCTTTCATTGTTTAAACGAATTCGACGGGCACGTCGGACTTATTCCGTCAATAAACCACTGACAGCTCACTTCTTTGTTCAGTCTAAAAACACAGTATCCACCTTCACTTATACTGCTACAACCATAAAGACTGTTGAAATTACGTCGGTAAAGTCAGATGCGATAAAATTTTAATTCTCATTTGGAAACAGTGGGCGCCTTGGACAAAATTTCATTTGTCCAGTTATGCCTTAGTGATCACACGAAACAAATTAGCTTTTTCGAAATGCTTTTGAGTTGAATTAGGCTTTTACGCCAATGATTTAGAGTAGAAAGAGGCCTAATTAGAAAACGCTTAGCTGGTATGCTAACTAATGGAACCGTCAGAAAACGGAGAACTCATTCAAAGGCAGGACTTAAGTGAACTGGAGTGCGAAGACTAGGTTTTTACCGTAACGGTTAACCATGTACGTTAGCTGGTAAGCAAACTACTAAGAATCTGGTGAGCTGAACATGAAAAAACACTTAACGAACAACAAAACTTAGTTGCAAAATGCATGAAGTTTTTCCAAATAAGATAAATAATTAAATGCATTTAGTACTTGAACGGCAGTCAGCAAAATAGCCGCAATGGCCCATGATATGAAACAATCGTTTGCGTGCAGTGTACGCCAAACCCATACTTCACAATTAACCTGCGTCCACTGTTTGTGCCGTAGAGAAGATATAGCAGATGTCTCAACCCACGAAATATTAACTGAAGTTGTGATAAGTGGTTTCGATGTGAACATATTGTTTGGGTTGGGTTTTTACACTAATCACCGTCCAACATAGTCACAAGGAATTTTTGCTCCTGAAGAATTTTAGGTTTGAACGAACTGCCTTCCGGCTGAATGAAATGTTTCACTCTGCAGAAAATGTATAGCAGACATGTATTGGTTATCGATGCCCCTTTAAGATTGAGTTAAGGCTCACAGAAGCGTGCACACAAGCACTTATTATTTTACTAATTTCTGTGCACTTTTTTAAAATTAAATGCTTCAGGGAGGAATGTAATTTGATTCTTTAACAGCTTCAAACTACGGACATTTATAAGACCATGAAATGCCCGCTCTAAAATCTATGTGCATTTGCATTCAAGTATCATGCCTTTGGACTTTATAATAGGGCTTATATCCAGGGCTAACTTTACTGAACGTCGGATAGTCTTCTTTTAGCAGCGCACAGTTATGCATGAAAAGCCTAAATGGAAATTCATTGGCAAATGGGATTCAAAATTGCTAAGGGATTGCGAAAGTTTTCGAAAACCGACTCCTATCCTTTCTTTAAGTCTGACATTTCGTCAGCGAAATGATTTAAAGAGTGATAAAACCTATGCAAGCGTTTCACGAAATAGACTTGTATTCATAAGGAGATTGCAGAATAGATAGGAAAATAATGGTACTTATGAAGTAATTTATGCATATTTTTTTTTTTTTCTGGCGGCCGAAAATATGTTAATCCGGAAATCAACATTCCGATATATCGGGATTTTTTGGGTTTTGCTGCATGGGGATTTTTAGAACACTTTCAACGACTTTTTGAAAACTTTTTGAACGATTGTTAGTGACACACACAAGGAGGTCCATCCGGACGACGATGCCCAGTGTAGGACATAAAAAAACAGATTGATTAGTTGCTGCCCAAACGTATGTATTGGCCTGCGTGCGATGAAATTTCGTAGGTGTAATATCAAACTCAGTGTTTTCAGTATTTGAAGTAGAATTAATTGCAGTCGGCCAAATCATGTCTTAATTACAGGTGGTTGATATTGCATTCCGCCAGTGAAATCTGAGCGTAAAAGTGCCATTGTTTTACAGTATATAATTTCGTGTACATTTTACACGGCAGCGCCGACCTTTCATCATTTATAAGGCTGAGGTCTCGTGTGTAACCTGAAGTGCCACACCAAATCTTACATAGATTAAAGTCCTCAAACTCTTTTGAAGGCAGCTATTGTTTGAAAGTGTTTAAGCAGCAAATTACATTAATGTTTTTTTTTAACATTTAAATAACATTTTTGCGAAAAACAGATACGGAAATAAGTTAATAGGCAAGGTCTATTTATCGGCCGCCATTGCACGCACCGTGCATACTGTGCGACGGGAGAAGAGCAGCAGCAGCGCTCCTAGTCTTCAACATGTTCATTGCTTCATTTTTATAAGCTTGGCATTCACAAGGTACTGCAGAATGTCCGTATAGTATTCACACTATCGCATTGCTGGGCGGACTCGTTTATTTCGATTCTGATGAACCTTCTCAAGGTGTTACCGGTTAAAGGACAGAAGACAACAAAATTATGGGGTTTTTTAAACGAATGCGTATCGGTAAATCGGTCAATATGAGCGATATTCAGTGTCGTTGGTTTGGCAATATTAACTGAACACTGCGCACTTGTGTATAAAGTTCGAGTTTGAAATTGCTAACAACTGTTTTATTGATAAGTCGTGTGTGGCGAGGCAATTCTCCTGTGAGCATTTGCCTACCACTCACCTAAGATAAGCAATCCGGTGTTCCGAAAAAAAGCAATATAACGAGTGCATGGCATGAGCTGAGAGGTGGACGATCAAGTAAATTCTGCATGATTTCAAGTCAGTCATTTGTACTTCACTTAAGAATACAAACATCCATACAAATCAGTCTGACTTACCGGCAATCACCCCCCTTATTTATGTTGCATAATGTGCCAGTAAAACCGTCGACACTGAATGCAAAGTCAGTCACTGTTCTTAGACGCATATCACTTTATTGCTTAGTGCGATGTCAGTCAACATGCAGCATTATCAGAGCTCCGCTTAATTATTTTGTCCCAGTACACACACGGGATTTCTCTCATAATTCTATCATATAAATTCCGAATACTGGAGGTGGCATATAAGACGATGAAATTTACTCTTTCCTTAGAAATACGTCACTTTATCTTTTACTGCAACGTGTGTTAGTTAACGGCATTATTTTCTGCGTAGCTTTCTCTAAAATTCTATCTCATTGAAACAAACCGGCGAATATTGACTGCATTATCTGTTATACTATGTTTACATATTTTTCAAGCCCAAGTTATATGTGATGTTGTAACCCCATCAAATGATAAGCCACTTTGAAAAAAAAGACATTGGTACTTTTTATTGGATACTCGCCAATATCATCCGGTAAATAATTTTCGGAACACTTCCGTGCGGATTGAATTTCGACAGCCACAAGTCTAGCAGAGAAACAGGGGTTCAACTCTAAAACAATGATCCGGAAATTATAGTTCAAAAATAAAATCTCTCATAATAATTTGCTTGCGACGTGGTTTGCTATACGGCTGGGTTTGGCAGCAGCACCTCTTTTAAATTTGATTTTCCAAATTACCTCTCGATATAAAGAAAAAGGTCGAATGATATAGAATGCATTATGAACAATAACCAAGCAGGTTAAAAGAGAAACTTTATGAAATTACATGTAAACATCTGCGATAACTATAGCGAGAATAAATTGCCGTTCCAAATGATCTTTGCCATGATCATCTTCATCTTCTCCATCATAATTATCACCATCCAACTTAATGTCATATCCACCATTTCCTCCAAGAATTACGTTCGATATAGCCATCTTGGTCACCGAAGGGAACAGCAACATCTTCGTCCTCATTGTCGTATTTGTCGGCGAAATCATTATACTGAACAATTTCCTGCCCCGTCTCATCAGCATCATTTAAAGTTTCGTCCTCGTCTTCCAAGATGTTGTTTACTTTAGAAATGTCATTTCCGTCCTTATTTATCATATCGATTTCTTCATTCTGCGATTGGTTGGCTTCCGTTTTTGTGTGAGAGGAAATTTTTGCTTTGCCAATTACGACCGACAAGACCTGGATGACAAGAATCCCACCAAGGAGGTAGCTGACACTCATGCTTTTCACCTTGAAATAAATAATCTGCTGAATGCTTTTTTTGTCCCCTAATATATAGTTGTTGCATCGTTCCCGGGTAACGAATGAGGAAATGGCATATTGAAAATGGTGACATGTTAAAACACGACAGTGTCTACTTTTCACTCGCTTAACGATTGTTGCATGTTCTTTGTTCGTACACGTCGCAATTGGCGTAGACAAGTGTGCGCACAGTTTATAAAGACACTTAAGATTACCAGAGCTTCCAAAATATCCTTCTTCTGACATTTTCAGGTAACGTAGTCAAGAGGCAGATTTAAATACTCAAAGCGTGTAGTGGTATGCAATGGCAAATGCGCTCTACAAGGCATGCATTCGATTTGTCTAATATGCAGTCGAACGTCTGTTTCGAACACTGTGTTTGTTAAACGCGTTAGACAGATAACTATAATGCTCGATTAATATTATTCAGACATTTTTTAAATGCGATGCTTATTATTCAGTACGGATCTTTTTGTCAACGTCGCCGGTTGTGCTGCTTGATAGCAAATTATTATAAACCACTTAAGTCATAGGAAAGTGTAATAAGTAATGGACACTACATCTACTAAAATCTCATCAGTCCGCGGCATCTGAATATGGTGCTGGTGTGTAGATCGGCCGAAATACCGTACTGTACATCAAAACCTAATATTCTGAAGTTAAAAGACATATATTTTCTACTAAAACGTACTTCAAGGAAAAAACATTAAAAATGTGCTTTTTAAGTGTGAATGCAGTTGCAGTCAACCGCTAACCGTACGCGCCAGATCTATAAATACGGTATGATGGTGCAATTGTAACGCAGTATACAAGTTTATGAACACTAATAATGAAACATAATCTGCGACAATAAGACGAAAGTGAGATCGAATTGTTGTAGCCGGCAAGAGGTGAAAACCGCGTGAGCCGGGAGCTGCTTGAGTCATGGTTTACTGGCCCCCGTCCATTAACAAGTGCAATGACCTTCCTCTTCCATACTCTGTGCTGCGAATTCGCCTAAGCGGAGTAATTGGCCAGACAGGGGAGCGCATAGTTGAGCACTCTGTCCAACAATCGGCCCAACGCGTCAGATGGTCGAGCAATCATCACACCAACATCCAACGCACGTAAGAAAATGGGGCAATTAACGACGCGAATGTCGGTCATCACGCCACGTGAAACGATCCCTGGTGAATTGGGGAGGGTAGCCATGAATATTCATAGGTATGCGGTAGCATGGCTACTGCATCCTATAAATACTGCAGCCGCATATGCATGTACCACATTTAACTGCTTTTGTATCTGATGATGGATTCGAGCAGGAATCCGAAACGTCAGGCTAATAAAGCTCTTGTCTCGGCGATAGTGTCTTCTTCTTCAAGTAGCGCGCTAGGTTATGATTATAAAAGTAGCAAACAGAGCAAACGCGAACTAAATAGTATGCCGTAGTTTGCAGCAATATCCGTTATTGCAGTGAAAAATCTACACAGAATATATCCCTTTGTCGTCACAATGCCATTTTATGCTAGCATTTTTAGCCCTCTTTTCAGAGAGCTGCTTGCTTGACCGATAATTGGGGAGTTCAATGAAACATAACGTTATGATCTAAAGAAATCGATGACCAAAAAAGAATTCGGAAATAATCCTTATTATAATTTTTGCAAAAAACATATTACAACAGCCCTTATAATTTCTTTTATGTGTTTTACAATAAATACAGTGACGCAGACGGGAAATCAAGAATATTGCAAAGTAGATGACGGCTGTCAATGTAAGCTCGACGGACACCATTAGACAAGGAACTAACTAAAAAAGGTTTAGTCACCGAAAGGGGATATTGAATAGATCTGTAATCCGCAACGGCAGAATGCACGAAATTATCGTGAGTCCGTGAATTCCGGGGGATTCATAACCTGTGCGTTGCATTTTTTTCATTATTGAATTCTCTAAACACTGCAGACATGTATGGACATATATTTAAGGGCCTTTATAAGAAAGTTAATACTCCCTTGCGTAATTTCTAGGAATAAGACCCTTGGTGCATATTTTAACCAAAAGTGTAGTGTCCAGAAACATCCTATCACAAGCATGGTCAAGCCGAAAATAGGGGTTTGCAGTACTATATGAATAGAATTGTGGTTCGGGTAATGCCAGCCCAGTCATATTTAATGTATTTGGATCTGCTAGAATGTGGAACCAAATTTCCCCAGATTCTTTTGTATTTTCTGTCGAATATGGTTATGTCGCCTCACCCAAATTAAGCAAAGCCAAGTAATATCTAATATCGGATCGGTGGTAATAGGGTTTTTACCAAGTTGAGTCGCGAACGTACAAGCGACGGGGCCAAGTAGTTGTATACAAAATAAAAGCTCTTGGGAATGCGCGGTTGTAATTTGAATGCTTGAGTAATAGTTGTGCTAACCAATAACCATAACTCCGAATTCCTACCCATACCCCCTAACCCTAACCCTTTACTCCAACTCCAACGGTATTGTGTCTATCAGGTTGGGCTACCAAACCACATCTTACCGTGTCTTATTTTGAGATGCAAAGACGTGCCGTATCAAGATTGTTGTTTGCGAAAGCCTTCTCTGATTAGAACGGCCTCAATGATGTTTTCTAGAGGGAACCGAATACTCTGGATGTAAGCTTTAGCTCTTTCTCTCTCTGAGCCATGGCTAAATTAGCATCGACGATTTTGCCACGTAGCTCACCTCTCATGCTCCCAATTTACCAAACACGGAATCTGCCTATACTGTCACCTTTCTACGCATTGTATGCCGTGGACGGCACGTAGTCGTGTTAGACCGTTCAGTTCTTCTTGAGGAGTAAACCCGTTTCAATTAAACGTTTTGCTTTTCTGCTATCGTTGCTGCGAATTTTGTTTTAAACGAAGTGAACTTTTGTTACATGTGGAACATTCATTATCGCCTTGACGTTTCAAAGTCGATGACTGAGTGAATGCTGTAGCAATATGTACTATTTGATTCTACCGCAGCACGATAATTTTTCCGAAATGTCAAGACGGGTGATGTGCAGAATTCGTCCTTAGGCTGCACCCGGATGAACTGAAACGATATG
Source organism: Spirometra erinaceieuropaei (assembly GCA_902702965.1). Taxonomy (NCBI): domain Eukaryota; kingdom Metazoa; phylum Platyhelminthes; class Cestoda; order Diphyllobothriidea; family Diphyllobothriidae; genus Spirometra; species Spirometra erinaceieuropaei. The sequence continues at coordinate 324,922 of CACRXP010000042.1, read as the reverse complement.
TTCCCGCAATGGTCTACGATATCTAGTGTCATGAGATTTTAACCGAAATTTTAAAGTGCGACAGCACAACCTTTCAATATTACAATCACATCAGGATACTGGAATTTAACAGGCTTACATCCAGCCGCCCGCTCATTCCTTAATTTAATTAAATGACTGATTTTTGTGCATTACTACATATTGTCATATATTTTATGGAAAGGTTGTAAATTGAACATTGTTTTTCATCTATGTAGTAGAAACCATATTTAATCTACAAAACATTTCTTCTTAAGTTAGCATATTTTATGCTTTGTACATATTATTCACATCACATCATTCCTTTCCGTTTATCATTGCCGGTTTGTAGCGCATCACATGAACTAATGTTTTGCAGAACTGTCGAAACCCCACATAAAACATCCTTTATTTTGAAGCGGAGACGTACGGTTCATCTGACCCGGAATGTATGCGGCATGTAGTTTGAAATCCTTAAGGCCAGGTGCAACTGCTGATCGTGCTCAGCATCATTCGGAGCCTGTCAGTTCGTCGGGATTTTTGCTGCGAATTTAGAACACCACAATATTTCGACAACTCCCGTTTATCTGGGAAAGATGGAATTCCCGTAAGGCAGGAAGCCATGGCATAAATAAGTTTACCACGTCATCATACGAAATAGAAACTGTTCGCCCATTGGAGGTGTCTAATTTCGACTATTGAGTAAGCATGTCGTATGTAGGCTGTATTTTTGCACTTACAGATGATTTTAACCTTTCAAAATCGACACTATGTTAAATCTTGTATGCCTCTGATGTTAAAAGCTGGAGAAAAAGAACAGCACAATGGATTTTGATGAATAAATATCAACAGGTATTTCAATGAATAAAAGCTTGTTAAATATATCACCAGTGGCAGTAGTAGTAAGGAACAGTATATTAATTAACATTATGCTTGATTTTTGCGTTTGGAGAAATCATATCGTTCAAAAAGGTTTTTTCCCCGAAATTTTTGTAGCCGGCAAATTTCTTAATCTCTGAAAATCAAAACATTTGATGAATAGGAGAACTCGATTATGATTCGTCTTTTCATATACAAGGAGCTTGCGAATAATTGAGATGATTAGGCAAGTGACATGTGAAGTTAGGTTTCGCAGGATCTGTTCTGCAAAACAGGCGCACAGTCATCGACATTTGCTTGCAGTGGTCGCAGTTACATTTTATTGCAGCCCAGTCGCTCATTGGCTGCCAAACCATACAAATGTTCTGTTCTGCAAAATAATACAATATTTAATCGGTGACTACATTTCCTAGGAAAAATCGTTAATAGCCTTTTGTATGCGTTAGGGAGATTGACGCATGCCCAAGTGTAGTAATTATGCAAAGGCATGCATTACTATGAGACACATAGGATGACTATGACGTGACCATAGGGGATTTGGCTGGCCGTTCTTGGACGCCTTCTGAAATACAATTATGAGGTTTTCGAAGCCCATGTGGCATACACAGTTTATGTACCGTTTACTGACGACGTGCATGGACCTGCAAAAATAAATTCGGCGCTGGCTGTCTATTCATCGTCGGCCCATTTTTCAACACGCTAACATGGGCAGAGTGCGAATGTTTAGTTTGGCTGACAAGGGTCAGAAATAGTAGTAGGCAATGTGAGAATGTTTATAAATACACTTTTTTTATTGAACAACTAAGGACACCTAACTCCATTTATCCTTTCTGTAAAAACTAAACGTCACCTGTTGTCTGCCAAAAAGATTTGGTATCTTAAAGCAGAAATAAATGCACAAAAAATGAAACTGAATCAGCGGTGTGTGAACATGCGTGTACGACACACCATATAGACAGTATGCAGACAACACAGTAAGGAAGGGGGATTGGCTAAAAAACGACGTCGCGGTATAAGTTGACAGCAACGGTTGGTTTGTAATACTGGTATTTTATCAGCTGTTTCACGTCTCGCACTGTGTTAACCTAAAGGAAAAGCAGAAATAAAGAATTGTATACAAGAAAAAAAAAAGAAATCCACCACCAAAAAGTAACCCAAATCCTAAACCAAAAAAGAAGGTTGAACGTCTAAGCTGTATTGTAATAAAACCGAAGATAATCCGAAAACAACTACAACATCTCTTTAGGTAGCACTTAGTTAAGAACATTAGTTTTTTTCGATTTTGTTGTTTTGTTAAAAACCCGCAACCGGGCAGAGTGTGTGATTTATAAACAGAAAAGCACCGACTCCATCCTAATTAAGCCCAAAAACGAAAAGTAACGCTAAATATAAAGAAGACAATCTCCTAGAGAAAAAATAAACACCAGGTTTTCAAACGAGCGTTGCGGGACGTCCATACCGCGACTCCGTTTTCTACTTACTCCCTAAGGTAAGTCTACGGGTGTGCGCGATGCCGTGCATAAAATTCCAGAAATCATTGTGTGATTAGATGGATTCGCTCAAGGAATTAGCATAGTGTTATGTTGATTTTAATGCTAGTGTGCTTCGATCCAATAACCGAAGGCTGTCGACGTAACTTCACCTACGAAAATGATAATGTACAATCCAATGTTGAACGTATCCATTTGTGCAGTGCTGTGTAAATATGACGTGTCTCATTGAAAGCGCTCACTACATTTTTGCAAATGCAGTAATATTTCGAATCATTAATTTGACCTTGGTCTTGCTCAAAAATATTTATCAGAAAAAACGTTTTTTCCTAATTTAAACAAAACCCCATTTTCCCGTGGAAAATTTGAAGACGACGTAGACTTTTTATCAACGGGATAGAATGACAGTTATTATTATGGACGTCGTGGATAAAATATAATTGAAATTATAGGGCAGGTAAAAATGAGAAAAATCCGTTTAAGTAAGGTAATAACTATTGGCAGAATGTGTTTTCCGCAGCCCAAGGGAATTGAAATTTATTCAAAATCTAAAAATATAAAGTATTCAAATAAGTTCCGTATTATTTTGCAAGATAATAAATGTAACAATTTTTAAAATAAACTTTAAGAGGCAAGAAGGCATTTCAGAAATTTGCCTAACACCTTAGGGTTAACATATCTTCATATATCTAATGTTTGCCGTCAAGGAGGCAGTACAAACTTTAATAGGACGAATAACCGAAAGAACCGCATTGACAGATTGTCCGCATGTTAAATGTATAGGTTGGTTTAATGACTTGATATCAAATGCTCTAGCCGATGCGCAATTTCATATCATGTAAACAACTGTCACTGGTAATAACTGAAAAGTGTATCTTTAGATTATAAGCGATGGATGACATGAAATGCATTTTCAGAACTCGTTGTCCCGGCCTTCGTTAGATGGACTATCTAAAGAAATTTGAACCAAAATTCTGAAATGCTTTTCCTTATGAAGATATAAACTAAGTCAGCCTGCAGCATAAATCTATAATACAGTGAGTGGCCTACCTCATGAAATGTTGGCTGAAATTCAAAAATGCGTTTTGGATAAGGAAGGATTACTTGGTCGCAGTTGTAATAATGATAATCTTAAGGCATATTCAGATGCCACTTTAGACTTGGCAAGATTTTGGTTTTAAAATGCACTTCTTTTTCATCTTCTATAGGAAGCCTGCTTGGCGTAAAATGACTACTTAAGTAGCACACATTTTTCCCATTGATTTTCGATGGTCTTGCAACATCAAATATATTTTGTAGAAACCATGAATAAAAATACGCTTTCTTTTAGTTTACCGATAGGACTTTACGTCCTTGTTTTAGTTTATACCTAAAAACAGCATAATTTGGTTTTTAACAAGTTTTTAATTGCCGAATAATTTGAAGCCTGAACCTTCATTCTACTAACACTTAGTAAGTTCCCTCTTCAAGGTGCATGCGTTCCGCTTAAAGACAATCACATATTTTTCTATACCATTTAAGAGATATTATACAGAGCCCATTAACTTTTGCAATGGCTGCGGACCATGTTGTACATTTAATGAGGTGCAGTGGTAAACGTCCAATGTGAATAGACATTTCGCGGTTTTAAAATGTTTCATTATTAGAAACTGTTTTTAAAACCTAATTATTCTCCTTCCTCAAGCATAAAATATGAAAAAGACGTAAATGTCTATCGACGAACCAAAAGAAAGCCTATTTTTGTTTATTGTTTCTATAAAATGTATTTGAATTTGCAAGACCATCGAAAATCAATGGAAAAAATGCATGCTACTTAAGTAGTCATTTTTTTACAAATCAGGCTTGCTACAGTAGATTGAAAAGAACTGCATTAAAAAGCTGACATCTTTTCAAGTCTGAAATGTTATAAGAGTATGCCACAGGATAAACACTATTACAACCTCGACCCAGAAATCCTTCCTAATCGAAAACGCATTTTAGAATTTCCGCAAACATTTCCTGAAAAAGGTTACTCGCTGTATATCAGGTGCTGCAGTATGCCACCTTTGAACTGGACGTTTTTCCTGATGCGTGCAAAACATACGCTTTGTGAAAAACGACTACTGGAGATGAATTCATTTTTAAGTGAAATTTAATGACCCCAAAAGTCCAATTAAATTTCGTAGAAATTATAGAAAAAATATTCAGTCGTTCGCTTATTCGACCGATAATTACGCCTTTTTAATTTAATGCTCGAAGTAAAGACAGAATTCTGTTTTTCAAAAAGGATTCGGATTAGACCATGGGTTCTGATTTTGGTTCAAGTTTGCATTTTTCGTTAGACTAGGGGTTATTTTTGGGACAGGGTTTTTATAAGGCCTAGGGTAAGGGTCGACGTTTTTAAACGGCTAAATGAGTAACGCTCGGGCAAGCCGTGCATTTCGTGCATGAAGTCGACAGTATTTTTCCGTTAGGCAAATCTATTTGGGCAAAATTCTAAAGCTTTGCAGTCCATTATTTTACTTGGAACTACCTCAGCAGCGCCAGCGCTTAAACGTTTAATATACTTTAAGTGCGTGTGTTGGACGAAATTTTAGGTATATACCTGTAAAAATCAACGCACTCAAACTATTGAAAGTAGCTTTTATTTTGACGTTTTTGCGAAGCAAATCGAATGAACTGTCTGCAGGAAATATATATTTTGTGAACAACAGAGGTAAAAATCAATAACCTGCTTCTTACATTTTGGCGGGCATCGTTGTCTGCTCCGCAACTATTGTAGACTGGAGAATAAAAAGGTATACCGCACAGTTGCAATTGGGTTTTAAAGGATTTTAATCCGTGGTTATTAAATACGCGACTGCACCCGGTATAAAATTCCTCTTTTTGCAAAATTTTGTATTCTTTTTGAAAAGTTGAGTTGGAAAACGCGTGTTTTCGGTAATTCTTCGTCAGGGCAAAATAGTTGCATTAAGGAATGAAATGTGCAAAATTAATAGGCGTCTGAAGGGAAATAATTTCATTTACACTCATCTTCACCACGACGTCCTTAGAGCTTTGGAGTCGGGTAAGATAGTCTTTGACTGATGTTTTTGGATTGACTACACGGAGTGCCCATCACTATTATAAGGGATTTGTGGCGATATGCAGTCATTAGTTAAGTTTAGCGTTGTCCACGGCAGAGTGCGTTTGTGTCAAGGTTTTCTGAAAGCATAACTACGGATTCGTTAGTAAAAAGCAACTGCCGTTGGCTAAGCCCTTTAGAGATGCATGTTCGTGTCCGTTAGCAAACCTGAAATGCTTGCTTAGCATTGATTCAGTGACTCGTATTGATTAAATATGCGAGAAAAGAACTCGAAATCGACCGGGTCTCACCTCTATCTAGCCAGTCGAGCATATGCTTACACACCCTTTTTGTCAGGCGTCTCGTTGTGCGGCCAACGTATCACGCTCTACAGGAGCAAGGAAATGAGTCAATGCACATTCGGGTGGCCTCTAGGGGTAATCTGTCTTTACCTCTCGAACGTAGGAGGGGAGCGTTTGTGAAGCACAGGCGTCCCTTTGGCGCGGGGAATGTTCCCGTGATTGCCGTAGTTAAACGCTGTCGGACTACTTCGCTCGTTGCGTCCTCTGCAAAAGTCAGTCTTATGCAACCATTTTTTCTGCAGTCACATCAGTGGGCATTTCTTTATTTCGCCATTTGCGAAGAAGGGAAGGCATGTCTGTAAATTACACGCCTTTTAGATATTTGCATTGCAGAGCCCACATGCGCCTTGTAATGATGACGAGATTTCTTTAAAGAAGAATGCTTAGCTCTACAAATCAATATTTAAATCTAAAAAACTACACTATCTGTGTGCAAATAAGCCTTCTAGGAGCTCTCTTGAGTGAGGCAATCACACTGCCGCGGAATCGATTTCGAAATCCAGACGATATTTTTGATGCTTTTTCGGTTATGAGACAGGTAAAGAAAAAATATCGGGACGGCGATATTGATGCTGGCATATGGTTTGATCAGCAAACGAAACCTTTTTTCTAAACTGATAACTAAGCCTCATGGGAACGCAATTAAAATTTTCAAGGTGGAGATTGCCAAGCAATGATTTTTCGATGGTTGATGTGCCCATGCTAACTTTTCTATTTTCGTCTCTAAATGCGGTCATCGGGTCAGGATATCCTTACCAAATAATCATGCACAGTTTCGACAAAAATCAACATGGTGAGTGCCAGGCCTTAGTTGAGAGGATTGTGTTTGACAGGTGCCATTTGCTGACGGGAATGATAGGTAAACCCTGCATTATTATAACTAAGTACCTTACAACTAATTGTGCAATGTTCCGTACGAAACAAGTACTCTTATTGACCTGATAGACTCCTCTAATGCTCGGTTGCTGTAAATGTAGCATTATTAAAAAGCTATATCACAAAAACCTTCAGAATTGAATCCACAGCAAGGGACTTCATGAAATTGCATATCCGCTGATTGGGCCGCATGGTGTCTCACGAAATGTCTTGTAACGTTTAAAGTGCTTTTAACAAATCTGCCCAAATTGTTATTATACTGAAGTGGAATACCGGAAAAAGCAAACATAATTGTGTGGTTTATCTTCGCTTTTGCATATGGATCCATTGCTCTCTCATCACAAGATCTGCAATGAATCAGACGTTTCTCTTGTCTAGTAAACTATAAGGGGTTTTTGACAAACCGATAAATCTTTTCTGTTTAATACGTTCCACGCCCACAAGATGACATGTCCGGTTCAAATATAACGACAGTCAAACTACACACTACAGACTACCGCTTGTGTCGTTTCTTACTGTCATTGCAATCTCCGTTTATCGCTTTTTTAGCAAAGCACAATTTGCATCTTAAAAGGCAACTGCGGTTTGCATTCCAAACAACCCCGCAATGGTTCGCATCTGATCCAAAATGAAGTCGTTTATTCTGACATGCCTTTTCCAACAACTACAGCTTACTGTCGCTCATTTGAAACCCAGTTATCTAGCCATTATGCCAGCTGAGATATAAGATATTTCCTTCAAAACTATGCCTCCAAAAATATGAAGGTCTTCTTATAGTCGGAAACTTAAGCCTTTTATACTTCTGTGCGTGAGACAGAGTCTAGCACACGCTTTCGCAGGTAAATGTAAACCATATCGAAATGTATTTTGTAAATTCCCTCGCAGCATAAAGCGGAAGCACAATACCTTTATAATGCGTATGATAAGCCATTACCGAACGGATGAAAAATAAAACTTTGTGAGATTACATAAGAACCGCTTTACCGTTGATGCCAGGGAAAATTGCTGCCCCAAACCGTGTTTGTCCTATTTCTTTTCTTACATTCGAACTGCTTACTCCTCCATCTCCTCCTCTTCCTCATCCGGACCATATTCGTCACCACCATTACCACCATGGCCAACATCGTCAACATTAAACTCAGAATTATCGAGGGAACTTCCGTCAATATCGTTATAAAAAATTTCGGATTTTTGTCCGTTTTGTTTGCCGACATCGTCCAAATCAAACTCAGAATTATCAACGTTAGTATCTTCAAGAACTTCTTCTTCCTCATCATCATGCCCGTGATCATGTCCATCAATTTGATTATCGTCACCGTCCTCCTCATCGTAGCTGTCCTCTTCATCGTTATTCTTTTCAAAATGATGGCCGGTCTCATCAACATCATTTAGCATTTCCTCCTCCTCGTCGTCCTCGAGAATATTTTTTTCATTATCCAGTTGGTCGGCTCCAGGTATCAAAAAGCCACCTTTAGCCGACAGGACAAATAGCAAAAGTAGTGCAGCAAGAAGATAACGGAGACCCATGCTTTTCGCCTTAAACAAGTAGAGAGCTAAACGGTGCCTTTGGCGGTGCAATATATAGTTGTTGCACAATCCCACGCCAGCGAATAGGGAAATAGCATTTTGAAAACGGCGACATTTTAAGTCATGAAAGTCCCTACCTTTCACGCGCTTAACGATTTTTTCATTCCCTTCCTTCACTTAGCTGGCCAATGTTGTCCACAAGCGTATGCACAGTTATAGTGACGATGAAGATCTCTGAAGCACGCATGAAATATGCTTCCGCGGACAACTTCAGTTAATGTTATTGTAGGAGAGATTTGAAATAATCAGTCGAAATATCAGAAAATGGAACGATGAATAACTCGTAGTAGTGTCCGAAAACAGTCTTTAATCGGCTGCCAACACTGAGCATTGCGTTGGCTTAACACTCAGCCTGACATGGCTTCTCATGTTAAAACTGGCAAAATTATTTCCTTTTCCGTAACTACCTAGGTATTCTTTTTGCCAATTAGCTACACGTTTATATTTTGTCTTGGATTGCCAGGACTTCTCCCGAAATGAAATAATATCATTGTCGAACATGCTGCTGAATTGCATTTAATTTTGAACGACTTGACTCAAAGCAAACCGTAATAGATAATAACCAATCCCTCTATTGAAACCCTGTGTGACCTCCACATACGGTCAGAAGGGAATTTGGGGTGGATAACAGCTTAACCGCCTGCATCGTGTCAAAAGAGTCTAATATCAATTTAAAAACACCTCGCTTAACAGGAACGCAATTTTAAGAAAAAAATGGCTATCGTTAGGTCATTGGATGAATTCACGAATGGCATGACATCTTCTAGGTATACCTGCAATCAAGAGAGGTTAACACGACTAATTACATCATGCAGTTTCGAAAAGAGGCTGAATACCAGCTGCCACGTAAATAGACTATCGATTGATCCTTCATGACACTGTCTTCTGAGGGCTGAATATGTTTTGCGAATATCATAAACACTATTCATTTATATGGAAGAGCAAGTGCAGAATAGAATTTTCTTTGCTAGTGGATGATGGACCGCCACGAAGGCTTTCCAACGGTAGTATATTAATCGAGGTGGGATACGTTGATAAAGCGTTGTCCTAATTGTTATTAAATTCAGAGAGGACAAATCCAATCACATCTTTCCATCATCGGGTATTTATGGAGGAAAATCGAACTAATGTGCATGTAAACATGGAATGATTAAAAGCGATAAATGGAATGTTTGTGGTTGTTTCGCAGCAGATGTTGGATTTCAACTCAAGTCTCACAATGACGAACGTTATCTTCCACACTCGTCGTCATACTGCCGATGCCCCGCTGACCTTCATTACGTTCACCATAGTCTCTCCCGCAGCAGCTGTGTTGATTAATGCGACTGGCTTCCCCAACAATACCGCTTCTCTCGTTGCCATAACCAACGATATGGCATCCGGCATCTCCTCAGCAACTGACTGTAATGGCCCGGTCAAAATTTAGGTTGGCGTCTAACCCTATTGGGCTTAAAGACTTATGTGGGTGGGCTATGCATTCGCATTCTGTTTTACGCTAAGAAGTACGTTATACATACACACCCGCTGTTGAATGCGCTTATGCTCTGGCTGTGTAAGCAAGTTGTGTGCATATTTTGACCAGTGATTTGTCATAATTTTGCTCTTTCGGGCTCATTTTCTTTTCGATCGAAATACTGGTCAAATGTTCGTCAGGGACTAAGTGATGTGAATTAGCGCACCGAGATGCGGACGCTGCGGCGCCCGCAACCTTCACACGCTCCGGCCTTTAGCTTTCTTAACTCTGTCTTGATATCGATTCTAAGCCTGGTCGGCCACTTGCGAATCCATGATACTGTGACGGGTGCACCAATGCCCGAAGTCCCAACATACACTTTCCACGCCCTGCTCTACTGCCCACAATGTACACACTCATTCACTCCTCGCACGGGCCTATTTGGTCCCAAATAAATACGGGAGGATGAAGACAAGTACAATCATAACACTCCTAACACGTCTTTCGTATTCAACAACTTTCCTATATGCAGCAATAACATTTTAAGATCCATCAACACAAACACAGGCAATAGATATATCACCTATCAGCGGTTTTACCACCTCGGAACTATCATGCTTTTACTGGTACCGCACATGTGAATCACGCAACCGCCTGTTGGCCGATTGCGATTCCAAAGCAAAGACATTGATGAATTAGTGCCAAGCGCATCAGTATACACGTATTAAACTCACTTAAACTGTTCACATTTTCCACGCTCATTTATTTGCCTCATATGCTTATTAGGCTAAATAGTCATCCATGAAATCTCGCGATAGAGCGCCTCCTGCTATAGTAGACATTCAGAACATAATTTCAAGGAGGTAAATGGGACAAAGTTAGACTAATTTAAATACGATTAGGTAGTTTATCAGGGAGAAACAGAGCTATGTCGACGAATGAACGAAGCCTTCCATTAATAGTGGAATAATTCAATAAGAAAATGGCAAACTGCATAAGGCGAGCTGTGTCGGCCGATATCCTTTCAGGCCAGTTTACATGAAAAACACGCCAGAAATAAAGTGTCCATTGTTAAATATGGCCAGTGAAAGTGATGCCACGGGAATGTTCCAAGTTCACTGCAGCAACTAAGCTGCAAGACTGCATTAATAATCAGTTTGAATCCATGCAGTAACCCCCTGACATCATCCACATAAAGCAGTATGAAGGACCTGATACCTGGGTACACCTGGTTTCGAAAGAACGCAATTATGCACAGCCAAAGTTATTATTGACAGGGATGTAATTCTAGTGTGGACACTGAGGGATGTTACATTATCTGTATCTGCTACTCGTGCCTACAGATGGGTCCCAGTGCATTTTAAAACACAGAGCACTAGATATTTGAGATAAAATTCAAATTCAGTTGCGATTTTATAGTTCTTATTAATAGAGGTATTCGTGCCACTAAATATGACTCCAAAATAAGTTCTGAGTCATTGCAAATTACAAATAAAGGGCTTGCAGTTTTTCAAGCAGAAATGTGGATGCAGTTGAAAAGACAGCAGAAAAGCGCACAGTTTTAAAAGACCACAAACTACTTGGAAACCGCTAGTACTTTACATTTTGAAGTGGGCCTAACCCAGGGGCTACGCCAATAGTGAATCACTACTGTTTAGGTCAAAAAATATGCCCTCGTGCAGTGCGGACGTGGAGATAAATAATATCGCATTACCTGATTGGCGGCTGTCATTTTAAACTCGACAAAATTTGCCAGACGAATGAAAACAAAATGTTAGGCAAGGTACCAGGGGTGTCTAAGTGGGATTTGGGCGTTTCCGCAGACTGCACAAAAATTTTCACTAACAAGAAATTCCAATATCTGTACAGGCATGACTGTTCGCCCTTTGTATCAGCCAGATATATGAGACGCGTCTATACAGTCAACGACCTTCCGACGATATTTTACGTGAACTCAAAATTGCGATGAAAGAACTAACGCGCAAGTCGTCCGACCGTGCTATCTGATATTTGACCTTTGCCTTCCGTGCGCTCCACTCGAATAGGCAACTGCGTTGCGATTGAACAAGTGTAGCAGACACACTGCCAGTTTAAGGGTTTCTACTGAGGCGTGAAACCGTTCTCCCGAACCCCAATGAATTGTTGCAAACGTAGTCCACTAGGACAGTTCTGGCGAAGGCATTAGGCTTGGTTAATCACAGCGCAGGGAATAAATGTCTGTGCGCCTAACCTTTTCAATGAAGCAGGAAGAACGTCTGGTTTGAACAGTATGCCTGCTGATGTCGACGGTGAGAAACGCGAGATGCGATACTTATAAGACTAAGCTAAGAAGACTATGGAAGTGCGAATCTCTTTCATTATTCACGCCGATTTAATACACGTAAAATGTCCCCGTACGCAGCTGTAATTCTAACATATTTATGTGACAGTTCCTCATTAGATCCAAGCCAGACATACGAAAGAATGAAATACAGTGCGTGACCTATCACACAAAATGTTTGCTGAAATTCTGAAATGCGTTTTCAGTTAGCACGAATTCTTTGGTCGCAGTTGTGATACTGATTACCTTAAGGCATATTCTTATTACATTTTTAACTCGGCAGAATGTCGGCTTTTAAATGCACTTCTTTTCAATCTCCTGTAGGAAGCGTGCTTGGTAAAAAATGACTACTTATGTATCATGCATTTTTCCCATTGATTTTCGATGGTCTTGGAAATTCTAATCTATTTTATAGAAACCACAAACAAAAATATGATTTCTTTTAGCCAATCACGACAAACAGACAAACAGCCTCCTAGACAAAGCCGAACAAGCTACAAGTGTTCAGGGGAGGCGACAAACTTCGGGGGGTAGCTTGATGCAGCACTTTTTGGGCTTGTTTACCTTTATTGAGCTTAAAATAATCCTTACCTCCAATTTGATCGGAAACATAAACATGCGTTTACACACCTGGCGCATTTGGTCCACTACCTGGGTCCTACAGATGGGTCATAATCACAACACCGAACCGAAGTTCGTCAGTGTGCCGCATCCTCGGAGTTTGCCCATCTAAAAAAGGCCGACAGTTTCTTGAAGCCATGCACTCCGATAAGTCATGCATCAACGGGCACATCGAGTTAGATGCCACGTACAAGAATGTCAGAGATAAGTGGACGAGACGAAAGCCGATCAATACGGACTGACACATACGACGGCAGCTTACTAGCTGAGGCACCAAATGAGTATTGATTTTGAAGCACGTTTGAAATTTTAATTGTTTTCAGCACATCTACTCTAGTCTGACGACGACACGGGGAACCGACGTCGAAAATTTACTCAATAAAGTTTTCTTCCTTTCCCAAAGAACGTTTTTGATTTAAATTTATATTTCTTGGGATGCCTGCGTTCCAATTAATTCGTATGAATATGAGGTTATATATATATGAATTTGAAGTAGGCAAGAACGGAAGGATTTATTGGCAGCAAAAAATTTCGCGACTGCTCTTCAGCTGCTTCCTGTCGCTTCATAAGAGGGAAAACGAGTGAGAACAATACAACAGATTTGAAGTTTTGCAGAATTGCATAAACAACAAGGAATATCCAGTTGAGTTTTACAAGATGTTGCGTCGGGGGAAATTACGTCCTTCTCTCAAAAACCTCGACCGTCTTGCGCAAACGAAAATAGAGGACTGCATTGAATTGGTCGGCTGCAACAAATCCCCCCTACATCAGATGAGACATGTTCTTGACAAGATAAGTTTCTATTGTTGGTCTTTGTTCATGAAACATGCATGTACCATAGAAAAGAGGACTAGGGAATCAATTCGTTTTAAGCTTTTGAAGTCAATTAGCAAGAAACCTACTGAGGATATATTTCCATTGAACGCAAAAAACCTTATTTAAAATCTATCTGACATTAAACTTACTAAACTGCAAACCGAGGCTCTGTCGTTAGGACTTGATTTCTGTGTTCCCAGCTAAAGGATTAATCCTGTTGAAATTGAAGCGCAGTTTGAGGACTTGAATTCTCAATTATCTGAGTTAATATCTAGATCTTCTGACGACGTGAGCTGGCTGAAAGCAAAATTTGTTGATATTTCGCACCAGTACCGCAGAGCTCCAATAACACAACGTACACCTATAACTTAAGAACACATGACTGTTTTGTCCGCTTTAAAGCATCATAAGCAAATAATAATTTCGAAACCTGACAAGGGGCATGGGGTTGTCATTCTAAATCGCAGTGACTACGTGACAAAAATGGAGGCTATTTTACGTGATCAGAGAAAATTCCGTTTATAAACGTCGGGAAAGGTAGAAACCAAGACATTGGAGGATTCCGCCTGGAAGACAATGAAAAAGTTGCTAGACAACAATCTGTTAGACTCCAAAACAGCGTTTTGCCTAAAACCTAGGGGTTCATATACTTTCAGACTTTATGGATTACCAAAAACGCATAAAAGGGATATACCCCTAAGACCAATTTTATCTATTCATATTGACCCAACTGTGAAAAACTCAACGCCTAGGTGGGATTCGAACCCACGCAGTAAGGGGAAGGCTTTAGCGCAGCCAACGCTCTAACCACCTCAGCTACAGTTGGGTCAATATGAATTCTTCAAAATCTGCCAAAATATCAATGAATTTTATCTATGTACAATTCCCCTTTTCACAAACAAGCACAGTGGCTAGTCAAGTAATTAGAGCCAATACGACGACGTTTTTCTACTTACTCGCTAAAAGACCGCTTCCACTTCATTAAAGAAATCAAAAATCAAGACATTTCTGGCAAATACATGATATCCCTGGATGTAGAATCTCTTTTCACTAACGTACCTCTAGATGATACAATAGACATAATATGCACCCATGCATCAGAAACTCGTCTGCCACCGAAAACACTACGAGACGCATTAAAATTGTGTACAAAGAACGTTCAATTTCTCTTTAATAGCCAATTATATAGACAAATTGACGGAGTGGCCATGGGAAGTCCCCTTGGCCCTACCTTTGCTGACATCTTTATGGGTCATCTAGAAGAAAAAGTGTCTACCAAATTAAATAAGCTGCCATTCTACAAAAGATACGTGGATGATGTTTTCGCTACTGTTAAAGACATTAAGGAGGCTGAAGAACTACTTTCTATTATGAATAAGCTGCATCCAAAGATCAAATTTACAATGGACAAAGAACAAGACAACCAGCTATCCTTTCTGGATGTTCTTATGTTTAGAAATGAAGACGGTTCTATAAGACGTTCTGTCTTCCATAAGAATACTTGGAGGGGACATTACTTGCATTTTTTGAGTTTTGTACCTATCCAATGGAAACGTAACTTGGTATACGCTCTTTTCCAAAGGGCTAGAAACATTTGCTCCAATGACACACTGGATGCAGAATTTGCACGTCTCAAAGAAGCTCTACTTAAGCGTGGATATCCCGAACGGTTCATCCACAAATACAGCAACTCTACACGGCCAAAACTGACAGAGCATTCAGCTCCGAAAAAGCCCGTCTTTATATCTTTGCCCATTAAGGGCGACAATATTTTAAATACTATCAAACGACGGCTACGTTCTGCCATTGAAAGGACATACAATGCAGCCGAACTAGTATTCTGCAGTCCTACTAAGCCACTTCCGATTCCACGGGCAAAGGATGCCCTGCCAATGCACGCCACGTCAAATTGTGTTTATGAATTCACATGCACTTGCGGATGCAAGTACATTGGGCGAACGCAAAGGCAGTTGGCAGCCAGATCCATTGAGCACCTGCCCAAGTGGCTCCTTAGACAAGAAAATAAAATCCCGCGTTCATCCATTACGAAACACCTACTTGATACTGGTCACACCGTCGACCCCAAAACTTCCTTCCGAGTACTTATTCGGGCACGAACAACTCGGACATTGCGTTACCTGGAGGCAGCCTATATACGACGAGTGAAGCCAGATCTTTGTAAACAATTGGACCACGTGGTTAACCTAACATTACCATGGTAGCCTCCGGCTCCATGATTCCCCTTCTCTCCTCTTATTTTTTGCTCTTTAACGTTTACTCCTTTTTTCACTTTCTTCCCCTACGGCGTTTGTGTTACTAACCATATCGATTAGCCAACTTTGCCCAAAACCCTAACCTTGCTGTTTCTGCATCGATTTTCTGCATGAATTCAAATCTGTTGTATTGTTCTCACTCGTTATCCCTCTTATGAAGCGACAGGAAGCAGCTGAATAGCAGTCGCGAAATTTTTTGATGCCAATAAATCCTGCCGTTCTTGCCTACTTCAGCTTCGTACCGGGGACAAAATGCTTCAAATATATGAATTTGACAATTTCAGAAGTTTTTAAGTGCAACACATTGAGGTCTCCAAAGCATGACTGCTTGGGGTAGGATCCGAAACTTCAATGAAAATTTGAGTCGAATATAGTCAACTTCCTTGGAATATCCGCGGAAAGTCTATCCTACTTAATGTCATGCCCTGCTTTGAAGAAATTTAAAGACTATTACCCAATTACACTCTGGCGTTTACATACGAGAAATTACGTGAAGAACACGAGGGGAAAAAATGAAGAGCCGAATCCCTCGCAGTTGTGTCATGCAGTAGCAGAATGTCCGCGAAACGGATATCTTTGCTTTTAGATTGCATCTATGTCGGGAGTACAAGATAGTATTTTTAATGTGTATACAGTGCGTGGCGGATACAATGAAACGCTGACCGAAATACTGAAATACGTTTTCGATTAAGACGGATTACTCACTTGGGATCGTAATGTTGCTTATCAAACGACAATCCTACAAAAAGTCATACGCGCTGGGGTGTCGACTTTTGAATGCACTTTTTTTCGACCGCATACAAAGCTAGATTCGGTTAAAATGACTGCTTAAATAGAACTCACTTTCCACATTGATATTGGATAGTCTTATAATTCCGAATATGTTTTGCTGAAAACACGCACAACTTATGCCTTCTTTTACTCATTTGGTAGAAAAAGAACATTGTTACTGCATTTTATATCCAAAGAAAGCGTAAAGTTAGCTTCTGCAAAAATTTCCCAATTCCCCAATAATTTTGCCGTTACATTACCATTTAGCAATTCCATTCTACAAGGTGCGTGCTTTGCACATAAGAATAATTAAATATTCCTCTATAACTTTAAGAAGATATCATGTTGACTTCATAAAATTTTACAATGGATGTGGACTATGTTGTACGTTTAAGGAGAAGCATTGGTAAACGGATATGTGAGAAACTGTATGTATGGCCATTGTGTGGTCTTATTAATCACATAATTAAAAAGCTTTAAAATAGTTAGAATAAAATGAGTGACCAAAAAGGGAAACTGGAATGATCCTACCTACTGAGCCGCGAGCTGCATATCATGAAGGTTGCTATCGGGAATATACAGTGTTGGCAGGGTCCATTACAGTTTCCCTCTTACCTTTCAGTAGTGTTATTTTGTCTTAATTACTCACCGCTGTGCGATTGCTAGTCGGAATCGGAGAGAGCTTTTGCACACGTCAAGAGGATCGCGTTCCGCCACACAATCGTGAAGCACCTTCTTCCACTAGGGTGACCATTGTTCAGTATGTTCCCCAAACTGTTGTCGACTCTAGCTCAGGTGATTTAAAACAATTTTCCCACCGAACTTCCCCACTGGTAAATTGGATCAAAAACCCATATTGACTGTCTAGTATGCTATTTGAAGGCATGCTTAGGTAAATTAGGCAAGGAAAATAACGGTGTACATTAATTGAACCAAGTTTCCACATTGATGAAAGGAAGATCTACATAAGGTCGCGCTCTAGTCTAGCTTTAGTTTAAACATGGGAAATCGAGTTAAACTGTAAATGTATTTGGCATTTGTGCATTGGCTTTTCGCGCGTTTTTGTGTTAATAATGCTTCATACTTTTTTTGTTAATTTTAGTGTCTATTAAAGACAAAGCTTTATCGATTATACTTATTAAGACTTTAGCAGTCTGATAACATTATATCTATCTTTCGATTACGCTCCTTGAAATTGCCTGCAGCAGGGCATCTCGGAGGTCAGGCGATCTGCATCCTCTGTTGAAGTGCGCACCCTCTAGTTTAAACCTACCAAGAGCATGGACTAAGACCACGAACAAATCATTAAACATGTTTTTAGTAGGTAATCGCCTTTCTTTAAATGTCGTTGTTTCCGACAGGTGCTTCCGTTGACGAGAAGACTATGCGACCGATATATATACACAAGACTGCAAACAGATCATTCAGTACGATATTTGATTCTGTCCCTAAAGCACGAGCTTCCACTATCTTTCTGATGCACTTCGACCTTGGCGTCAAATAGGTCAAGCATCCACTCGCTTTTTATGGCGTCATTTAATGTCATTTCTTCTGTCCACGTTGCCCAGACATTTTCGTCACTTTGTGGTAGGATGGCTATTTTGGAAGGCCTTAAGTAAAGCATTTGCTAAACATCTCTGCTTAACTGCTTAGAAGTTCCTGCCTGGTACTGTTTCGTGCCTCTCCCAGAGACTTCTGAGATGAACGTAATCCAGCCCTCTGTCATGATTAGCACATACATTGTTTGATTATGAAAGATCATACGTATTTCTATCCTATAGATCTTAAGTCTCCGGTCGAGATAAAATCAGCAGTGATTTCATATTTAGTCGTTATCAGATCATGACAGTCAATGAAACCACCTCTTTCCACCGAGCCACGTGCTTAATATTATGTCGGTTGCTATCAAGAATATAAAATGTTTGGAATGACCATTTAAGTTTCCCTTGTCCTTTTCAGTAATGCCATTTTGTCTTTATTAGGCGCGCTATGTGACTGCTGGTCGGGATCGGAGAGAGTCCTAATGCAATTCGGGAGAAACTTGTTTCGCCACACAATCAGTGGGCGTCTACTACCATTGGAGTGACCATTATTCATTATGTTTAAACAAATCCTTTGCGACTTTGGCGTGGACTATTTAAAACAGCTCGCTCAACGCCTAAGGGGATGATGGGCAAAAACAGCGTAGACTGTCCAGATTGTTTTTTAAGAGTATGTTTCGGTTAATAAGGCGAACAAAAAAACGACGTACCTAAAGTGAATCAAGGTTCCAATTAACAACAGAAGTATATAACTTCCACTGTAGTCTCCTTTAATTTCAACTTTAGACGTCGAGTTGAACAGTGCTGACGTTAGTCCCGACGATGCGTTCCCTGATGATGCTTCTGCATATGCTGTTGAGGAGGACAGTTATGAAGCGGAGCAGCTTCTTTTATTAGATTTTAGACCATAATGAAGCGTTGTTTGGAATATATTATAGAAATTTTTAGCAAAATATTGTTGGCATATTGGCAAAAGACAGCGACAATAAACAGCAATTTGTTCAGTGCAGAATACATTTTCGTCTATTCGTCTATTGTTATTTGATCTCATTTGGAAATGCGTATTGCACATCCCGAATGCAGGTTGGTTCAGCTTATATTCAAAGGAAAATTAACAAGGACACCCCATCGATAAGGCCGATGCTTACATGTTAGAGGATTCTCAATTAACACTCAAACTTATAGGAATAGGGATGAATTAATTCCCATACGTTAAGCAGACTATCCCGATTTCCGAAGTAGTGCTTTGGCAGTCAGATATAATGCTTTGCGAAACGAAAACACAAGAGCGGGGTTGAAGGACATTGGCTGGTAATTTTGAAACTGGGAAACGATTAACCCTAAGTTGAAGACGGGTGGCTTACAGGGAACCTATAGAGGAGTGTTCAGTTTACTTTTAAGATTAAATTTTTTTCAGAATATGCAGAGGTAAACTAGTGGTAGTAAACGTTTGTGGTGGCGAAGTTACAGTCAGCAGGACAATGATAGTATGCACATGTAAATTTAGCATACAGCTGCGATACGGTCACGTTAAATTGAACCGAGTTTTGGCAAAACGTAAAAGTACTCTAACATAACAGATTAAGAGGCTGGCCATTAGTGATTTTTTTAGATAAGGAAACCATTGGCAGAAGGAAAAAAAATATTGTGGACAACGTGTTAGCCGGTTAAATGGTTATGCTGCAAAGGAAAGATAGAGTTCATAAGATCATGTGCAGAGTATTAAAACCACGAAGCAGCGAATCAAATTTTTATGAAGCATATTAAAACGTTGGGATACATGAGCAACGTGAATATACGTCAATTTGGATTGCGACAGGTGTCGTCGGATAATGGCATTGAAACAGAAGACGAAACCGAACTCTGATTCAATGTAAATAGATAAGGAAGAGGAAGATATTTGAGAAACTATTGATTCAATTGTGCAGATGTCCGAAGCTGCTCGTCCTTTTCTCCTTCAGTCTACGGGTGTAAGAATTAAAATTCTTACCCGACTAAAACACAGGATTGTATAGAACTGTGTATTGATATATCGTACTAACTACACAGGTATAAGCTAAAAGCACAAAGTGCGGTACATCATTGCGCAGTTTTATACTACTGGCTGCCTGTTGGCGGTTTGTGAATATCAAGCGGTTTTTCTGTAGTCGCTAACGGATTTCAGCTCAAATATTCACACCAAACTTCGGACCGTGCCTACAAAGGCCCCTTTCGAAAGATTTGCTGCAAGTTCACGCGTTAATTTCCACTGAAATTAAACAAGGCAAAAAAGATTCTATGATTGGTCAAAGTCTGTGTCAATATTTGTAATCTTCATTTCGTTATGTCGTCAGGATTGGTTGTGCCAAGTTCCTTTTTCCTTCAAAAAATTGTAGGCAATACGGACGTTGACCATTCACATAATCCTTTGTTAAACTCAGCTAAGAGGTCAAATGGTTTAACACACCCAGAGTCTGAAGGTGAGGTGGTGTTTCAGTCACGAAACTTTACACAAAAAAATCTAGTTTCCCATAAAATCTCCCCTTCCTAATCAGATCTTGCGAGATTGAGCTCCGGTTGTTCCAAATAATTGTCCAAATACACGCACTTCCAAACTCTATCTATATGTTAAAATTAAAACCAGAACAGACTGGGAACTTGTGTACTCCTTTCGTTCTTAAGGGGACTCATTGGTTAAAATGTGTTTAACTATTAATTTAACCACTTGATTTGTCCAAAAATGCTCTCAAAAAATTTATGGGACAATTAACAGGAAATTCATTAAATATCTTTAAAAACAGAAGTCGTCAGTGCGACATATATCCACACTCTTTGGGGGAATGAGTGGTTTCGCGACGTCGTTGATTTGAAAATATATCTACTTAAACTTCCTAGCTTTGTTATACCCCACGTATAGCAGCAACCATTTAATGGTCGTTCTCATGCATTTCTACACGTCATTGTTGTCTTTATTTCTATTGTCTTACTGGTCTTCCAATTGCAGAGCGTCGTCTATGAGGAATGCACATAGTTTCTTTGTTATCGTTCAGAACACTTCTGCTGAAATTTATGGCATTATTGATTCGTCGGTGCTCTTTTGTGTGAACACGAACCTTGCTCTATGGTCGATAATCATTTTTGTCTGAATTTCTTCATTACTTCCATGGATAGCCACTGCATTTCCAGGCTTTTTGTATTTCCTCCGGTCAGCTCGTTTGATGACTTTTGCTTTCAATAAAGCGATTATGCATGGCAGATGGATGATTCTACCTGCACTCACAAACTGTACTCATGTGTGTTGTTGCTAACTGGGTTGCATTAGTCTTAGAATATGACTCTACCATTTCTCAACGATCGCTCAGTATTAACTTAGAAATTTTATTTTTTTTTATTTTAGAAATTTATATTTATTTTATAATTACTATCCTGTTTTTTAATAAGTGCTTTCAAAAGCGTGATCATTCGAATATCCGTCATCAGTTTGTAGAGTCTCTTAATAAATAAGCAGCTCAAACCGAGTTTGGTTGGGATATTGTGGACGCGGCTAAATTTACCCTTTTCCTCTGCCAACTTATAGTCTTTAATGTCATGCTGTTTTCTGTCTTTCCGCCTTCTCCAAAAATGTCGCACTTCCGTGTGTTACCAGCCAAGTCAAAGCTACACATGCTGTAATAGCACCACACCCTGACATACTTACTGCAGCACAACAAGAAAACGGTTGGTATGCAACCTCACTCAAAGACGAAAGTCTAGCGGAATTTCGAATAAAAGAACGATGATAACGGGGGTTTAATGGACGGGGCATAGGCGGGAGAGAAAATGAGATGGCGATCGCATTTACTTGAAAATTCATTGTATTCCCCTTTCTGTCGTAAAAGGTAAACATGCGGACGGCAGAACAATTGTGCGCTAAAGATAAAAAATAAAACAAAATGTTGCCTACTGAAACTGAACGAGCGAATAAACTGCCCTTAAGAACACCAGAATAACGACGAGAACGAAGAGATTATACAACCCATCAGAATATGGAAACGGCGGTGAAACTTTGCTAAAGATAAAACAGTAAGATTGACCTAGCACGATTTACGTAAATAGGTGAAACAATAAAGAAGGTAAACGCACTGAGCAAGATAAAAGTGTGGATGAAGTAAGCGGTTAAGTTATATGCATGGAAACATTCTAAACCAAAAAGCAGGTGCGCAATATTTACAAAAGTCTATGTGGATGAGTGGGGGTTGTGAGTAATCACGCCCTTCTTAACGTAATGTGGAATTTATCAATTGCTGTGCTTTTGTCGTGATTTATAGCAGCACACAGTCTAAGCAGATTTGCAGGAGATGCAGGTGGCCGCAGGTAGAGGTAACGTCAGTGGGCGACAAAGTGGTGAAGGTTAAGGTTAGGGTTTCGGGTTAGGAGTCATGACCTTAGGATAACGGTACGGGTTGGGAGTTGGGTTTAGGAATTAACCTCAGGAGTTAGGTTGGGCTTATCTACTGCAGGTACGTTTGCGAATGAAGGTCAGACCGCGGGAATCGAAGTGCACTTTGGCAAAACATCAATTAGCCGGCGGAGTTCAAATGACGGTCACTGCAATGGGTATTTTGAAATGATGGTATGTGTGATACAAATTAGAGCAATACCCCATATGCACAAGTGACATACCACCTGATACAAACCAGAAGAATACTCCATATACACAAGCGGCTTATACCACCCGACTAGCACTCGGAGCGGTCATTACGAAGAGGATAGCCAGAGGCAACACTAAAACGCTGATCTAGCTCATAAAAGTAAATGCCTTAGCTCACGAAATGTCAACGGAAATTCTAAATGCGTTTTCGTTTCGAAAAGATCGATTTACTAGGGTTGCATAATTAGTCAGTGATTTTAGATGCCCCTAAGAGTCCAATAATTTTTTTAATGGAGAACATTCAAAAAATAGTCATTCTCTTGCACATTTGGCGGATAATTGCGTCTTCTTTTAACCTTATACTCAAAACGAGGATATAATTAGGTTTTTAATTGTGGGATTTTTAAGTATTGAAAAATGGTCATCCATACATTGTCATACCTCTGCATTTACTAAAGTAGTTTGTAAACTTAGCAATAGGGATCAAACTTACTGCAAAATTTTATGATCGCTATATGACGTTTCTTTATTTTTCGTACGTGCGTGACGGTTATGCCATTGCGTAGTAGAGAAAACAAGCTAGAGATCCTATTCAGTGTGTTCGATTAAACCCCAGTGAACATCCTTGAGGCGGTGTTCCTCGACAACAATTTCGCAAAAGACGATCTTAATAAGGAGCGTACTTGCATCTCAACGCAAGGCCTGGTAAAATGTGATTTGGTGGTCCCGCCTGATGGACATAATACTGTTGGAGTTGCGGTGGAGGGTTAGGGTTAGGGGTTATGCCTAGGGATTCAGAGTTATGGTTTTTGGTTGGCACAACTATTTTTTACCATTAAAACTACAACCACGCATTTCCAACGGCTTTTTATTTGCATAAGACTACTTTACCTTATTGCTTGTGCGTTCCTGACTCCCCTTGGTAAAAGCCCGATTACGACCGGTCCGTATTGGGGATTTCTGGGCTATTTATACTTTTCTTCAGGCTACATAACCATATTCGACGGAAAACTTTAAAGAATCTGTGGCATGTTGTCTCCAAAGAATAGCAGATCCGAATATAAAAATGAGTGTGCGCAAAAGCAAATGCGACGCAATACTCTTCATAGTGCATACCTTTCCCCAGTTTGAGTGTTGATCATAATTGTAATCGGGCGTTTCTAGGCACTGGACGTTTGTTTAAATGATTTACCATAACGCCTGGTGTCTTATTGCTAACGGTGGCTCTCCGGAGTCTTAACAACGTTGGTAAGGCCCTTCAATTTACATACATATCCTGAGTGTTTAGAGAGTTTAATCGTAGAAAAATGCTTATCACATGTTATTCTACCCTTGTCATTTCCGGACACACGGAGATTGCGGGCATTCTGCTGTTGCGAATTAAAGATATATTTAGCATCCCCTTTGATGACTCAAACTTGTTTTTAGTTAGTTCCTTGTCTAATGGTTTCCGTCAAGCTTACATTGACAGCCGTCATCTAGTTTGCAACATTTTCGATTTTGCCGTCTGCATCGCTATATTTATTGTAAAAAAATTTATCATGGCCGATGTGTTATGCTTTTAAAAAAATTATAATATGGATTATTTCTGAATTACTTGGGGTCATCGACTACTTTCGATTCAAACGCTAATTTTGAATGTGCTCGCCAGTTATCTGTCAAGGTAGCAGCTCTGTGTGATGTTGGCTGAACAGCTAGCATAAATATGCATTGCAATGCCAAAGAGATAGTTCATGTCTAGATTTGTCACTGCCCTAACGGATATTGGTGAAAACTACGGCATACAAATTTGTTCGCGTTTGCTCTGTTTGCTCATTTTATAATCTGAACCTAGACGGCTACCTTATTTGAATTGCGAGTAGGGTCCGCGGTTGGCAGTAAGTATTATGAAAAATGTTTCGTTGATATTAATCGGGCCTCAATTTTATGTCTACAAAATAGGTACCACTTTCTTTTAAAGAGTACAGCAGAGGAAAGCGTCATGTGATAGGCCAGATCAAATGCAGGTGGGAGAAGGGGTACAGACATTGTGGTCGCTCCATATCAAGGCTGACAGTTGTATTATCTATTGCGGTTCAACTTTTGTAGTCACTTGGTGGGCTTTCGTGAGTTATTTAATGTCTTCCCACCGATAACGTTGCATTTAATAACAGACATTCATTTTTTAACTCCCTCCAAGTCATACCACACTTAAATTACTTTAAGTCCAATTTTCCTTTCTAACATACACTAGGACGGGCAGATGTGATTAAGATTGCTTCCTTCGTACTTAGTAACCCTGGGTACAACGGAATATAAGGGCCCCATAGCTGGATTAGCATATCGCTGGTAGAACGTCATTGTACCGGTCCGTCACAGGTTTATAAAGAAATTTATTTATTTTTGATTCGTATCTTATTAGAAATGACCAGTTGCAATGATCAATATGCAGCACGCTCAAACGCTCACACAACAGATGCCATCAATGAACAGTTGCCAATGTACTTACACGTACGTTTTCATTTTGCCTTTGTTCGAAACGTGGTGACGCATCAAATTGTTGAAATGATCGTGACGACTTCATGTGTTAGCCTTTTCAATTAATCAGCGTTCGAGCATATTAAGTACTCATTATTTCATTAAAATGACCTACTCGATACGTTACTCGAAATTAAAAAGCATGTTTCCTTTTCATAAGTTTAAGTGTGTTTTAGTTGAAAACACGTGTCTTTGATTGCACGACAGGTAGTTTTGATGTGCATTACCGTGGCACGACCAGTCTGCATCTCAGTTATCTTTATGTTCGTTTCTATTTCAGAGACCGCTCGCTGATAATTTGGAGGTACAAGGGCTGTCTGTTGTTTATTACAATTTCCGACTTATCAACGTGCTGAAAATAATTTGCAATCCGGCAACATGACCGCCGATGTTTGCAAAAAGATCCGCGATGAGGGATATGTATTGCGCTTCAGAACGTGTGTGCATAGTATAAGCGAAAAATATGGTAAGTAACCTAATGAACAGCACGGCCTCGAGCAACCTGCGGAAGACAGATTATTTTGCCAATTTCGACATGCAAGATCAAAAAATAACGAACGTTCAGCAAACACGATGATCAAAATTGACGTCCGATTGGAGACTACGTAAATCTTATGAGTAATTTGTAGATGATAATGGCACTTACATACCATTATATGTTTTGAATGCTTTAAATCTGTCTATGGTTACGCCACGTGTCATCGTATGCAGGGGGATATTCAAGGAGCACTTAAGATCTTTAATGCCTCCAAAATTATGCGCACTCGTCTCTACGCCACCTGCCAAAGGGTGCGGACAAAGAGCATGCAAAAATCGTTAAGCGAGTGAAAAGAAGGCATTGTCTTGGCTTAACATATGCCAGTTTTTATATGCGGTTTCCTTATTCGTCAGACGGGAATTGTGCAACAACTATATATTAGACTGACAAAGGTAAACTTCAGCAGGTTAGTTAAGTTAAGGCGTACGGCATGAGTGCTAGCTACCTCCTTGCTGGGATTTTTGTCCTCCTGGTCTTGTCGGCCGATGGCGCAGATGCATACATTCTATCCCACTCGAAAGCGGAAGCCGATCAACCGCAGAATGATGACCTTCGTTTGGAGAATGAAAAAGAATATGGTAATTCTAAAGTTAACAACGGCGTCGAAGAAAAGGACGAAGAAGAAGAAATGTTGCATGATGTTGATGAGACTGGGCAGGAGACTGTCCAGTATCATGATGTCGCCGACAGTTCTGACGAGGAGGACGATAATGATGCTAACTATCACGGCGGACATGATCGAGGACAAGATGGTGAGGAAGAAGAAGATGGAGAGAAGGAGAATTTTGGCTACGATATTGATGAACATCACTTTGCTAATTCTGGTTTTGAGGTTGATGTTGCAGTTCACGTTGGTGGCCACCATGGCGCCGACGAGCATTATTTTGGTCGAGATCATGAATATGATGCCGATAACGATGATGACGATGATAATGATGACATGGACAGGGATGATGATGAAGACGAGGACGATCGAATATCAGAGGAAGATGAGCATGGATTGGTGCCTACTGACGAGGAGGATGATGACTTAAAATAGGCCAAAATATGACAAATATATTTAGAACTGCAATTCATTCTCACCATCCTTATCGGAGAGGTTTCGTTGTGACTTCACGTTGTTTATTATTTAATCGGTTTGGTTAAGGTTCATTATATATTCTATATTCCTCCGCCTTTCCCTTTAAATCAGGAGGAAAATGGATAAGCAAATTCAGTGAAAGCAATGGTTGCAGGTCAAGCCGTATGAAAAACGACGTCGAAGGCATGGCAATATGCAAAAACTAATTATTTCAATTATAATCAGAAAATCATGATTTGGGGAAATATGACAAGTGGTTTATAAAAAGATAAAGGGGTGCATCTGTAAAGGAGAGAGAGAGATATCATGATCTCATTTATCGGATCTGGTGCTGTTGTGGGCAAAGCAACTACTTCGGAGAAACCGGAAGATAACTGCAAACGCGAATGTCGAACACGCTGCAGCCGTGCGGAGAAATGACGACAGCTCTTGAGTTGCGGCTCATTCGACTGGTTTCGGCCACACATTCAAATTTGACGAGGCCGAAATTCTCGCAAGAGGTGACAACCGCGGGAGCCGGGAGCTGCTTGAGTCATGGATTAGTGGCCTTCAGTCTATTAACAAGTGCAATGATCTCCCCATTTACTACTCCGTGCTGCGACTTTGTCTAGGCGGAGTAATTGGCCACGCGGGGAGCGCACAGGTGAACACTTCCTAACACCAGGGTCAGTGCGTCAGATGGTCAAAAATCAGCACTCCAACATTCAACACACCTGATGAAATTGCAGCAATTAACGACGCGAATGTCGGTCATCCCGCCACCTGCAACGATTGCCGATGAAGGGTGGTAGCCGTGAGTATTCATAGGTATGCGGTGGCATGGCTACTGCATCCTATAAATACTGCAGCTGCATATGCATCAACCACCCTTATCTGTTTTCATTTTTGATGATGGATTGGAGCAAAAATCCGAAACGTCAGGCTAATAAAGCTCTTGTCTCGGCGACCGTGTCTTCTCCTACAAGAATGCTTACTGGGTCTCGTCTGTTCGCTTCTATATGAAAGGCATTTTACAGCAATACCGACCTTGAATGCTTAATTATATTTTAGCTCTCTTGGGTTATTATCGCCCAACAGACGTGAAAAGCACTATGATTATCTGACTGATCATAATGTCTGCATTCATCCACACTGCCAAACTTTCTCTTTTCCCTCCTCTATGACCGGTGGAATCGAGAGACCATTTTTGACATTGGACAAACGAGTCGGCCCATTCCAGTGTTCGCATGAATGCCAAACGTACATTCAGCAACGCCTAGTATACGTCAATTTTAGAAAAATAAAATCAATAAAAATCCTGAAAATCATATGTATTGGCACTGTGCCAAATTGGCTCACAAAGTTCTTTAAATGCAGCAGCGTCTGTAAATTCGCAAGTCATTCTACGCTTCTCCAGTCCCCAATTTGTGCGTAGTGCTCTATTTTGGCCACAAAACAGGCAATACCAGTTCAGTATCTTTGCTATCTGTTTTACGCATGAAATATATATTTACTTAAAAACGATTTAACTGCAAACGTTTTTTGTCGCTTAGGTCTGCCTGATGGAATGAAATTACAGCTGCCTGTACGTAATGCATTGTTTGACTGATTATGATTTATTACGTCTTAAGAAAAGAAGTGATGGTTGTCCAGATTTTTAGTTTTAATACCATAAAACACCACGGTAAGTATTACATTAATGAAACTGCATCGCATACAGGCGACATATAAGTCGGGCAACAACTAACTTATATGTATTTTTCATCATCCATCGATTATCATCGTCGGGAAAGACCTCTCTGTAGGTGTCAATGACAGGCATTTACTAGATAGTAGAAACGCTGTAAGAAATATTTTCGACGTATATAATTGTGTTTCAGGGAAGGCTTTTTATCCAGTTATTAAAAGCGTAACATCCGACATCCTGAGGGAACTGAAATGCCTTGTGTCTACGCTGCACGGTGATTAGCATTATAGCATTACTTAAATAATATTTTGAAATTGAAATCTCCCATCAGAATTTTAGTTTATATTACGTGAGCTGGCACATCTGCTGAACCTCCTTGACTACAAAAACAGTGGACATATCTTTGTTACGCAGTATAGGCTTTAAGTACATTGCATGCAGTCGATCATTCCCGATTTTGGTCCGACGCGAGTACCTTTGCCGATTGGTGCCCAAGGACTTAATGCATCTTAATTCTCCTTGTTCCCATTCTTAGGAAAGTAGGCATGTATCCCACGAATAAACTCTCTTGATTTAACGCGTTCTCTCATTTCAGTTTAGTTTCGGTTTATTTGGTAAGGGTATTTAGGCAAAGCATATGATAACCCTATTGATTACATGTCAGCTCGTTCGAAATAACTGCATGGACGATAAAAATGTTTGCTATTAAAACAGTGCTTCATTCATTTGAGTAGCATTGTATCAGAGAAATACTTTGCGGGGTTGTGGGGTATAATTGAGATTCACACTGTGGAGGGAAAACAGGGGGCACTAATAATCATCCAAGCTTTTCTTGAAGAGTTGCAGAGACGTAGCCTCCACGACTGACTGAGGGAGATCGTTTCATTTCTGCACTTCCCTCTGCGTGAAAAATTCAGAAAGAAGATTCAGCCTGGACATTGGGGCCCGTACATACATCGAGTTACCACGAAAATCGGATGAAAGGTGCCACTGAAAAATGTCCTTAAAGGTAGGTCCACGCTCAAGGCCATGTATTATCTTGCAGGTGAGGATAAGATCACATCTTTGCTGTCTGTTAGAGAGAGGGAATAAATTAAGGTAATTCAGTTTGTGTAGGATTGACTTTTTAGACCGTTTACCAGCTTTGTTGCACGACGTTGAACCTGTTCGAGGCATGCTTTGTCCCTTGCTGGTCAGGCCTGTCGTGCTTGTGGGCAATAATCTAAGCGGTGCCGAACAAAGTTGCCGTGAACTCTCACAAAAAAGTCTTGGTCAAAGTTTACAAAAGCTCTTTTTATTGCATGCAGCACTCCCATGGCGTTTTTTTGCAGCCTTAGTGGACTGCAGTTTTAGTTCTTTATCCACACCTCGAGATCCTTCTGTGAAGATTCTGCGGGAAGTATTATACCACTGAGGTGATGTGTCTTCAGGTTCTCATTCTAATGAGAGTTTGTTGGACGCAGATGCAGGACGGCACATTTCTCCAAATTTTTAACCGTCCATGTTCTCAGTAGTATGTTGACTTGCTGAAGTACATGGCTTAAGATTTGCCACATTTACTTAGTCTCCGCACTTTATTTACTCTATGCACTGTCCTTAAATGATTGCCACGTCCTTAGCCTTTTTCAGAAGTTATCAAATACCTATGTATTTTCTATGTACGCGTCATCCTACCCTAAATCCTAAACGGACTAGCATGACTTCATCCTAATGCATTCTTTAGAACAAGCAAATTTTCTGCGCTTGATCGATAAGGAATATTTGAAGAGATAGAATTCTGCCTACGACTACCACTGTTTTGCAATCAGAATTTTAATTTTATCAAGGCTGTCTGCCTGAATGTGAAAACTGTTTTTTGGACTGTAATAAAAAGTTCCCTGTTCGTGTTTAATGGGAGCAGACGTGCGATGTGACCGTTAAAATCGTATAAATGATGTAAAGGTTTATCTGTGCAAATTGGTGCTCCATAGATTACAAACAAACGAGAACATCTCTCGATACTGTTGGTCAATGTACGGGCTTCTTCCAAGGATCCATTTGCGTTTAAAGATCTGTGAAGGACATTTTAAAGCGCCATATACCGTCGCTTCCCTACTATGTGTAACCTGAAATCGTCTATAACAATGTCATAGAAGAACGGTAATATACTGAAGTATCAGACGAAAAACGCCCTAAAGGAGAACCTGTCTGATATAAATATCTATTTAATCACTCAGGATTATACGCACACCGAGTCATATGTATATGCATATATGGTTTATCTCTCAGATTGAGATACACATTCACAAGGTCTTGCTCAAATGCACGTTATCTTTTATTCGCCTTGTTATTTACCTGCACTCTGGATCCGCCGGAGCCTGTTCCGTTTGCTTTAGCAGCTTTCTAAATAAGTATGAATTCACATAATCCAGTATCTCCTTCTGCGTTTAAACCGCTGAATGTCATTCGGCCTTGTAGGCACGGCTGCGAAATGAAAGATCAGACGCCACCAAAAATGACGATCCGAAACTAGAATAAACTTTCGCTTCAGTATATTATTCCGCGAGATGCAGTCAGTGCTTTCGGATAAAACGGCACGTAAAGGATAACACAGACATGCTAAGATCACCCGATTAGTAGCCGTCCACCTACAAATATGAATGTCACTAACTTCCACTTTTTTGATAGAATATCTCGTGGATTCTTATTCTAATACATGGTTTCTGGACGTTTTTACGCAGATTACCGAAATAAACAATCCCCTTTCTGACACCAAAACCCAAGTGTTTTTTCTACCTCGCTATCGTTATATACCGCTAACCTCTAAAATATATACTCTTTCACTGCCAATTTCGCTTCATTTTGATAAGTATCCGTCGTTTTTTCTTGAGCAACTAATGTTTCTTGACAGATAAGAGTTGTGCCTAATTTTTCAAGTAGCATAAGCACGGTTATATGTCTTTGGGTGTTAAGATGTCACAGATGAATGCAAACGGGTAACATTCTGATATTATGCACGAACTTTTCTACTGCTTTTTGGGTAGCGGATTGAATTCATGCAAAAATTGGACCTTAAACCTCTTATTGTGCTAACAAGTTTAGGAAAGATTTGACGACGAAATCTAAACTTATGGTTTAATTTACGGGCCCATAAACTATATTTATCCTCGGTTGATCGCAAAAGAGTAAATGAAATGCTAATTTAATTCTAAAATTCGTTCGCAAAACAAATGTCCTTATTCTCAAAGTGCATGTCCGCGCTAACCCTGTTTTATATCGCCATATTCAGTTTTTCTGCATTTAACTACAAAAGTTTTGTACAAACTGAACGCCAATCTTTTCTTTGCGTCAATTACACCTGAGCAATTTTTAAAGAATTAGGATTATTATTAAGAATCAACGTCGCCCGCCTCCGCTTTTGATATTTTTAAAAAAATGTGAACGATGGGCTTGACATTAAGCACACGTCATGGCTGTCTAAGCAAGTTTTCATGGCTATGTCCCTTGACTGTAAGAATACTCTTTAAAGTCAAAGCAAAAGTGCCCACATATTTGCAACTTCATCTTACCGAGGCAGCATATTAGGCCCATGGCGTTCAGTAATCTAAGCCATAATAACCATTTTTCTTCACAACTTCGCGTGCGAAGACGTCAAGCGAATGCTATAACCCAGATGGTGATGGGATTGTGACTTGCCTTTCGATTAGCTGAAGGCAATGACATTTCTCAAACATCAGATTCACCCTCATGGACCAGATGGCATTATGATGCCAGGACAACCGTAAGGGGACTCTGCAGCAATAACTAACAAGGTCACAGACATTTTAGTACCTATAGCATGCAACTAGTCCCCGCTAAACGCACCGGTTTTTCACATACTATAAGTAGAACGGCTCGGGTCCCCCCTAGGTGGTAAGCATATCAGCAAATTCCAAAGGAAATAGCTTAGGGCATCCAGCATGACACAGGAACTATCATTGTGAGCAGGGGGAATAAGAAGGGATAAGCAATGGTGTAATAATGACATTGAGACCAAAAACACTACACCTTGAGAAGCCAAAATACCGATAGAACAGAACAAGCGAGTTCTTGAAAGCTCTTCAGATGACAAAGATGCGATCACTGGAAAAAGATATTTACTGATATTAAGTTTTATATTCTCACTCGAACCGATCATCGGAGGCGGTCGCCAATATGGGAACTAATGGCACAACAAGCGGAGTATTTATTGTACGTAGCTGTCATTAAACAATATGGGAATTTTAATAACCAACTATCATTATCAACGCTGGCTGTCGTAATTGATTCGTTGAGGGCTTGCCAGTTCGTAAACTGCCACACCTCTTTTATTGTGTAGTGCTCCGATCGAATTGATGGTGCGATACATTTGCCCTTCGAGAGTCGTCTGCATATTCGCAATTTGACTTGCGCACAAGTGTCTTAACTACAATTTGTTGCCAAAGTGTGCTTCATAAAAACTTGCGGTCATAACAACGCTGGCGAGGTGCACAGCATTCTAGCACGGCTCCCTCAGACTGTCGTCAAGGATTCGAAATACTGCCAGAAAATTGGCTTGAGATGGAAAGGTAATGCGAGTTCATAGGTGAGGACGACACAAAACTGGTTCAGCAGCAGGGAGCCGAGCAAACTAAGAGCAAGAATTGAAGCACCCTCAGTTGGACAATTTGTTAAGCTGCCTGTTCCAATGTCATCTATGAAGAACAAAGTGGTACAGGATGTGTCGTCAGAAGTGCTGACGAGGAAACAAATGCAGGTGCTAAGGCATGATGCCTCAATAAACACAGTCAACGCCAAACCTGACAGCATGGTTTCAGCCGTGTGGTTAATCCTCAGCCAGACGGAGGCCATGAAATAAACGAAAAAACTTTATTGAACACGAAGCGCGCAGTGCTTACCAAGATCACGTTTGACGCATTTAAGGAAGCCAGGGTCGGGAACGACCTCTTTGCCGTTCCAGCGGACAATGGAGGTCCCATGTTGTATTTGACACAACAGGCTTAAATCAGAATGCAAAATATTTATAAGAGAATCGCCCGTACTATATCCCATGAGACTAAACCCCATAAATTCGCTGATGTGCTAGAATGAGAACTCCGGTGCAACAAAGCCGATCGACCGACAAATGGGAAGATCGCAAGAAACGGACTCGGCCCGAATCTGCGGTCTCTTAAATATGCATAATGAGCGCGCTCCTCTCAGGTACATCGAAACACTAAAAATCACCCCAAAAGACGGA
This sequence comes from Spirometra erinaceieuropaei, assembly GCA_902702965.1. Classification (NCBI taxonomy): domain Eukaryota; kingdom Metazoa; phylum Platyhelminthes; class Cestoda; order Diphyllobothriidea; family Diphyllobothriidae; genus Spirometra; species Spirometra erinaceieuropaei. The sequence continues at coordinate 291,246 of CACRXP010000042.1, read as the reverse complement.
CTGGCGAAGTGGTTGCTTTGACGTTTAACTTTGTTGACCACTGATATGAAAAAAAATGTTCGGCTCGTCAGTGCAAATCCTGGAATTCTTGGGTAGGTCACCTGCCAAGCGACGTCATAGCATCTTTGATACCTCGTCTATTTCCCCTTCATCCCAAAGCGCCCGAGAGCCCAGACCATCGGAATTCTCCTACGATAAAATGCGATGAAAAGAAAAATTGTCTCAGACGCGCAAAATCCTCTTCCCACAGACACTCGGCGTGACGACCTACTTAAGGTTCGACGTAACGGTCTAGGAGCAAGTGATGGGCACACCAAACGGTTCATCGATTGCGGGACTCATTGCCGAGGCGCTCCTAAATCGGTTATAGTCGGAGGTCTTCCATCACAACGGACCAGCAATCTGCGCTCAGAATTTGGGCAATACTGCCGTCGTCATCGAACGGCATCAAGTGCGGATATTCAAAGAACAAATCAACGCCGTCTTTAGAGCATTCCGCTTTAGATTGGGGAGGACGCGAAAAATCAGTTGGCCCCTCTGAATGTTCTAGTTTTAAGCATAGATCCTTGTGGCCTAAAAAACTATTGTGCTAATGAAACAGCAAATACGACGCAGATAATGAAGTTCTAAAGAAACCAACAAATCAATTAAAAAGGCACTTGTGTAAGGACAATTAACTGCCTCGTTACTGCGCGTTGTAGTGAAACGCTAAACAAACATGCGTAATTACAATATCGTCGACAGGTACTGCGAGGTAATTGCTACTTGTGGGACTTTGTCAGCCCGTACATACCCAGGGGACATCACAGACAAAACGCAACAGAGCCTGCATTTTGGTGGTCTGCTTTGCACACGAAGAACGTTTGAGAAGCCGCCAGCCATCTTTGCATTGCACTTGAAGTTGGGGTTGCACATTGGCCGAAAGCAGCAATTCAAGGCCACGTCATGACTGTTGCCGTGCCAATACTTGTTGTCCTCCTTATAAGTCCATATTTCCTTATTTAAAAATGACAACTAAATACTTGAAGCAAAGGAATCTTCGCTATATAAAATATCGACAAGTACGCAGGACTCAAATCAAACGTGTAATGGAGCTCACTGGTTCGGTTCTTCCTTGTGGCGCTATCTGGGACCTAATCAGCACACACACAACGGTGAATGACTGACTAATCGTCATGCCGTCACTGCAAATATGCGTGATGAAATTTCAGCAGTTACGAATTTGCAGACCAGCCATCAAGCGACTGACGCAGCAGAAAGCAGGAATTGTTAATGAAGGGGATTGCCATTAAGTATCATACGTATATAGTAAATAAACGACTCTATTCCATCATTAAGGCAGCCGCCGGTGATTAATTTGAACGTAAATGTTAGACAAATAAAAATTCTTTATTCAATAATCGATTGTTCACTTTAATACCCATTTTCTTGAACAAGCAATTTTGCATTTATCGTTAATTTGTTCAGACGCAACGCTCTCCTATTGGCTCTACTTTTGGAAACAATTGACATTCCAGGGTCCTCTACTTTTGCCAAGATTCACTGTCTGCACAGGTGACTAGATAATGACTATATCACAGTAGATCGACAACAACGATCCCTGCTTTTTTAGACTACTGCGATATCTCCTTGAAATGCAGAGGACGGATTGAATAACATCATATAACCCGATTGACAACTGTCATTTCAAGCTCGGCAGTGTGTGCGAGTCGAAGGTAAAACAGAGTGTAAAACAAAATACCAGGGATGTCTAAATACCCTTCAGGGCGTAGCCGCTGAATACATGCTACTCTTGCTGACTAGATATTCAGACGTCTGTACAAGTGCGAATGGTTCTGTACGTATCAGTGAGTCGTCTGAGACGGGTCTATACCGTCAGCGTCCCTTCAACCAGACTTTTGTTAAAGTGCCTACATTGGACTCAAGAGATGATTAGGGAACCGTCGTGCAAGGTTTCTGATGCTCCTCATCCAGATATGCTTCCCTAATATATGCCGCCGTGTAGCTCGGTTGAATGCAAGAGGCTCATTGCGACTACAACTGATTTTACGGTGATGTCCGGCCTTTTCTTTAGATTCCAATTAACTGTATGCAAAAGTTGCTTAGCGAGACAGATTCTGGGAAGGTATTGTGATAATATAGTCACTGCATTTTAAATCAAACCTTATTGACTTAGCCTTGTCTGTCAAGGACGACTTAGATTAGCACACTACGCATGGAGCCTTTGAGAGTTGGAGGTCGCCGAAATGAGAGCGAAGAGAGCTTAGAGTATTTTAAATCTCAGTTTTCATTTTCGATCCTCGTTTAGGCGAACATTTAGCGAAAATGCGAACATTGGGCAGGTTGCAGTCGTAGCATGTCATTCACTTGACAATGCCGCACTACGCCGAACATAGGGTAGAAACGAAGTGGAGAATATCGGACATTGTGGAGAAGAAGCTGTGGCTGGAACATGAGATTCACTTTCCTGGCGTTTCGGAAATCTCGCTCGAAACCACCATCGGGGACCATAGCAGATATGTGTAAGTGATGAACAAGGGCTGCAGTATTTATAGGATGCAACTGTCATGTTACTGTATACCTATGAATATGCATGTATTACCTTCATTAGAGGCTGTTGCATTTGACGTGGTGAGTATTCCGTGATCGACTTTTGCCTAATTAATCAGTGCAGTTTCATCGAGGGTGTTGTTTATTTGCCTGGTTATACCATACTGATGAATGATTGAAAAGCCGCCCATAGAGCGTACATTAAAACCAAATGCAGGACTCTCTCATGTAGTGGAGTCGGAAATTTTCATAGGCATGCTATAGCATGACAACTGCATCCTACAAATACTGCAGCCTTATGGCATCAAAAACTATACCTGCAGTTGTTTCCGATGATGGTTTTGAGCAGAAATCCGAAACGTCATTAAGATAAAACTTTTGGTCCAGCGGTCGTATCTTCCTCTCCACGACTGCTTCCTGTTACTCGTCTGTTCGTTTCAATTGGCAATATTAGGTATCATTTTGGAAGATGGTGGTTAGTGTGTGGAATTTGCCGGTGGAAAGAATAAACAAGACCAGAAGTTACCGGGCACAGAGTGGAGATAGTTAATTATACCCATTCTCCAGCGAACATCATCGAGGCTCGAGCTGGCAAGGTCTCAAGCTCGGAGAGGTCAGTTGCTCCGCAGAACCCAGTCGGCGGAGACACTGCATAATTACTAAAATGCATACACTTTCACGATGTTTTATAGAAACTACTGACGAGCTGATCAGGAGAGTATTTGCTGACTGTGCAATCGTTTCCTGACTGCAAGCGTACTACGGCACAACCCAACTGGCAGCCTACAATGTCCAATCGGCAAAGAGCAGAGTAATGCTCAAAGAGGGTCAGTTAGTTGTAATCCAGGGTCTACATCCCCAAAGAAATAATCGCCGCAGACTTGGCATACTTTCGAGAGCTCCTGAAGAGCATGCCGCAACATTCGGAGGAAATCCCCACCAGAAGGGCTTATGTTTCATGAGTCATCATAATGTCGATTAACTGCAATGGACAGGCGGAAATAATTTCTTTCAGACCGAGGGATGGAAAGATTCCAAGGTGGATATTTTTAAACCATACTACTTTCTGTCAGAGAGAATGAACTAGTTGCGAACTAGTCTTGCTTCTGAAAACACGGCTCGGTAGCAGCGAACATAACCTCGTTGTCTACAAAGATCGGCTTGTAGAACGCAACTTTGCCTTCTCCGGAGCCACGCCATTTCGGATTATTTTACACCTACTTCTATAGACAATGTCCGATTTGTAAAAGGACGTCGTATTAACTCCAAACTGAAATTCGCATATACTAATGCGCAGTGTTCCGTCGAAGACGGACGAAATCTTTGCCCACAAATGCGAACACGACGCTGGCTTTATCGCTTTAACTAAAGTATGCTTGCCCGAACAGGTTGGCGGCTGAGAGCTGTTGAGAACTGTCGTAGGCTTGGAAATCACAAAGTCATAGTACAAATTTTAGCCTCTACTTGGGTTCTTCAGATTTTCTTCTTACAAATCAACCTAAGTTTCCTAACCTTATTATGACGAAGAGGATGTGCATGTAATGGAGACTCTTTATCTCAAGATATCATTCAAGTTGAACTGCTACATTTAATAATAACCCAAGACCACGTTCCGACCTATCTGCTGAAGGGGCGCACTTCAGAAATGACAACCGTAACCGTTGTTTTCCTAGTCGTCATTCGCTTCTGGGCGTCAACTATACTACAGAAAATCCCCAATCATCAAAACCGCTATGCTAGTGAGTCTTGCCTACATCAGCTGCAACATCATAGAGAAGATAATGAAGAGAGTTTCGGTGCATTTGCTTGGGCTGACTTACTTCCTCTAAAATGACAAACAACGCCCTCGCAGTAGTTGGTCCTGTCTTGCAGTATTTATGCTGTCACCTAAATGCTGGACCAAAACACATGCCGAAAGCAGTACTTGGGACACAGTTTGAGGGGCTTTTAAACGAAGATTCAACAGCAGTCCACATCAAAGCCGTCAGCATAAACTGCAAAACCTAGAGAATCACGACAGCATCTTCATATGAACAAACCCAAATAATGCAAGTAGGGTTCCAGCAGTCCATAGAGGTGACTGTGATGACCTTCATCCCTTAGGGCTCAGTTTAGGTCCTGCATTATTTCTGGTCTTCATCAGTGAGTCATTGGTCTAAAGTTCGATGTCACTCTCTTCGCTGTTGACATCAAATTGTGGAGAATTGTTCCCAGCACGCCAGACGAAGACCATTTGCAAACGAACGTGTGCCGCCTTGAGGATCTGTCGAATCGCTGGCGTATCCCTTTCTTCAAATTAATAGTTGCAAAGTTTGAAAGCAAAGGATATGTCCTCTAAATGATTCACCACCGCAATTATTTGACAGTTGAAATGACGGGTGACTGGATCACATTTCTGTTTAAACCATCACTAAACTACACGAAGGCGACGAGTCGGTTGTGCCTTCATTACAGCTCATCGGACAGGCGCTTACGGAATTTGACGAAAACAATTTATACAAAATATTCGACAAATTCTTGTGACAGCATCTGCTGTATAATGCAAATGCGTGGCGACCTTGGAACGTTAATGCTTCAGCGTCTTATTGACGGTCCGGAGGCCTGCGACAAAAGTTATTAGGGGTCTGGTGTCGCTACCCTACGAAAAGTGGCGGTTGGCTCTGAAGTCTTCCTCCTTCTGACAGGCAGATACAAGAGCATCGCAAACAAACATTTCCCGTTATTCATGGACTGGGCCGTTGCTCTCTGTGTGCTCATTTCCTCAACCTGCACCTACGAAAAACACGGAGTGGTGTCTGCAAATACTTATATGATAACATACTGGTTGCTGCGTCGAACGTCTCATCGTCAAGGCTTATCCACTCCTAATGTGTGAATTAATGCAAGACCATGTTGCATCTAACTCTTCCGTAACTCTCACGTGTCATTAGTTCACTTCCAAATGTGTCTGCTACTATATTACTCGCACCTGTTAAGTACAGTTTGCATTTGTATTTTCACTGCATCAGCCATGTTTAACATTTTTACGTTTAAATGTCCGTCTCGTGATTTGTGCAAACAGTCATTATTTGTCCGTCAGCCTGGATTTCCTTTAATAAAATTGAATTGAATCTTGCACAAAGGTGATTTAAACACAGTCATGATGATGTAATATTATTGAGCCATCGAACCCATTTAGTACGGAATTTGATGAAATCGTGGTTTCTACCGAATTCGCTTAGAATAAATAGCCCAAAGACGACGTGCGAGCTACCACACGGTATATTGGATTCCAATGTTTGTGTATAAGCTAACTTCAATTATTCACTAAGGTGTCAGCCACGAACGTAAAAGGATGAGATATATGTGCATCTGCACACGTAAATCCGAACAAGCAGCTAACATCACCCTTAAGAGCACTACAGAATACAACCTGTTTTGTCGCACAAAACGGATACTGTCCCCCACTATTGGTCACAGGATTTAGTGAGCAAACGACCATTGTCTTGGAATACATTCGTGAATACATATCGTCCTCACCGTGGAACTTTCGTCCAGGGTGTAAGAGAGCAGGACATACGGTAAAGAATGCGATGGACTGAGGAGAATGGCAGAAGAAAAGGCTCGAAGATGCAAAGCAAATTAGGCGGAACGATATAACCGACAAGGGTGACTTGGTTGGTTATTTCTGGCTTATTGGCCGTCATTAGCCAGATATATCCTACCCCGAAGTGTGGAACATTCGAGGCTTCATTTCGCAACCTGTTGGCTAGAGGTCCACAACTCTAACAACTGGGCCACGGACCTGCGGCCCCAGCGGTTTCTATAATATATGGCATCGGGCGGTCACCGATCGCTTTTACTGAACTGACTCTTTTTTTAATGGGTAGGAGTTTCAGCTAGTGGGTTAGTACTTTGTTGAATGTTGAAACGCAAAAGTTACCAGACAAAGACAACTAAACGGCGGGCAACTTACCCGAGGGTCACTTACCTTTCGGGCTGCTGGACGTTGCAGACGAAAAGCCGTCTTAGAGACGGCAGTTCCGTGATCCGTTCGGCCAACTGTGGTATAAAGGGGACCAATTTAACCGTGTAGAGATGCACACACGTCCCCATCATCCGATTTAGCCCGTCAGTCGGTATGGTTGCCCGGCTGTTGCGACCAGACCGAGCCTAGCTGCGAAAAGCCACATACATGAGTCGGATGCTGCTTAATTGACGCTAGACGTAGTCAACGCCTGCAATCAAGTAAGCGACCTGGGACAACCATCACGTGGCCTCAAATCCGGACACCCCTACACCCCGTGTAGAGGGAAAAACCAGTTCCAACAGCTCCTTTGCTTCTGAAATTAGACGAACTTATTATGTGTGGCTAAAGTTTATCTCAAAGCCTTTTCCCCAACATGCATTCCAAATGGCAGATGCCGGGCGAGAAATAGGTAATTTATAAGAAAAAGATATAAAGGCAATCTCCTTGACGGACAGATTTTATGTGCAAAACTTATCACACCGATCACTTTCATCTGTCCACACCCTCCTCTATCGGGCCTATCGCATTTTCAGCAGTGAGGACTCAAGAAGGAATTGGCCTATTTAAATCGGTTATTTCGGTCCAACGGATATCCTGCCAGTTTTGTAAATACATGTCTCAGACGCCAGAGACAACTACCAGGCCGCGAGTCTAGTGGAGATAGAGTAACACAGAAATTATATTTACTGACGTAAATTCGGGAAATTTCTGAAACGCTCTCACGACAATTAAAACGCATTAGCATCTCCATTGCCCATAAGTCCGCATCTTACCTACGCGAGGCATTATGCCGATAAAAGGACGCGGTGCCCAAAGAACAAATTACTAACAACATCTACCGTATACCGTGCGCCAACTGCCCTTCTGTTTATATAAGCCACACAGGCCAATGTGTTGGGAATCGCATAACCAGCAAAAGTTAGCCCTCCGCCGACGTTACCCTCTGTCCCTCGGGTTGGCGCACGCCCTTGAGCATGACCACTGCTTCAATTGGGACGGCACTGAAGTGATCGCAATAGCTAACGCTAGACAGGCGCGAGAATTCCTCGAAGCTTGACATACTGGCACGACCAGCACCAATCGCCACGTCGATGTAGATGCTCACGACTAGGGCTTACGTACACGCTCACAGTCTTGTTCCTAAACCATAACAACTGCTAACCCCCACTGGGCCACATAGACGTATGCTGTTTCGCCATTCCGCCCCAGTCTTTGCGATACGGTGAACAAAAACCGAAATCCATAACACGTCCAACGTCGGCGCATTGCCCCTGACCTCATCCCGCATCAGTTACCAGCCGTCCGCATTCCAACTGATCTGCAACCCCCGCGTTTTCTCCATCTTCAACACAGGGAGCCCTAACGGTTATTCTTTCCTCCCCGTGCACCACAGCCTACCATTACTCGGTGCCCACCCCTCCCAAGCATCAGCTGTTTGTTTGTCGTTGTCTGTCCTGTCGCGCCAGCCGATCTAGTCTGCCCATTCACTTTCCCCTCTGTTTATTTCGTATGCCGACGGGTCGATGTCATCTACTTGGAATTCACGAGTAAAACTCGAATTTCCGACGTGCCTTCTCCTTTTCACTGACATATATATAAGCCGAAAGATACAAACAAACATAAACGCACACATATGCATAAAGATATGAATTATTACCGTTAGACAGCTGTAAACTACACCTAACCACAGACCTGGAGTACTTGTGATTCGACCTCGGAATTTTTAGTCATTGAATTCCACAGTAAACCATTGAGTTAGGTGTTAGTTTTCATGTCGATAGTAATCGGTAATAATGCCTAACTGTTCAGAGTCCCCCGGCATGCTCGTCCCATTCTGTTTTAACGTGTGACTGGCTGATGGTGACTAACGGGTCAGAAATTATCAGTATGATCTATGCTGTCTCTGTCGTTGGCTCTATTGATGTCTTTTGACTGCTTCCGTAAAATGTACATTGAAGCAGAAAGCTCACAAGCATGCGCGCGCGTTCATCATACGTAAGGTTCGGGAATACTCAGCAAATAAATATTTCCATCACGACTTTGCTATGCATTTCAAATCGAAGAAAACGCTCTTATGGATGAGTTACTTTGTTAAGCTAAGTAATAAGGAATACGTTTTTAATAATGCTTCGTGTAAGAGGTATGATTCAATACCTATCCATGCTGGCACATGTTTTAGCGTCCCGTTCTGACGACAAAGCATGCCCAGATAAATATACAAATTAAATTTCTACATAATCAGTAAGTTAAATACCTATCCTGAAATCTTAGTCTGCACAGATACACTTCTTAGGCATTTGGTCCAAACAATTATGGGCATTTCAAAGAACACCGTCTGTGGAGTTTATAGAGCTACCTTCCTTCAAATCAACCATGAGGAAGGATTCATCCAAAAGACTGTTGGGACCGTTCCGATTTATGTGTGAATGTCGAGACTTCGGAGGAAATGTTTAGCAGTTCAGGCGACTTATCCAGTTACTGAGAGCATTTGAAAACACATCTCAGGAGGAATGCACGTTATTTGAAATCGGATCTTGCTTCAAGTTACTACTCTTAGTCATTGCAAATCAGATACAATGAGACCAGCTGAGATCTTGAATGTTGACGTTTGATTGCAGTTTTTCGTAGTTCTGACACATTTGTCTAACATATTTTCTAGATGCTTATTCGGTAACAATCGGGAGATGACACCCAAAAAATCCGTTACCTAGAAATAATACCCTTAACAGTGGACTTAAACGTCTTCAGGCTATATCAACGGTTGCAGGCCTACATTCAGGCTCTACTTGGGCTTTCCCCGACGACCTAACATAGGCTGGCCGAACGAACATCGCAGGAGGTTGAATGGAAGATGGTCGCTGTTACCCAATATTCCCCATCCCTACACACATACACCTGAATATGCCGCATACATTCACATTATGGCAGTTTAATGCAAAACTATATCACTTTTAAATAGAATAAGTCTGCACAACGTAGGACGGGAACAGTTCCCAGGCATCTGTCAAAGATATGGCATTGAGGCCAATGGTTATCCCAGGCATCTCATCGAGAGAAGCAGACGTTGGGCGCCCAGACAACGGCCAAATGAGCAGCAACCCGAAGTCTGGAGGGTCATTCCTTACGTTAAAGGGGTCTCTGAAGCGGTCTCGCAACTGTTACAACCCACCAGAGTAGGCATATCCCATCGACCACAAGCAACAATTCGACGTCGCCTGATGCAACCCAAAGACCCATTGCCATACGCTGAAACCTCAGCAGTCATCTACAAAATAAATTGCAATGAGGGCGACTGCAACTATGTGGGCGAAACTGGGCGGAAGTTGCAAACTCGCCTACAAGAACATAAATCGGCCACTCGGAGGTTAGACCCTAACTCTCAACAAGCAACACACGTTGGAGAAACGCGGCATACTTTTGACCTCCAGAAGGCTACCATCTTAGGCCGAGGCAACACAAAAACAGAACGGCTAACTCCCGAGGCGTGGTTCTCTGATGCCCACTCTATCAACAGGCATCTGGACCTTCGTGCAGCTTACAAAGTCTTACGTCATCACAATCGTAGAGCTCAGGACCAAACAACCACACCGGACTTAAGAAGGCAGCACGGAGATAGCCCGACGCTGAGCTTACTCGGTGAGGAAGAACAAGAACCACCAGACCGACCGCCCGACTAAAGTCCAATCAGCTCCCCTTGACGCAGTAGTGACTCATAAATCGCACAGGCAAAAACGCCCGTCAACCATCTCCTGAGAGGCCGACGCAGCGGGAGGAGAGGAAAAAAATCGATCAGCATGAGGCCGGCCAACACAACTTGCCACTTTAAACTAAATTTCTGATCGATTAGGTGCAGTTTACGCTTTGACAATAAAGAACCGACACAGCTTTTTCAAAAGTCAGCAGTTAAATAAACCTGTTCCGGAGAGCCAATTTTCTTCTTCTAATAATCTTTCCGAATCTCTAAACTTTTCCGATCTGAACAGACGATACTATACTTTGTCTATGCGAGCCCACACAGCTCGACTACATACGGGGCCCTCGTTCGGTTTCTTTTTCAGACTACTCCAATATGCCTCAATGGCATTGGTGTGCCTTCCGGTGGTAGGGTCCTTGAAGTTCATTGAGTATTTAACAGATAAATGAAGAAAACCTTCTGAGGGAAGAAGATTATACGTCTTCCACTCGTCCGTTACCACTATACTGCTTTGGTGATTGATTTTGTAATAACGGGACGGAGAGCTGGCAAACTTCTATCATTCACCTGCACAAATAAGTCTTTCCGTCTGCTAGTATCGTACATTCCGACCAGCCACCACCCACATAACCCCTATTACCACCTGACCCGTAAGACAGGCTGCTTTGGTTAGACGGATTTTTTTTGGGTGTCATCTCCCGATAGTTACCGATTATTCAGATAAATTTAATGTCACTGTATGAGAGTGCTTGGGAATTTTACCTGATGAATTTGTAAAACGCTCGAAATCACAAGCAGTGCGTAATCATCTATAGGGGTAATTCAAATGTTCTCGTGTACCGCAACGTCGGACAGCTTAACTTGGCAGTCCGCCATCATGAGTGTGACCGCCGACTGCAGTATCCATGCGTTATGCTATGTCCTAAAATATGGAACGATAGAAAGGGCGACATCGACGCTCGCCATGACTGTTTAGTTTTCGAGGAGCAGACTGGTCGGAAAATTTAAAAACAGTTGTTTGCTGACATAGGCTTCACTGTCTGGTGCTCAGACTATCAACTCTACCCAGATAAACTAGGTTTTGAAGGCGTCTGTGTCGGCGATAATCAGTGATTAAGGTCAGAAGTCCTGGGTTATAATGCATAGCGATTGACCTAGTAGAAACATGGTTATGTAGGATTTTCTGTTAGCTTATGTAGATTACGGAGTAGTAGAGAGGTCAGGTGGATGCGTCTGTAGGCTGACTTAACGTAGACTGAGCGCTTACGGCGGGTCAAGACGTCTGGCTCGTTAACAGTAACCTCTAAAAATTTCGCTGAACTCGACGCTATGGCGCTAGCGAGATTCTACGCATACAAGCGCAGTAGCGCTGAAGACGTTCACCTGAATTTTATTCGTTAATGAAATCGACCGTTGTTAGTCAATTGATCTTAGTCGTCTTTTAAAATAAAAGCAAGCATACTTAACGAAATTCTGTACATTTTAATAATCCCTTGAAGAATTAATGAAAATGTGTCTTCGATACTTATTATTCTGCAGGAGATTTGGTCAACATGTTAGTAGGGGTTCCCTATGAGCAAATTTGGTTTTCGAACAAGCAATAAGTAGCTAGTGCAATGTGAATTCGTTTTAGATCTGAATGAAGCGTTGTTGCCCGAAAAGTGCCTGATTCTTTCTCTTCAGTTAAAAATTCCTATAGAGTCACCGCTTTTGCCTAAAATCCGTCAATAATTAGTCCTCACCATCTCCTTGTATGTATACACATGAGATTTAACCCGAGCTCTTTTAGCTACTTTGTTATCAAGCCCAAAGTGAAAACCACCAGCCAAACATGCAATAATTAATTAATGCAAAATGAACTCCTCGCAATTTAACATGAAGTGTTGTATAACTAAATGTAGCTGAAGGATTGTTCTGAAAAGTATATTTTGTGCTGTTTTGCAGCGAGTAAATTTCACAAAAATCTTAATCGCCTAGCTGTCGATTCAGCGATATATAGATCTTTTGGCAGATTTTCAATGATTCAAATTGTCCCAACCCTGAGAAACTCGGGGCCTTGGTGGGGATAGAACCCCACACAGTAACGCAAAGAGTTTAACATAGCCGACGTGCCAGGCACTTGAGCTACGAGGCATCGCCCAACGACACGAGTCTAATTATATTTTGGTCAATTTACCCGCCAGACCTACTGGAACGTCTGGATTCTACCAAATCGGACGCATTGAGTTGACTGACCAAGCAGGATTTCCTACGAAATTCAGCCATAATCCACCAGATGACTTCCAGGCTCACGCACTCCATAGTTCTGGTTTACAATCTGCCAAAACATACATGAATTGCGTGAGACTGGTAGTCATCTACTGGATTATAGATGAATTAATTAAGAAATTGTGCTTGGTCAGTCAACTTACAGTAGATGTGCTAACTCATAAAATTTCAACCAAAATTTCAAAATGCGTGTTCGTTTCGAAAAGATAAAATAAGTAGTGTTGTAAAACTAATTATGATGCAGCGTAAATTTATAAGGATCCAGTTACCTCAAGGTGTCGGCTTTCCAAAGAAGCTACTGTTCGCTGCAAGGAAGATCTACACGCTGCAAAAAATGTCAACTTATGTATTATGCAATTTTCCCGTTGACTTTCGATGCCCTTGAAAATTCAATTGTTTTTTATTGAAAGCCTGCATTAAAATATTACACGTGTGTTGTTTTAAATTATATTAAAATTGTTTAATCCGATGCAAATTAATCTTTTAAACCGCTATGCGAGCAAATGCCTTAAAGACTGCCGGGCTAAAATTTACTTACAATATCCACATCCTACCGAGATGAAACTTTTTTGAAACAAGAACGTATGAAACACACTATCAAATTCAGAAAAAGATAACTCTGCACAATTAATGACGCATTCCCTAATTTCGGCTATTCTTTCATCAGATAAGCTATTTGTGCCAGTTCTGTTATATCCAATCTAGGAAATTTAATTCTTTTCAGCATCTTTCAAGACTTTACTTAGTGAATTTGGATGTACTTCTGCAGTTCTACTATATACTACTACTTTGAAAAAAATATATTTGAGGGCTTTTACACTTTCTGTGTATCAAAAGATAATGAATCGGACCATTTTCAACAAAACACTTATACCTATTTCAGAACAAAAGAAAGATTAATATGCACCAATGTTTTTAGCATTTATGTTCTTTATATTAAATTAATGAAATGTATTAAATTACTAAACGCCGGCTTTCGCAAAATGAAAAAAAATCGGCGAGAAGTAAAAATTTATGTAAACTAAATATTTGAGGATCAAGGACTAAAGCCGCGTGTTTGGGAATTTTTAAAAGACCAGTGGGAAAAGAATTCAAAGCGGGAAAATGGTAGCATCAGTAAAAATTGCTTATTTATGCTCTATTTAGAAAAGCAAATAAACATTCCCCTCTACGAAGAAGGTTGCCAACACATATCCCTAAGTGCGTGACCCAAAAAGATTGTTTAAAACACGCAAGTATATAAAGTAAAGTATGTTTTATAGGTAATGCTTTTCTAAAATTCTACTAAGCGTTAGACGATGAGTGTAGTTTAATGTAGCAGTGATGTCATTAACCCAGGTATCCAAGAGTACGTCGGTCCAATCGAAAGTGAACGAAGTTGATGTGTCCTCCACAGCTGCAATACCTTTGATTATTACGAGTGCTAGTCTACAACAAGCACGTCATAAATACATCGTTCGATATTGTAACAGTCGCCAAATCTGTGATATTTTTTAAGACATTTTTCCTCCAATGATGGTGCATTGACGCCATCATTACTTCTTCTAGGGAATAGGTGCTTTCATTAATACCGGTAAAAGTCAGTCCATCAAAATGCAATACTTTGTCTTTTGACAATTGGCTAGAAAACAGATAGAATTTGGCACTGGCAGTAGCGTTTACTACGCGAATCTTTATAGAATCCTCGATTTCATCCTGATATGCCGACAAACTTGGAGCGATTTCGTATTTCTAAAATAGAGCAAAAGCGTACAGGAAACGTAAATCAAAAATATAAACGGCAATACCAGCGACCCAAAAAACTGTCACTTATTATTAATAACATAAGCAATGTGTCGATGTTCACCGTGAATTTATTTTTAAGACAGAGTACACTTCTTGCAAACTAGGGTACGTTCTACAGCATAGATTTTAATATACTTATATATAAACCTTGACAACGAAAATGGAACAAAATATCTGATTAGCCAGGCGATGAGGAGTGTTTGTCTCACAAAATTTAGCAACAAAATGTTTATATCCGCAAGACCGATTTTTGAACAAGCAAGGGAATTTTCCGCCAAACGCACCATGAGGTCTGTCCACCAGATAAGTCCGTACGCACGCATAACTCTCTACCTTAAGCCTTTAAGGATCTGTGAGAGAACGCATTCATTCTACTGGCAAAGACCACTTTGGGTGTGTAACATCGAGTTGCTGTCTATGTCCTACTAATACTCGCTCGACTGAAAGTACTACCAAATAAATAGTTTGGCTTTCCAACTGAATGGAATTCTAAGAAATATTTTGGGCATAAGATTCAATGCACTGTTAATTCAACTCTAAAAAATGATATGCTCGTGTGTATACGTAGCAGACCAGATAATAAAACTTCTCTTCTAGCGCATTTAGTCTTCCAAATTTAATGATATTTATTAACTGATGCAGACTGACTTTAACGTTCTCCAACGGATAACAGTAAGCTCATTAAAGATTTGCCACGTTGTTGCTTGTCTAGATCGAGTCACCTTAAAATTCCTGCAAATACCCTCACTCACTTCAGAAAAATCTTTCTGCAATCAGTGGCAACAACAATGTATATACCAGTGACAGGTTTTCCAGGACTATGAAAAAAAACCTAATTAACAAATGCACCTATATTTAGATCGCCCATATTCACACATAAAAACAGAAGTTATCCAAATTAAACACGTTTAGGCCACTTACTTTCAGATAAGCATAGATGCTTATAAGAGGATAATTAACATTGCATCCCATTTCTATAACCCAAGTTCTGTAGGTGCTAGCCACGTAGAAGCACGCATGAATAATTGGATCAGATGGAGTTTTCATTTGAAAATATGTTTTGCTTCTGGCCATGTATGGATGACTGTTAGAAAATTCACTTCTCAGGTGAAGTCTCTTCTTTAGTAGGTCAGGCAGATAAGCGTTCCCATCTTTACGCGGACAAGATGTCCAAGCTTAATTAATGATGAGGAGACAGCTCATTAAAACATTTATTAGAGGTAACAGTGGTTGGACATTTACAAAATGCAGAAAAACCCTTAAAATTAATTTTGCCCCATGCAGGATGTCGAGGCATCATTTGATGTTCGTGATGTTTGACCGCACCCAACGCGTGCTGAGGGTCAAATGAGATCAAAATATCTCCCAGCCCGATGTAAATGAGAACATATTGCCGTTAAAATTTTTGCCTGCAGTAGTTCAACATATGTGCTAACTACGTACTGGAGATTTCTGAATATAAAGCTTGGCAAAATTGTGCGACCGGGCTAATATCCTACATTTCGCAGCAGTTTAGTAATCGACGTACGATGGTTAAATATGCGATTGGTATATATTTTAATTTTCCTTAACTCATTAAGTATAATGCATTGATATGGTCAAAGAGAAAACTAATTGCTTGGAGTGCGTACAAACTGCTATTTAATGCTCATTCGCATAAGCTACCAGGCGTGCTTAAAACGTGTTATTAATGCAAATTGTGGTATAGTGCCGTAGTACTGTCGTGTGAGAAACCTACATGTTTTAACAGTCTTCTTGCAGGCCAAATGTGGAGTAATGAGCCAGAACAGACAAATCAGCAGTGCAAAGGACATCACTATGGAGAGCAGATTATTGATCCTCCACTAGACGCATCTTATAGCTAGGCTAGGCCGACAAAGGTGGTAGCTTTAGCGCGCGCGCGCCGACGAAAGTTTAAGCTTGTCCTATGGCAACTTTGGTCAGACATTAATCACCTGCGCGGTTCTCTCCATAGTGGATATTACACAAATGTATTGGTGACTTCAATAAGGGTTAATTCATAACATCGTTCACAGTCCCTAAGGCAGATGAGATATGCTGTGTACTTGCAAGTAATGCAAAAATTAAGGCCAATGTATAAAATTGTCAATCTGGACTTTTGAAATCTGCCATTTGCGGAATGGAGTTGTGTGTGCTGAAGACAACTGAAACATAGCAGTGGCGCCCATGCTCATTTAAATAATTGTCTAATCTTGACTCGCCGCAGGTGTAAGTAACAAACACTTTCCAACTTATGGGATCTGGATATTTAACTTTTTGACCACAAAAAATGACCGTGCTGCGCAGCCGTTCGTCTGTCTGCAAGCGGCTTTATTTGTGACACCTTTTTTGTACTCAAAGGCCTCCGTGCTGTCGGCATCAAGATCGTCCTAACACGTGTGATGCTAATTTTGTCGGATCTACTGTCACATTCTCCAGTGTGCCGTGTCAAACCGGTATCGTGTATTAGTCGGAAAACATTTCTAAACATCAGTCGACCTAGCGAACAATTCCGAATCATAAAAGTGCATTGGATAATGCGATAAGTCAACTAATAAGATTGCCATGCCATTCTTTAAGATTACTGAAGGAAAGCCGATTTACTACTGAAAAAGGCTAGATCTCGGACAAAAACAGTGGGCATTCTGCAACCGAGTGTAAAAATACACAAAAAGCTCACTAGGGGAAAAATATTATTTTAAATGTCGGAATTTGACAACGATTGCTAATCACTGGCAGGCCGACATCAATCAAATTAAAAACAACGCCAAAGAAAAGGAAAGCAAAATGAAGGTATTAAAGCTAATTTTCCATAACTTCAAGGAGAATCGGAAGGTATAAGTAAAAGCATTCCATACTTTGATTTTAAGGAGACCCGTACCTTACGTGAAATGTGATTGCAGTTTTCTCTTGTTGTGGATTGATTTGAGTTTCAAGTCGACATTAAAATTCACTAAGAACTTCCTGATTTTAACTGTTATCGGTCAAATGCTCATAAAGAGAAATTGCTTATTTTGCGTTAATTTGGACCTCAAAACAAAATTCTTACGTCTCATATATTTCTGAATATCCCTTTCAAATGTTAAGCAAAAGTCCCCCGTCAGTCGTACTTTCGATCAAGCGAGTATAAGTGTGACACATACGGTATTACCCGTTCAATGTGGTTTTTGCGTGCGTTCTCATTCAGAACCCTAAACGCTGAAAATAGATTGCCAATCATGAAGAAGGAGATGCGATAACTGTAATAAAATATATATTGCCCTGAGGTCTCTCATGCTTACTCTCACTCACTATCAGATACGATCGCAAGTATCGGTAGCGGAGGCACAACTATTTCAGCATTTATAACACATAGCCGTCGTCGGCCAACATGCGTACTTTAAACTAACAGCTGATGATTACTCGACAATCCGCATCCAAATAGGTAATTTCTGCAAATCCATCATTCCTGTTAGATATTGACGTGACGATTACTCCCAATTCGGCCCGCTGTCACAAGAATAGTCCACGTCTACCCCATGTGACTTATTTCGCTGCAGAGGGAATGCCACAGCACTGATTACGGTGCAGGAAAGTCGTCACTTAATCCATCAACAAGCATAATGATTTTTGCAAGTTTTTCGTTCATTGCATATTTTAAACTGAATTTGCCGCTGCATTGCTGTTTAGACTTTATAATCTGCAAGCGGTATACTCCTTGTTTAAAGAACGAATATACTTTTCCGTACACCACTGTCTGAATAATGTATTGAACTGCTTGCTGCAACATAAGTGGACTATGTTGCGTACTTAGTGGGAGCAATATTAAGCTGGTAGATACAATGCTATTGGAATGGACAATGCGCAATTTTTTAATACCGTAATTGAACACGTCTTTAAAGCCGGTAAACGACCTTTTTGAAAGTATGCATTTTGATGCTGACAAACGAATGTAAGGTAGAGCTTTCTGCGCATATTTTCTGCATCTGTATATTTAAATTATTGGGTCATGACAAATTGCTTAAGAAAATGCATGCGACAT
Source organism: Spirometra erinaceieuropaei (assembly GCA_902702965.1). Classification (NCBI taxonomy): domain Eukaryota; kingdom Metazoa; phylum Platyhelminthes; class Cestoda; order Diphyllobothriidea; family Diphyllobothriidae; genus Spirometra; species Spirometra erinaceieuropaei. Next base: position 272,919 of record CACRXP010000042.1, on the reverse strand, counting down.
AGGCGGTTATTTCTTACCAAATTCGAATCTTATCGGTGATCGAACGGAAGCGCATTCACAGGCCAAGATCATGTTGAGCCTGAAGGATAATTGAATCACACTAAGGTCATTCTTCCTACTCCAAAATTCCACTTAGAGTTTTGATTAAGACGTGATAAGATCGGCTACCGACTGACAGTGTCTTGTGCGCTGACGACTTCAATCGTACTTCACTATCTGTCGGTCTATCTTTTTTACAGGTTGTGCATGTCGTACCTCGCCTGCAGCTATTATAGGCACCGACATACGTAATTACGTACTGCTGGCCATTGTCAATAAATAAACTACGGGACAAGCAACTGTCGAATTGCCTCAAGATTTATTTTGGTAATTGTGAATAAGTGAATTTACCGTTAAGAACACTGCCAGCTCCTCCTACATCATTCATTATTTATATTTAGTATGGCACAGAAGAGGCAAATTATGACCAACGTGATATGGTTAACGATAAACATTCAAAGGTTTGCATATGAATTTTTGCAGAGAGAACAGGCGTAGCTTAACCCAGTAGAGATCTTTTAGGAAAAAGCGCAGCGAAGTTGCATTTTAACCACGACACTCTTATGCTGAAGGCAAATGTTAAACCTTATTTAGAATCAGCTGTTTCAATGTCGTCCTACAGTAAGATGTAGTATACCAAATACCACATTTTGCACCACAAAACGCGAAAATTTTAGTCAGTATATCGTTGTCAAATCTCTGTAAAATGGCGAGAAAATCGTTGTCATGTTTTACAGATATTTACCTGCTTTTTGCGTGCAACGTACACTCTTTGAAAGAGCATACTTTTTTATACTGGTCTAAAATATTGAACATGCGATGAAGGTGTCAGCACCCGATATTCGTGTTGATTTATAGACTTGCCTTTTTCTCCAGAATATTTTAGCATTAGCAATCAAAAACGCGCAATAATAAATGACAATATTCAAACAGTTATTCCACGATAGATTTTTTTTATGTTGAAGTAGATTCCTGGCATTATGCTAACAAAAACTGTACGTTTTGCAGCAAATCAGAATAACAGGCCGGGAATCTCCACTATCATTGCGCAAAACTGAAAAAAATCGTTATATGCAAGATAACAGGCCGGAAATCTCCTCTATGATTGCGCATAACTGAAAAAAGCGTTATATACAAGATAAAGCTCAGAACATTAGGTGGTCCTCTTGATAATTAAAGAACTCGCTTAGTATTTTTGTCAGGTATCCAGATACGAATCGTGCTATATAAATATATGATGATAGGGGCACTCACCGATATTTCTTACGAAACTCAGTCGTTCCGTTGGGCCTCACGGGCTCCCTCTTTAGCCCAACCAATAGCCGTACAGCGGCACATGAAATTACTGACAAAGACCAGGGGGGGGTGAAATGGCCATTTCTGGCTTACTAGCCGTCGTCAGCCAGTCATACCCAATCCCGAATTGTGCAACACCCGAGGCTCGAATTCGCGACCCGCTTGTCAAAAGGCCACGCCTCTAATCACTAGAGCACGATCCCTTTGCGCTGTCGGTTTTGATAGGAAAGATAAAATTGTTGGGGTTGAGCGCCCCTGAATTTTACGTCGTCTTTTCCCCATATTGTCAACAGACTAAAGTAAATAAACAAATTATCGTTTAAGGCGTGCTGAAAGATCAATATTCGTTTAATGCTTCAGCCAGTGCGTAGCCGTCGCGTGAGTCAGTCTGTATCGGATAGCTTTCGTCTCTTCCACTCGTTCAGGAGGATTTTGGACGTCGCATCTTACTCGATATGCCTATTGATGCACGATTCATCGACGTGCGTGGTTTCAAGTAACTCTCTGCCTTTTAAGATGGGCAAACTGCAACGATGTGAGTTTTCTTCCATGCCAAATTTGACCCATTATCATGAGTGCTCATGGCCATTTGAGATAGATAGCCTCGTCTCCTAACTGCAAGTTGATAATCGTGCATACCTGTAGAAGCGAATTTCCCCCGTTTTGCCGCAATAAACGGCATTACAAACATCGCATTTTATCTTATGGTCGACTTCATTTTTATCCAGATAGCCAACCGTATCCTTCTGATGCACAAGCTGAGTGCATTAAATGGTCATCGTCTTATCCACCACTTTTTCTGGTGTTGCCTCAAGTGTGTGTAAACAGATTCAGATACAATTCTGATGTAAGAAAGGGATCGCCAAGTGTTTACTTTGGAAGGTTTATTGGAACTTTCTAGTTCCTTTGTTTTTATCTTTTGTTGTGTCATTCATCGACGAAAAGGAAATTCTCCACAACACCATCAGCTCAACCATTCCGGGAATGACATTCACGCTCGAAGGTAAATTTGATAATTAACTCTCATCTCTGAATGTTCGCGAACAGTGTAAATTTGACGGAATATTGCAAATGTCCGTTAACTGCAAAGAATCATATGGGCTATGAGAGCAACAGCTTGATCTCTCACAAGCAAAGTACTGTCCAAATTCTGCTTAATCGAGCAAAAAGACAGTTTCTTATAACAAGCCTACCAAGTTGAGCGTAACTGCATATTTAAATTATTTTCCCAGAATCGTAAACCTAGAGATTTCGTATAAAAGTATACAAGAGCCGACGACTGAATTTTGCGTCGTGTTTATCCTTTAATGTACAAAGTCAAATGAGCTTTGCGGTCATCGTTTGAAGTTTGCCGGAATTTCCTCTATTTATGGTAACTAAAGGCAAAGCTAGTTAAGTGGTCTTACTTGCCCGAAATTTTATTCGATTAGGTTTTGTAAACGCAAATTATAAACAGGATGCAGTTATTCGAAAGGAAACGCCAAATGATTATTGATAGATGAGTCGCTAAAAATGCAAAATGTTTATTTGACCATTGAAGCACGAAATAACTGGTTAAATGAAATCAGGTTGGCACATTCGAAAGCGAATTATCTCACAGAATATGCACACGTACGTAGCACACGATGCAGAAATACATAAACTACTCATGCAAGTTTCTCGTTTTTAACAACGTTACTACTATGCAAATAATAAATCGAGTAGAAACACAGCATTTCAACGAGCAAATTAAAAATGTATAATAAACGCTTTTTGGGTGGCCATTTCCTCCCTTTTGTCTATCCGGACGTTTTTGTCAAACAAATCCAACCACCTGACGTAATATGTCCCACCTATCTATATCGGCACCATCAAAAGGTGCTTTCAAAAGAGTATACTTTAACAAATCACATTTTCTCTTTTAGCAAAAACTTGATTAGTATACGTATCCGTACGTTTCCGGAGTCAATAATGTTTTTAATTAATAGTGGTTCGATTTATCCGCAGCTTTAATGCCGTTTTTATATTGTAAATGTGGACTTACAGGTGGTTATGTAATGCAATTTGATTGTTACGCAGGATAAATCGTGTATCTGCAATTAGTATTTTGTTTTGGACTGCCCGACAGCATGATTAAGCATTATGGTATGATGTAGTCCGTATTCCGGAAAACAGTAATTTTAACGTATTTCTAAAGACCTGCGTAATCACCTTTTGGTTATGCCCGTTTTTCTCCGTACCCGGATATTTTATGATACAAATACTGCAAATGCAGTTTAAGCCTACGCCGTTCCAGAAAATTGCGCGTTGTTTAAGATAAAAGTTGTGTAATACATTTATCCTTCCTCTTAAAAGAGCTTACTTTTATCTCGTTCGCAGTCCTGAACTATCCCACATTTGAGATTTAGCCTGGGAATATGGAGTTATATGAAAATTAGTCATATGTCTGACTGTCGGGAGCATCCAATATTACACAGTGAAAATACGCAGCACAAAATAACCCCACACTGATTTGAAAGTCAAAAAATACAACCATTACGTAGACGTAATGAAAGCAAAACGAAGTTTAATGTTTCAGTTGCTACATCGCTCTAGTCGATGAAATAACGATGCTTCAACAAGGACGGTCTTTTACACTGCTACTCTTGGAAAATGTAGACGTCGTGTTAAGAGCGTGGACTTGAGAGAAACATCAGTACCCTCCACCTTGTGTGTATTCAGGTGCGACTGGATTTGAAGAGGCTGGAGAGGGCAGCCTCTTCACCACGTGGTAGGTAATGTCTGACCTGAGGACAGCAGCGCCACATACCTGGGAAACTTACTTGACCTTCAACGTGTGTTGTCGTCTCTTTCATCGACAATGGCTGTTAGGGCGCGCGTCTGCTGTCTTACCACAGTTGACACCCAACACAGTCTTAGTCCTCCTAAATAGCCTCAATATAGAGAACGGCAACGCAAAAAGCCATCGAAGGTTGCTGATATCTCACTCAAAGCAGGGAGATTGATGTTCGACTGGCATAAACACAAGTGTGTTCAGAATTGTCTGACAGACTGAAAACTTTAGTTATAATGTTTGACGCGTGGCTGCCGTTTCTTTACTCAGGGGCAGTCAATTCGCGGCCGCTGAGGAGGATATATGTCTTTAAATGAATATCAGTCTTAAAATCCGATGTTAATTAGAAAAGTTGCTGCAGTCGACATGTATCGATCGCCGTTCCAAGTTAGGCAAATCAATTGAGAAATTGCAGACAGGCAAAAAAGGATTTCGTACAGAACGTGACTTCTTTGTGTCGACCCCAACATTTTTTGCACGACATTTAGTTTAGTATAATAAAGCTTTGCTGACTTTTGAGTTGCATCATTTATAAGCGTAAGTCTTTGGGTAAATCAAAAAAATTGTCCATTTTATCACAGCCTCGTTTTTACATCGTTCATGCGAACTTTTGCAAGAGCGATCAATGGCAAAATTTCTTATGTATTTGTATCATAATTCCATATGAAGTGGTAAAGAAAGTCGGGGGTTCGAATTTACGTTCTTACTGGGGAGAGGGTGAACTGTCTTGAATTTTGCAAGCTTTTTTGTTGCGTTGCCAGAAGAAGTTAATTTGATATGTAATTATCTGTCGTTTGACTTATAATATCTTCTGAGATTTTGTTCCCTTTGTAATCATGTGGAATATAAAATGATGTAGCGGATAAATAGGAGTAAATAAATAAATAAACGTAACAAAATTCTGAAGATAACGGTACCATCGACAAGGCGGCCGTAAATGTCTCCATTATTCGATGATCTTTATTTACGTAGGCCTCACAAAGCTTCATCAGATGAGGCGTCATCCTAAAATGCATTCTGGATTACAGTATCAGTTACCCCTGCCTTGCTTGACTTTGACAATTCCGAGGACGGCAGAATAAAATTAATTTTACTGTTTTTGATAATTTCACTTATTTGTCCATGAAATGTTTCGCTGCATACGCGACGTACTCCTAGCCCAGTTTAGGTTTAATTAAGTCATGTTTTGTGTAGATGTTCACCGTTACTGTTGCCTACTCATTTCACAGGCCAAAATGTCATGCGGATAGTTAATTTAAATGAAGACAGCGGAATGAGGAAAACAGTCAGCCAAAATTTTTTCTGAGCATTCCGTTATAAGGGAAAATCCGCCAGAAATGATGCGGTCAAATAACATTCCAACACAGATCACGGTCGTTGTCTATCAACGTCAATGCAACTAAAATGTCAATTTTCTATGGTGAATCGGTCGAGGACTGCAAACGAGAATACCCGACCCTGAGCTGACTTTGGGAAGATTTGACCCAAAGTCAGGAGGAGGGTAGATCAGCGCCCACTGATCGTTTTTGCGGCAGCCACTCATTCCTTCTTGTCATACTAGCTCTTTCTCGAGTGCAATGAGTGGCCGCAAAGCAGCGCATGATATGGGCAACATTGTTTTGCCGAAAAAGAAGAGGGAGACTGCCTCCAAGTATTCGTAAAATATAACGTCCTTTATGCTAAAACATTACGTTTCCGAGAGTAAGGTTTTCTGCATTTTTCTTTTAGGTAATAAGTTTACTGGGTTAAATTCGCGACATGTGAATTCGTGTGCAGATATCAGTCAGTACACTGTGCAATATGAAACAATTTGATGCCATATAATTGCCATCTACACAGTCTTCTAGGCGTGTTCAATTTAAAAACCTGGTCCCTCTATTCTGACACCTATATGTGCGTTCATGCCTAATGCTTATACTGATTTAAGCGGTCCGTGTGTATGTTGCCCAGAAATTAGCCTCGCAAACAAAACACACATTATACTGTGACTTATTGAAGTGCGACTAGGTAATTCAGAAATATTTCGCGATTTGTTATGCTGGCAATAACTGCACGTATATAAAGATATGCTTTGATATCGTTATGTCACTTGCGAACCGTCAGTTAACTGTCTCTTTGTCAAAGGAATTTTCTTTTGTTTGTCTATTCCCTTATCACGGATTGGCGTACGACATGGTGGCACAGTTTTTAGCAGTATACAGTGTGTGACCAATCTCATTAAACGTTACCCGACATTGAAAATCTTTTCGATAAGGAAGGATTATTTATGTCGTGTTGCTAGATGTATTATCATGCGGCATAATCCTATAGTATTTAGGACTCTCTTTGATGTCAGCATTTGAGTTCATTTCTATTTCATCTACTGCTTGTGTAGCACGCATTTTTCACATTGATTTTCGATGATTTCAAACATTCGAACATATTTTTTAGGAAATATGCATAACAGCATGCTTTCTTTCACTCGTATAATAGATAATCGCGTCATCTTTTTGTTATTTCCTCTAAGATGAGGTACAGTTAGACGTTAAACAAAGTTTTAATCATGAGATCCGTTACGACCGCGCAATGTCCATTCATGCAGCATCTTACCTACCTGTTTACATTGTCCGTAATGAGATGTGCTACATAAACCGCATTGATGAAAATAATTTTATGGCGTAGATTTGGCATTTTCTATAAGAAATATAGGAATATATGACTTTCTTTTTGGCGATAAATATACATCTTGTAGTCTGAAATCGCTAAAAACTAATGTTGCGACTGATGAAGCCCAAAATTATTGGGGTATTGGGAAGTGTTTTAAAAGCCTAAACGTACATTTTCTTAGGGCAGAAATTGTGAAGTTGACGTGATTTTCTATCAAACGAGTTAAATAATGCATATTTTTATACATCTTTTCTATAAAATATTTTTGAATTTATAAGACCATCGACAATAAATGTTTAAAATGCATGCTAGTTCAGTAGTCATTTTTACCGAGTAAGGACCTCACATGAGAGTAACAATAAATGCATTTAAAAGCCGCCATCCAGGAGAGTCCAAAATAACATATGATTAGGTTGCATGATAATTAATCTTACAATCCCATAAAAATAATCCTTTCCTATCGGAAGCACATGCCAGAATTTCGGCCCACATTTCCTGTGATTGGTCAAGCACTGTAGATCGAGGGAAATTTCACACACAAATAATCGAAACAGTTAAGTTTATTTCTGAATTATTGAACACTATCAACTGTCCCTACCCAACCGCCGGTTCTTGGTCACCTGAGATGCAAAGAAACCTTCTTTTGGTTAAAGCACCTTAATAAGTCCTTTAAAAAACTGAGTCATGGAATTGTTATCAACAAGGCTGCAATTTGAATCAATAGCTAAGCCCGAATCGCATTCACAGAAAAGGTTATGGTATTCTCCTCACTTGCCATGCAATAGGATTCGGTCTTGGAATCAGAAGGCAGTTATACAACAACTAGAAAACTAGGGTAAATAAGTTTTAAGGATGCGATTACATTTTTCAGTTATTATTAAATTTTTTGTTGCAACCACCTGAACGGTTGTCTGCGAGCTTCTTTAATAGGTCGCAATGTACAGCATAAGAAACGAGTCAATAATCCGAACATGAAACCTACGTATAGAATTGTTAATATTTTACAAAGCTTAGAAAACAACAGAATGCAAATTTCAACCCAAGATGCAAAAAACATGGAGTGGATAATGTTTGTCATTTTAGCTTTGATTGACTTTCACCGTAATCACTTTCTTCCTACATTACTTATCCATATGCGAGAGCCTTCGGCGTTCCCTACTGAGCTACAAACGACAACAGGACGATAACACCTATGATGCCAACTACAAAATAGATGTTGTTCACTACAGCATCTGAAAGGTAAATTAATCCGCTAATCAGCTAATCAGCTAAACAACTAAAAGAACTCATTTGGACTTCAACTAACCTTATTCAGGGAGTTGGGGGAGAATAAGTGGCGACGATTTGGGACGAAAACGCCGATTTTAACGGAAATTTCAGGTCGCAGTGGAAAATCAGAATTACATCAACGCCGGTCGGCAGGCTAAGGAGGAATGACTCTGGCATGGGAAAATCGGGCACTCTTGTTATTATTGTAATGAATTCTACGACACACCGGGTTGGTAAAGCAGTTCGTGGCGTTGAAAATTCGGTTTCTTTGGCAGACCGAAACGGTGACCCACATAGGTGGGCACTAACGCCGAACCGCCAAAAAACTTGGGCCGTTAAACGTCAAGAAGCAGAACGGTGACGACTGCATGATTTTCGGGATGCACGACACAAGAGCCGGAGTACCAAAGACGCAATCTCGCCCACCGCGTTGCCTTTGTCATCCGAAATTAATTGGCTTGGCGTGAAACGTCGGGCTGGATGTACATATTTACACATCTGTCAAACTTTTCGCAAAAATAAATTTCTTGAAAACATCAAGACACATTTGAACCATATGGCGGAGTGTTTTGAACATTTAGTCGAAGTAGCATTCTGGAAGAAGATAGCGGCAAATGCAGCGTTTATTTCTGGGTTATCGTTCGACGTCTGTCGGCCAATTCTAACGCCGAGGCGTTGTTCACCTGGGGCTCGATCTCGCTAACCGCCGGATCAGAGGCTCGTTCTCCCGCGTACATCCTCAGGTGTTTCATGCATAGGTGTTGGAGATGAGTGTCTGAAAACAGCTAATAACTTATAAATTGCATTAAAATATCCCTTATCTATATCGGTAATGGTATGTTGCCTATACTACGCGTCGCTGTGCGGAGACTGGCTGGCCGAGAAAGAAATCAGCAAGCCACAACTCAACGCATGATTAACGTAACGCGATCAGTAAGCGCTCCTGTATTACCATTTTAAACATTTTTGGCTGTCGCTCTCGAAGAAATATCTTAAAGACCTTATCCGATGTTTTGTTGTCTCATGGAGGGAATGAGCACGCGACGGGGAAGTTCTCAGTGTTTCTAACCACCCAACGATTTATTCTCGATTCGTTGGTAATAAAGCCGGCGGACAAGCAATTTATTAAGACGATAAATCGTAACCTTCCGCTTGGAAAATGCAACACCTGTGAGGGTATTAGAAAGCAAAGACTAAACTTTGAGGTGAATACTATAAAGTAGAACTTAAGAAGGTCTGCAGTATTTTACGAACAGTAAAATATCATTCAGCAAATAGAACGTACACCCCATACGAATGAAATAAAGTTCAGGCTCAGTTTTCCCTAAATTATATAAAGTAAAGATGCCGACAGGGAAAGATTGTGCGGAACTATCATTTATCTAATTAAAGTCGGATAAATTGAGAATGGAAAAGGGAAAAAGGGACCAAATAATCAGGAATATCCGCGACCAAAACTTGTATCCATGGCGAATGTCAACAAAAAATAAAACCATGCCCAATGCAAATCAATGCGATAATAGAAGTCTCGGTTAATTCGTACTGTATGTAGGCTGTCACTTATGTCTACAAAATTATTCTCCTGACTATCCCCGATATGTAACGAGTCTTCACAAACAATTACACGCATAAGCCTGGATAAGAATTTCAGGTGAAAGGGCCATTAGGTGGACAAACCTGATATTAAAAATTCTTACGGCCTGAACCCGAAAGTTATGGTGAAAATTTGCTCCTAAATACTGTGTTCTGCCTCACTCGGTCAAGTTAAAATAGCAAGTGTGTTGAGTAAAGTACGGGCAGATTTGGCGCATGTCAGCGCACGAGCCCTTCTCGCGCAATGGCCTTTTTACAATGTAAAACCCAAAAGCAATATACTGTGAGCGGAAATATGACGGGTGAACTGTCCGCTCATACGTTTTTTAAATCCCCGAGAAGCTGTCCAAAAACAGTTTTATTGGACCTACATACAAGTATGCATTTAAGGTATAATAGCGAAAAATGCCCGAAAAACGTCGACAAGCGAGCAAGACACGTTTATGTGGAAATCATCTATGTTGAACTGGAGCCTATCCATATGTAAAACTTCCTTTTTAGGCGCGATCCAGGATGAACTGTAGGTGCGCTAGTTCATGTAATGTTAACCAAAATTCTCAAACGTATTTTTGTTTAAAAAAAACTACTCATGTGACGTCATAAAATTATCCGCCATGCAGAATAACTCTATTATAGTGCATACGCATTGGGATACCGGCTTTTAAACGAACTTCTTTCTGATCCTCATGTGACAAGTAAACTCTGTAGAGTGACTAATCATAAAACTGACATGTAACTCCCAGATATTCACTGCCCATGCCAATTTAACAAGGTTAAATAAAAATGCATAAAACTATTGATTTTGAACCTCTTTGGCAAAAAACATTTCTTCATTTGTTTGAATCTACAATGAATAGAATAAATTTGTTTTAAAAAAGTGTATCAAAACGTTCATCGTTTCTAAAATACATAACGCATATTTTTCGCATGCAAAATGCATCGTGAGAGGCATCATATCGAGCTTATGAAATTTAGCAGAGGATTTCAGCCAAAGTGTAAACTTGAGAAGCCATATAACTAAACGCAAAAAACGATGTTTTACTAACTCTTAAAAATTGCATATTTCGTTATTTTTTGAAAACAAAGGGTATCTTCATTAAATTATAGATTTAGACTAAAAAGAAACAATTGTCCATTAAACAAGTAAAACAACGAATAGCTATGCATGTTTTTCATGAAATATAATTGGATATTTAAAGGCATTTAACATCAGGGAAACCGTGCATGTTAAATAAGTAGTCATGTTTACGAAGTCTTCTTTTTTCATTCGACCAGAAAGAGATTGTTTCAAAAGTCGGCACCACGAAGTGACTGAATTATAATAGACAAATGCTGCAGGATAACACTCCAAGTGAGGATATTATTCGGTTTTCAAAAAGTTTCTAATTGTGCAATTTTTAATACCGCGAAATGGCCCTTCATAATTCCTCATTCCCCTATGTTAATCAGTATGATCTTTATAGATAACATTACGGCTTAAATTCGCTGCTAATTTTCATGAAGTACATATGGTCATTTCTTAATGCCACTTATCACGACTTGTAGTTTTTAAGCCCGGAATGCAAGCGTAATTACGTTGTGCTCAAAATTTTCTGGAATTGAAATAGTCCCTGATAACCTAATAATACTCTTGCTTCGAAGAGAATTGGAATAAAAAGTACTTTTCCACCTACTTAGCAAAATAAAGTATATTTTTATGCATGCTTTCCATATGAGATGAGTGAGTTTTTACGGGCATCGAAAATCAATAAAAAATGCAAACTACATAAACAGTCATTTCTTACAGAGTATGGTTTTTGCATGCAGCCGGTAAGAGGTTCGTTTGAAAACCGGCATCCAAAGGTAACTGCATTATTGTAGAATTATACTACATGGTGATCAGTTATGCCAAACTGTTTAATTAATATTTTCGATGCAAAAACACTCTTAGGAAATTCGACTGACATTTTATGCGTTAGCAAACCTGCTGCACATCTGATATGTGTAAACAACCACGTGGTGAAATATGCAGCTACAATGTTTTGCAACTGCGGCAAGTTTCAGAAGGCAGAGGAATTATAAACAGCTATGTTAAGAAATGTATGTTTTACTTTTATCTTTTCATTGGATTATGTTAATTTGTCTCAAAATGTTATTAATTCTACCATCAAAATTCATCGTTCCTTTCGGCAAGAATGAGAACTTTTGCTAGTTCCCGTGGCATTTTAAACATGTCCTTTTAGAATTGGCAAGCAATTATGTTAGCTTTGCGAAAGAAACTGTACCATCCTTCATACGCCTTGCGAATTATCTTGAGACTGAAATGCTAGGCAGACAATCTGAATCACAAATACGGTCTTGTGAGTCCCTCCATATTTTATATGCAGGAAAATATTTAATTTGTAAGTAAAGATCATTCGACCTTTTGAAACGGCGATGCCTATCCTGTGTTTCAAAATAATATAGCTAAGAGACAGCGACTTGTGAACTACTGTGAGTAACCGATCACATGACCTGTAGGCAAAAACTCTGAAATTCTTTTTTGCGTTGGTAGGATTACTAAGGTGGGGGATTAATATTGATTATTGTGCGACACAATCGTAAAAATAATTTGGACACGGTAGGATGTTGGCTTTTAAATACACTTTTGTGACCTTCTATGGGAACCGCGCTCGGTAGGAAATGACCATTAATTAGCATGTTTGGTTAACGTTTATTTTCGATAGCCATATAAAGATAAAATGTATTTTAAAGAACATTTGGAAGAAAAATGTGCTTTTATTGCCTTGAAGAAAATGACGTTGTCTTTACATGATATGCTCAAAGATTTTGGCTTTAGATTTTTAAGAAATCTTTCCAGTTTCCATGCATTTTTGTGGCAGATCAACTGTTGCATTCATGTTTGCCCATTTTAATCAACTAGATGCATACCTTCTGTGCAAGGAACATTTTTCATTCCTCTATAGCCTTGAGAAGATGCCCTGTAGGGTTCATAGAATTGTGCAGTGCATGTGAGACAATACTGCGTACTGTACTAATAAACGCACAGGTACGATGATGTAAGATTGGGCATTGCGCGACCGTAAATAGACTCACAATCGAAAACTTTTTGAAGGCCGAAACATAACCTTTCTTCGATTGCAAATGTGAAAAAAAATTATTTTTACACATGGGAAAAATGAAAGCATATATTTCGTCCATTTTTTTATAAGAAGCATTTGCATATAAAAGGCCATCTAACATTAGTGTAAAAAGGGAATGCCAATTAATTACTCATATTTACCGGATGCGGTCAAAGGAGTGCCCTTTGTCAAGTCCGACACAATATAAGATAAGACCGCATATTAATCAATAATGCAACTTCCTCTAAATATCTCTATCAAAGCAAAAGCGAATTTCGGAAGTTGGCCTAAATTTTATGGGCTCAGTCGCTCACTGCTGGTGGTTAATAGTGATATCAAAACCTGTTTTGCAATCTCGCACACCTGAGGCAGATGACAAAGCATTGTTAGGCACACGGTGGTTGGATCGGACGCAGTGCCTAACAAAGCTTAACAGCACGTATGTATGTCACCCTCTGTCGTTTGCTCCGGCAAAATCACCATCATTACAAACAAGGGCGATGCAGGTATGGTCCCATCTCAGTGGGACTGCCATGGAAACTTGGCCTTTCGTCCTTTGAAGATCGAATTATCAAAACTTATTTAAAGTTTCGGGAATTAAGAAAGCGGTGGCAGTTTAAAGGCGCACCATATTGGCTAAATGGATGAGCATTCACTGAATACCGTTGACAATCAGTCCACAGAATTGACCTTATCCGCTATTTTCTCCTTCCGGTACACATTCACTCTCCAAGCCGGTCTGTCCTCTGTTGAATTGGGCATAGTTGACTAATTCGAATAAGCAGTCAGTCCACGCTTGAAATGAACGAACTCTTATCCCCCAAATACAATACTCTGAGACATCACATAGGGAGATAAACGACTCGGCTTCAGTATATGGGATCTCTAACTGGTACATTCATGAAATTCATGAATGAGGTCATGAGATCCAAAACATATTTCCTAGCGTCACTCTGCTGCATTGGCGACTGAGTCAGTGGACCGTAAAATAAATGAGCGCGCATATTTGGATTATCATACACACAGTGACCATATGCTCTGGGTTCAAACACTTCAGTAGCCTCGAAACTTTAGGATAGATGTTGCCTTATATAACTTCTAATGATATGAATCATTGACGGAATCATAGACTTGCAAACTCCTGACGCAGTTTCCTTGAACAAGTCTGTACGAAATTTTAAGTGTTTTATCGCTTTTTAGTCAGGAGTATTGTATTGCAAGTAAGCGGTTATTCATATCTATGCCTCTGATGCCGACCGCATGTAGATTGAATACGTTTCAAGGAAAGTGTCAATTTACTGGCTTATTCTTTGGTGTTGGAAATGTGCAGTGGCGAGTGTACAACGCTTTCATACAAAAACCTAAATGCAACATACAGCGGGCGCTCCGATTTTGGCTTTTGTTATGATTAACGCCCAAACCTACGTAGCAATACCTGTTTTTTGAAAAGGGAAAGGGAGACAAAGCGATTGTTATGAAAGCATTCCTGTCTTCTTGCAATGAAACGTGATGAAAGTCTTAAGCCTTGTGTTTGCTGCTAGCCACAAATTAAAGCAAAGACGCCTAAGGGTTTGTAGTGTACTTAGCAAAATAAGCGTCACCTCTAACCTCCGTGGTTTTCCCTCTCCGCAGGCGCTAGGTAGGCTATGTCGCTTTGCTACCTGTTTCTCTGTTTGGTCATCATAAATGTGCACAGTTCATTTAGAGTTCACATGCTCGCATATACGTCATTCCTCGCGCGGGTAACAGGAGACAAGAATGGTGTTTTGGTGCAGCCGTGTCTACTAAACTAAATTCCGGGTTCAGTGTTTATCTGAGCATGGTGTGAAAAGCTGCATATATAAAACCCAAAACAGGGCTGATGAGACATTTTCTTTCAAGTCAAGGATCATGCGTCTTCTCAGCGTTATCTTTGGAGTCCTTGTTCTCTTTGTCTTTTCGGCCGAGATTGGCAATGCTCACAGGGGGTATCGGCCACACAAGAAATGGGGAGACACTGCGGTCTACGGAGATGGATTCGGCTTCAAAATTGACGATGATTATGATGATGGTGATGACGGTGACCACGATGATCAAGATGATCAAGACGAGCACGTTAAAGATTATGAAGAGGAAGCACACACGTCAATTGAAGATGAAGAACACGGAGATGAGCAGGCTGAGGAAGCCGGAGAAGACGACGAATATGAGGATTAAGGAGGGGAATTTTCGCGCAACTGACAAATAATCACTGTTGCAAATTATTTTTAGCATCGTAAGACTACAATCTTAAATTGCTTTTGGCTTAATGCATTTAAGAAACACTAATGAAAGTTCTAAATAGACTGCAGTTTAGCTTATTATGTCCTTTTATGAAGCAGTTTAACAGCCGGGCCTTTCTCGAAGGCATATAGCAGTTGCACAGGTTTGCTAGTGTGTGCAAAATTATGAAAATAAAATCGAAAATTTAATTTCGCATATCGTGAATAAAAGCCTGCTTTCAACAATATCGGACATCCCATGATGAGGAAACTATTCCTTTGGAAAATAAGTCAATAAGGATAAGATGCGGCTATCTAGCGGTTATTAAGCCACCTGATGGACAACATACTGTTTGGATTGAGGTAAGGGTTGGGGGTTATGAGTAGGGATTATGTTTAGGGATTTGGATGGTGGGCTAGGGTTAGCGGTTAGGGTAAGGTGTTTGGGGTGAGGGGTCAAATTAGGGCAACTATTTCATAGCCATTTAAATAACAGCCTCACATTCCCAATAGCCTTTCCTTTGCATACAACTACTTGGCCTCGTTGCCTCTGCGTTGCCAGCCCCACCTGTAAGAGCCTCTATTACCACCGGTCGCGTATTACATGTGGCTAGGACATTTTACTTTATGTGGTGCAACATAAACACATCTGACCAAAATAAGATCGAAGAGTGTAGACTATGACCTCGTTGCCCGTGCGTTCCCGACCTCACTTGCTGAAGCCACTATTAGCACCGGTACCATATTACATGTGGCTGTAATTGTTTACTTCGTATTGTGAAACATAACCTCATCAGCCCTAATAAGTTTGAAGAATATAGACGCTGATGTCTTATGAAAACATGCATTGCATGTGTCCAGAAGGAAGGACAGATGGGTGAACATATTTTGAGTATACTGCAGTGAACAAGTTTAGAATTGATCCGGTTCTTTGCATAGCGTGCTCCACTCAGATGACTGTATTACAAGCAGGTGTAAGCCTCTGGGTATATAACATCTGAGGGCGAAAGAGTTAGTCACAAATAAATCAGTCGCATGGATCCTTCAGATGGTACACGATAGGCAGGCCCATTTATGCACAGACAGTTTGGACGCCTAGGAGAATAACGCAGATTGACGGAGGTCTCCGAGCAACGCGGAAACCTGGCTACCTCGAGGTTTCACAAATGACCAATTGGAAGTCAATAGCGTTTGAAGTAGGCAAAAGTGTCAAACGGACATTGGCAGTAATTAGGAGTATGTTTGGGAGCAAAAGTAAAATCGATAAAAACGTAATGACTGACGGACGCAAAAATCATGTTTTCATACTTGCAAAACGTATGCCCGTTCAAACAAATAGAATTCAACAGTAGTTTTAGAGTATCTGAAAACCAATATGCCAACTGAGAAATGCATCGCTTAAATAAGTGCTGCAGTCAGCAACCGCCTGATTTTGTGCGAAGTTAATAAGATCTGCGGATTACTTGTAAATTAAAACCTTAGCGTTTCGCTTAGCAAGAAAGGGCCAGCCAGAATGTAAATTATGCTGCTGTATTGCGTGTTTATTAAGGTTTCTGGAGTGTGTATTTCAGTAAGATAGTTGTTCATCTGCTTAGACGGAAGAATTTAAATAAAATTGTAAATTTTGTATTCACTTGGTATCAGAATAAATTAGCCTAGGTTATAATTCAAGTTTTCTCTCAAAACTCAAGGTATAAAAAGCGTCCTGGCGACATATACGGACGACTATAAACTGAAGTCATGCAACGCATTCGCATAACTATACGCTCTTTTTCGTGTTCGCCAACATCGAGCTAACACTTTAAGTCAAAAGGCTTATTAGTGTTTCATGTAGTTTGTGCAAAATATTATAATATTGGTATACAACTAACCATCCAGGAGGGCCTTGAGGAAGAAATTCTTTGGCGCTAAAACCTTACCACAAAATCCTGAGTGGCCGTATTAAGGATTATGTCTCGTTTGGCAGTGTAGGCATCTGAGAGTCGGACGTCACGACTCGACAATTAAATGGTATTCGTGTTTGGAATGTGTTTGAAACGCAGCGAAGGGATAAAAGCATTAAAAGACAAATTGAAATGCGGACGTCAAAAAGATAGAAATATTCTGATGCAGAAATAAAGGAGGCTAAAATAGTATAAGATTTTGAACAAAACCTATTAAAAAGCATTTTTATTTTACAAGAAGAATGAAAGAAAACTAAGCCTGGGGTTTAATTTATTGCCGCATTATGCAAACGATGCTCGCGATCAGGTTTCGGTTTAATATTGAATACACCCCAATGTTTATATGAGATTATTCGAGCTCTCGGTTGCGCATGCTATCTTTGGTGCGCTTCCGTTTACGTCACTGGGTGTTCAGACAGGATAAACTCATTAGATCTGTGCAATAATATACTGCGGTAAACCCCTTTGAACAGTTCTATTTCCGCGACAGTTCTGTCACTGTCCATGTTTGGCCATATCTTACTGTTCTTTAGTGTTTGTCTTATTTTCGGAAGGCGGATGGTCTCTGATAATCGCATATGTTTCGAATCTGCAGTCGCGTTCGATGGGCTTCTGTGTAGATAAGTGTGCACGTTGTTTGAAAGCGGGTATAACTTTGACTGAACCCGTCGCTCTAAGTTTATAAATACATCAGAACAGATGCAGCTTGTTTCGGGACAATCAGAGCATCTGCTTCCAGCATGAATTTCACTTATGTAACAGTACCCAAGTTCCATATCTTTTCAAAAGTACACCGATAATGCGATAAAAATAGCATAAGTCTTATTACTGATTCGGCGTATGTGGTAAGTCCAAGAGGACAAAAATAAAGACAGAAGGACTCTAAGAGTGGACACGTCCGCCGTGAACCCCACAGAGCAAGATTTAGAATCCTATTAGGCAAGCGTGCGCTGTTTTTTGAATTCAATCCTCCTTTAGCCAGTAGGATCGGATAGCGAGGCAATGTCAAGTCGGGCAAAGGTAGATGGCAAACCTGCACGGTCCATCTACGAGTATATCAAAGGTCATGGTCCTCGGCACACACATCAGATATTCGTGGAACTGCCTAAAATCTTATGAAAGTGTCATAAGAGTATCATTGAGGATTTATTGTGGCACGAGCCCGAGTTGCATATAGAATCGACTTAGGCCGCAGTTGGTAAGCTTTTTAAGCCCACATATCATGTGCGCCAAACGAGAAGCGGACACTTGTTTATAGTGCGTTTTAGAATAGGAATAATTTCGTATTTGTGGTTGTCATACGGATTGTATTGCTACATAGTCCTTAATATTTCGGACTCGAAAGGATAGCGGCTTTTAAATGAACTTTTTGAATTTCTCTTAGGGACGTTACTCGATAAAAATGACTACTTAGGTAACATGCATTTTACGAAGATTTTCGGCTGTCTTCTATCTTTAAATATATTTTTAAAAAACCATGAACGAAGATAAGCTTTCTTTTACTCGTTTGATAGCCAATAACGTTGTCTTCACATTTTATAATCATAAAAAGTGTATTAGTAATTTCTAAACAACGTGTCCGATTTCCGAATAATTTGGAACCTGATTAGTGGTTGCATAAGCGTCTTAAGATTTCAAGACCTGAGGTGCACGCGCTTTGCTTAAGAAAAATCATATAATCCCTTTTGCATTCAAAAAATATCGTATTGATTCTATAAAATTTAACAATGTATGCGGATGATGTTGTGCATTTCATGAGGAGCAATTATAAATTTACAGATACGGTGCTGTTTGAATGGGCATTTTACGGCCTTAAAAATCTCCTACTCATAAACAGTTTTAAAACGTCATTTTACACTTTGTTGATGTATAGAACATGATTTTCTGCCATACAAGTAAAACAAGGCATATTGATGTTCCTGGTTTTTATAAAGTATATTTGAATTTATAGCGTCATCAAAAGTCAATGTGAAAATAGAATGATACTTAATTACCCATTTTTACCACGTAACGTCCCTAAGAAACATTACAAAGAAGTGCATTTGAAAGCCGCTATCCTTCCGTGATCGAAATATTATAGGCTTATGTCGCACGATATTTTTTATTGCAAACACACCTAAGTAATCCATCCTAATCAAAAGCGCATTTCCGAATTTTGGCCAACATTTCATGAGATCGGTCACTCACTGTAATACACTAATATAGATTTAGTTCCTCGGAAAAAAGTCAACGGGGAAATTTGATTTGGACCTTTGAGCCAAAAGTTATATTCTTAAGCCGTCGACTGGTATTCACTGGGATAGGACAGTTTGACCGTCGTTTTCACAGTATGAACCGTAGGACCGACAGCGAGCGGACGCAGGTACAGTTACATGCTAGGGTTGAACTGCATCCATCACACTCTTTCCTCCCTCATCCTCCTTTCGTCCGCGGACAGGACCGAGGAAGGATGAATGAAGAAGGGATCGGGCGCGACGTGAGTCCGCGCCTAAGCGTATTACAATTGTCATGCATACCCATTCGCAATAGCGACCGTCGTAGCATACTTCATAGCTCTCTATTTGTCTAGTGCAATTCCCGCGTGGTCCGCAGTTAAGGGTACTTGCAGTATACACTAACAGTGCAAGTTATATCAAATATCCCAGACACCTGTTCCCACTCTATTCTATCGCTGATCGGTACAGCTGCGAGGGGTTCCAATCGCCATTTAATCCTCAGAATTCCGTGCGGGCTTTTTGGGAGTTAATCCAGTTCTAAAATCATAACATGACACCTTCTGTAGAAACTACTGTCCTAATGTGGCGTCAATTTTTGCCAATAAAAGAGTTTGGGTTCAGTACGAAAGTTGGCATGAACGTCTGCGCCAAAACATGCATTAGCTTCAGTTGGATAACCACGTATTCTTCATAACCCACCATTAGCATGCTGAATTTTGGTTAAAGGCATGCTTGGGCTAGTGACTGTGTTGTCAGTATAAATCACAGAGCAAAGCTTATGACATTTTTGATAATTTCCCTGCCGTCCTACTGTCCGTATACTTATTTCCGTCTGCTTAATATTCATTCAGCTGGTTCTCAGAGATAGCACATTTCCTTGCCTCTTTGCAGGTTTGAATAATTCAGTTGCATAGTCACACAACTCTTCAAAAAACGTCTGGATGTTTCTATGTGTCCCCCGTTTTCCCTTGACAGTCTGAAACTGAGCTAAGTACCCGACGTTCTTCGGGAATATTTCTACTGAAACAATGCTACTCAACTTACCCAAGTACTGTTTTGTTGGCGGCGATATTCGTTGTTCGTGTACAGTTGTATCTAACGCGTTGACATGTAATCACTAGGGTTTTCGAAGGCTTTGACTATCATATTTGCCCAATAAATTGAAATAAACTGAAAACTAGTCGGATAAATTCATCGGTTAGTTAGACACAACTACCTCGGGGAGAGTTGGCAGTCAGATTCATTTTCACAATTGTTTATAATCTGTTGACGAGCGCATGGAACCCCCGCGGCGGACTATGGAGTGCGCTGACGCAAAGTATATTGCAAGTGACGTTGATGGGCGGAGGCCATATCAATTTTGTCTACACTGTTTACGTTCCACGGCGGCTAAGAGTCAGTTCAACGTGATTCGAATCGTTGTTACTGGCCTATTATTAAGGCCCAAAAAGACCGCGGTAACTCTTCTCCACTCATAAGGATGCCATGAAACGCCCTCCCCCGCAAACCATAAAGGAAGGGTCATGCATAGGTCTCAAAATTTCTTAAGCGTTTTGGTGTCCTTGCACTGCAGGACACGCAAAGTGAGTTCTAGCTCTCAGATGTGCGACCGAACTGTAAGCTTGTCTACTAGAAAAACGTCATACCAGATATTTTCTGAGGTTCTCTGAGGATTTCGGCCCACCACTATGTCATTCGACTAGATTCTGTCAGTCTTCTGTATTTCCTTTGAAAGATAATATATATGGAGTTGGCGTAAACGCGCCGGAAATTGTCTTCAGATTCAGTCCGAAGGCTGGTATGAATGTTTGAGCTCGCACCCCCACCTTCGATGGAATGACCACTTTGTCATGCAAAGTCAATAAAACGATAAAGCTCTTGTTCTGGGTCTTAATTGTAAAAGTTTTGGTCAAACAATACTTATATGCTACAAACTGTCTGTAGGCAGTCTGCGTGTACTGCGCGATTATCCCGCCGCATCTGTCGGAGGTTCTCTGAAATATTTCCGCTAAATTTCGAGTGGAACGTTAATCTGTTTGCGCAGAAGAATTTGTATCTGTTTCAACATTAGTTTCTGTAAAAAGTAAAATATGAACTTACGCCATTTGAGCGCCAGTAAGGAGATTCAGCAACTAACGCTGCTTACTTAGACTTGATGGACTAGGTTTTAGACGAATTATTAAAAAACCTGCCCGAACCCCTATTAATTAACTGAGGCTGATGGTAATAAGACAGATTTCAGATTAATTGCCTGCTAAGTCCTGCCTGGGCAGTCAGCTTACTGTATCAGAATTGACTAAAACCAAAAGCTGCAGCAGATTTGGGGGGTAAATTGACACATATACGAGTTAAAATCCAACCGAGGACACCAAACCTTTCACAATGTTGCGCAAGGCTGTCCATTAATGGGTCCAAGTGATGGTCGAAACAGATCGCTCTCTTGTTTGCCGATGTCGGCAATGCCTAGCGTCCATTAAATGGCACTCAGCTCTGCATTCTGGCTCTTCGAACCTAGGTGGTGCAAAACGGCCACATTTCGCCAAATGCCTCGACCGGTGGGCTAAACCACGTTTAGGGTGCTCGACGTTAGGTGCCCGCATAGGGGGTAACTCGGCTTCCCTTCCGATCCTACTTCAAGCCCTCCGTCCACCAGGTTCATCCCATATCCTCCTCGCATCATCCCCTCCATGGCTTCGTTTCCACCTCCCATCTGCCATTCCCCCAACTCCTTTTCCCTCCCTGAACAGAATTCGTCAGCTTGACAGACCATCGTTAGCTCAAAGAGGGGAAGTGTATTCGATGTTGTGTCTGCTCTACACACTTGATGTCTGCTCGCCTACCTCCCTCTAACGCTCTTAACCACCATATTGTGGGGATTCATTGAACAATGTGTCCCTACCTCGAGTATGACTTCTTCCTGCTCCCGCCCCTCCGCAACCTTCCCAATTTCCCTTTCTTTCCTTAATCCACTCCACCTCACACATTTCGTCCTCTACTCTCTCTAATTTACTCTTTTCCTTATTTTCGAAAGTTCGTTGGCAGGAGCGAAATGCAGTTACGTAGGCGGCCAAAGCTTATCACGTCTTTCTCTTACTAGACCAATTATTGACCCCTAGTGGATCTCCAAAGTCGACCTGGGCGAATACGCAATCATATTCAGAAACAACAGAATTGGAAAAGATGTCCCTGACAAAGGCTGGGCTCAAAACATCTGCTCGCAGAGGATGCATTGCAGACTGCAATACTCAAACCGACAGCTACAATCCTTGTTCCCAAACCCTTCGACCAACCCTATAGACTATTTGAGAAAGCCGTCCACTCTAGAGACCTGCATTGTTTGTTCGCTTATAAAAATCCATACAGTAGCTGTTTAAAACGGAGACTGACCGTGTTCTTAAGGAACCAGTGTTCTGCGAGATAGGCATTGCTGTTCTCAAAGAGATTCAGTTCTCCGAACCAGGCAAACGTGAGAATGCAGTTGCCAGGTACACTTTCTTCTGGAACGTGCTCCTTCCATAACAGAGCAATGAGACCCG
Source organism: Spirometra erinaceieuropaei (assembly GCA_902702965.1). Lineage (NCBI taxonomy): Eukaryota > Metazoa > Platyhelminthes > Cestoda > Diphyllobothriidea > Diphyllobothriidae > Spirometra > Spirometra erinaceieuropaei. Next base: position 250,228 of record CACRXP010000042.1, on the reverse strand, counting down.
GGCATCACTTTTGCCATCTGGAATGACATCGTAGGAACGACATCGATGACTGCCCTGTCAGTCGCAGGAATTCGGCAAAAACCTTCGCCTACATTTTCGGCAGGCGAATTCGTTATCATTATTAGCGTCTTCGCCCAACCTACTATGGTTAGCTGTGGCGAGCTAAAGAACGAATTATAAGAAGACCATCAATCCCTCCTGAAGCCTGTGCCGAATGTGGACAAGTTGATTTTAATTAGTGGATTTAACGCCCCCGTCGTTACAGACCCTGCAGCCTGGAGGGGATTGCTGGGTACCTATGGCTTCAACGGCTTCAATGACAGTAGCATGCTCCTTCTACGAACCCGCTCAGAACACCGCCTTATTCTGACCGACACCTACCGCATTCCGACAGAGGAGACCGCAATCTGGATGCATCCGCGGTCGCGACAGTTGCACCTGCGGAAATATGTCCTCGTGCCGAGGCGGTACCAGCAGGACATATTGGTGGCAAAAGTGCTCCCGATTGTCGAAAGGTGAAGCGACCATCGTCTCGTCATCTCTAAGATGAGGATCCATCTACAGCCACACAGTAGACTTTAAGATAAATGACCACAAGGTACGTTATTTATTGTTTTTGAATTAGCTTGCCCACAATCTCCACTTCACAGGGGAACTTTCCCAGAGGCTGTCCAACCTTCCACTCGTCTTTGACGAGGACGCCGCCGTAAAGGACATATTGTACGAACTTTAAAATGTGCAAGTCAACGCGTAGTTGTTCAAATTTCAAAGTTTGCTGACTTCCGAAATTTCGAAATTCCGAAGGACATTTGGCTGAAGTCCAATATGAATTTTTCGCAGAAAGTATAAAAGGTAAACAGCACTGCCTAAGTTTTATTGCGAACTGTAAAAAATAACATATGGCGAAGCAGTGTGAACGCGCTTATTTAACACATGCAATATGTTGAAGAGAAAGTGCGGACTTTTACAACCGAACGGAAGCCAGAGAACTGCGATGTCGTTTGGCAGTCGGGAGAAACAAAGGACATGGCATCAAATTAAATTGTCTGTCTGCAGTTTTCTGACTGTCTGATACAGTTAGTGACCTATATGATGAAATGCGTCGAAATTTACGAATGATTGCCAGTCACTCGCAAAACGACAGCATTTCATGAGTCCGATTTCTATGTTAATTAAGTGCAAGTTTAAAAGAATTTAAAACAAAAAAGAAACATTACCGGCAGGGTTGTGTTTTTTAGAAAATCCTATTTGTTTTGAAAAGCGTAATATCCCGAAAATGTGAAAAATGCTTCTAATTAAGTAGAGTTCGTTTGTTGATGCATAGAATGTATTCTCATACCAAAAACGTGGTAAATATGAAACTATACATAATATAACGTATAAGAACAATGTTTTAGTGAACTTCACGTCTAAATATCGTCTAATACGTAGTGTGACGTCATAAAGGACGGCTTTTTAAATGCCTGCATTCTGGGTGTGGATTTCGAAACAGTTTTTCCGTGTTTCATAACCTACTCTACATTTTATAGTAAAATCTGACGTGTTTCAATATGGGAAGCTGGATTTTGCTTGATTTTGCCATTGAGGACGTCGTACGATCAAAAGTTTTCATAAGGCAGCATGCCATAATGCCGGTTGGTGTCTAATAAATTTGAGTAGAATTGACGGGCGTGATCGTAAACATACCATTTTGTGTTAATAGAGAAAACAATTCTTCCGTTAAATTATTTTATACGTTTCTTCGTTTTTGATTACGTTGGGTTTTAAGATCAGCCTCGAAATATTTATGAATACTTCATGATTTTCAGTGTTTTCACCCGATCTTACATAAAGGTAGATTCTGAATTACCTATCAGTTAAAAAATCTAAATTAAGATTGTTCTTGATGAAATCTACCGAATTAGTGAATTTGTAGACGCTCTTTTTCACGGAGATGGGCGTTGGAGTCACATTTGAAAACTCATTCAAACATCAAACTTCATTTTCGAGAAAAAATGTCTGTCCACAACAAAAATCAGCAACTAATATGTATTTGATCAATAAAAAAAATTTCCTTAATAAATTACCTTTTCAAAAAGTGCTGTATTACTGCATTTGTTTGGCAGATATCTGTGTACTTTGCCTTTTTCGACAGTGGGGCCAAGTAAAATTTGACACTGTTGGCTGTTTCTTTCGCGTTCCTTAGAAATACTTAGAACGCGTGAACGTAAGAACATGCCTTTTTATATATATTGAGGCCATTTCCACTGTTTTTGCTCGCTTTTAGACTCCGCTTTTCAATTATGAATGCACGGCAGAGCGCCCATATAAATACTGATGTTTTACTGAAACTATTGATGCCTTGCTCGCCCTATTTCTGAATAAGATATGCACAGAAGCTAAACTACACGAAAATTACTGTATCAAGGTTAAAGCCGGAAATAACTATGCCGTGGTGACTATCTAAGCGATGTCAGGTAGAATTTTCCAATCGGCAAAAAAATTTCAGCCCACTTAAACGAAGGGATCTCTATTTTCGTTATTATTGTACTTTAGGGCACCAAATATCACAGATCTGCTAAGTTGACATTAAGGAATTGATAAAACCTCTATTTTCCTAAAATAGCCTTATGGTAGCAGGTTGATAACAATGGTTAGCATTAAACATGAAATAAAATTTCTGGTCCGGCTTAATCTGTTTATTAAAACTTTCGAGGTTACATTACTATCCTTTCAATGAAAAAGTCGTTCAGATGCGTAATTAGAGTCTAGGACATGTATTAGCATAAGCCATTGCACAAATTTATTCTAACGTCTATTGTCGCTAAAATTCACCGATATTTTACTTCATATAATTACGTAAACATAGTTTCGGCACAAAAAGGGACGTTTCATTGAAGAACGTGGGTGCGCAACGTCCATAAATTCTCTATTCAGTTTTCGTTATCAGATTTCATGAGATAGGTCGCGTAATGTATATCTGATACGAGTGATGCGACTAGCCACTGAACATAAACCAACCGAGCTACCGCATATTCATCGCAAATGTCCAGTAGGAACGACTTATATGGCTTCATGGATAGGATATGGAAATTTGATCACCCCGTCCAAATACAAAAAGGTACACCTGAGCAGAATTTCAGGAAGCGTAAAATATTACCCTGATTTAAGTCCAACAAAGACCAATAAATATAAGTAAACCCTTGGCCTAATACGTAGAGGCCTTACGAATGACGAAGGTTTCGAATACGTAGAGACCTACCTTTGCCCTTCGGGAGGCCTCTACGTATTCGCAAACCTTCGCCCTTGGCCATAGCCCGAAGCCGAACTTTGAAGTCAACAAAAAATAACACTGCTCGCTATAAATTTCCTATCTAAAATTTAGGGTTTGCCACCTGAATTTAACTAACTGTTTGTCATTGAATTCTGACACTTGACCGTATATCAAGACTCACTCTACACATTTTTACGTTCTGCACAATAACTGTAATCGTGTTCTTGAACGAAGTCATTCTTTTAAATACGATTAATTTTTTAAATCTACTACTAATTAATGCTCTGTGGAAAGCGCACTTGAGGAGCCTCACGATGCCGTATCACCATATAAACTCGTATTTAAACCCACGAGGCAGTTTTATTATAAGATGTTACAGGCAAAATCGCTCACAAAAGAAAATCCTTAGGTTGCGGTTTCGATTTCACACTCGAACACGCTTTTAGATACAGTCGACCAATAACGGTTATGAAGACGAAAACATAACAAATTCAAGTTTTTTATAGTAATTTCGAAATTTCTCTAACATTCGTTCACATCATATGGTAACAGGTCTGTTCGTGTCTGTCCAATCTCCGATTTTTTTCAGGCCTCAGTCACCTCTAGGCATTCTTTAACGAGATTGAGCTTCGTTCGGAGTCAGCTATGAGTTTTTATTCAGACATTAACGTCACGTAACCATACAAACCTACGGACAGACCTAAGTTTAATCCATCAACAATTTCCTCGTCCTTGGAGAATAGTAGTTAAAACCAACTAAACCTCTCAAAATCACTCATCCGTGCCAATTTTCGCAGATGCTGAAACATAATTTCATTGAGTATAATGTCTAATAGCATTTGGCCAAGTCCATTTCTGGGATTTTTAAATGTCAAACAGTACCATTTAATCCACGGAGAACTAAGATATCCTACAATGATCATGTTTGGCTTTCAAATGCCCAGTAATCAACGTTTTATCTTTATCGGTAGCTTAGCTTGGAGATCTAAAATTCACGGCGACATATTCGGTTTTATTAACCAAAAAATGATACTGTACACCTATCTGGACATTTAGTTCGGTCTCCTTTAAGCACCTGATAACCAAATAACTGTATTTGGTAGTCGATAACATTTGAGGCGAGCGACTTTTCAGTTAATGGTTTAACATCAGGTCAACGTTCGATTACAGTTATCCTGAATTCTTTCAGTACGCTCCAGAGCTTTTGCGTACTTCCATAAAAGAACCTAGTTTTATGTAGATGTTTGCATCATATTAGTTGTCCGGCCGTGCGGCTTCCGTAAGAATGCCAGACATCCCCCTCTGAAGGCACATTTGTCGCCGAAAATCCGCTTTTTTAATGCTACTAGTCCCTTTTCCGTTGTTATTTTAAGGTCGCCACCTTTATCTTTAGCAATATTTACTTAATTTGTTTTGTGCTAAATAATCCGGTTAAACAAAGTCCTATGTGGTTGTGTCCTTTTCTTTCGGTCCATTTGAGTTATATGCCCATCAAACGTTTTCTTTCGAAAACTTCTAATAAAGGCCTTGAATCCATATTCGGAAGGGTTCTTTTGCCTTTACCATTTATTGGGAAATGTTTTGGATCGGTAATTGCTGCGTTCCCTTTTATTATGTCACCTTGCCACACTTGCACGGCGTTAGCGCTATTGGGATGAAGATCAGTTAGATTTGTCAAAGATATTGCCGTGGTTTCAGAATCGACAATAAGTAAGTTGGGACTTTCATTAACGTCACTATGACAGTCCGTACTTAAGTGGACTTTCAAGTGATAGGAGCAGCCCGAGGAGAGCGTTTGCTTTTCGACATTTGTAAGAACACAAAGTCATGTCATGACCTCACGTTCGGGTCATGCGTCGGTCAATCGGCAACATCTCCATTGCAAATAATAAGCACTGATTCCATATTCCAGCAAACGGTTACGGTTAAAAACGCGTGCTTAAATGGAGCACTGCCAAACATGCGATATTCCTAAGAAAGCTGAAAAAATGCACAAGAGAGATGTTCTTGTCAGTAGAATAGCAGTGAATCAGTCTGTGCCCACTACGGATCGTCATCCTGTCGACAGAACCTCACTATATGAAAATGTCAATGTGTGAATCCGCTCGCTGATATAGTTAGTGACCAGTTACCGAGGGAACTTAATTTGTTTTATCGCGTAAAAAGCTCTCATAATTTTTTTATTTTCTAGCTGCTCGAGTTTTAACCGCGCGATACATGGGCACATAACAATTATGACTAATATTTCAAAGAAACATAGATATCAAGATTATCAGAAGGAAATACTGACTATCAGCATTGCGAATGTTAAAGCACTTACGTGATCTTAGAGCGACCAATATGGACGTCAATGGAGAGTTAAGAAGACCAACCATCTAGCCCACTGACTTCAGGGCTACTTATTTTTGAGAGTAGATAGACTTTATGATGTTAGGATTCTTAGGGCACAGTGTCCATTAATGCCGTTATTATGTACGGCTTCAATAGAGATCGAATGCGAAGTGAGTTAGGCAGCTCAGTTTCCATGTAGGCGGCTACCTTATGTCAGCGCTTACCTCACCTGTCGGCATATATTCAATTCTGTCTATAAATACTATCTTCCATTGTCAGTGATCTTACATAATGTATGTGATTAACGTAAGCAGGAAAATACAAATAAGAAAACAGGAGTCATGGTTTGTAGATTGAAAGTTACTCTCACGGAATATGTATCATATAGGCGATTCAACGAACTTTAGGAGAGCCGTTTTTATTTTAAAAATGAAATGAGGCTTATCACATGTAGCAAGGTACTTAATACATCAGTGTTCGAAAATGCTACATTTTGCAGTCATCGCATACATCTTGTTCTACAGCAGAATTCAAAATATTTATTTAAGTACACTTCTCATGAATTTCTATAAATTATCTCAATTTTTTATGACGCTCACGTGCCTTTGTCCCTTACTTATATTGACATCCGGTGCAGGTCCGTTTATGATTACTAAAAGTTCAAAGCAAGTAGCTTTCAGTCAAAATAGTTTGGCAAAATCCATCTTACGTTTAAAACTCTTTTACAAACTATGTTTGCCGAATTTTCACGAATCTGCAGAAGTACAACATGTGTCCACTGAGATCTTCTTAAATAAGGCATTTGCACTCGATTCATTCCTATGCATGGCGTCTATAATTTGATGCAACTTGCTTGACATGTTTGATGTAATATTTGAGATGTACATGCTTGAGCACACAGTGAGTGTTCGATCTCGGGAAGTCTTGGCTGAAATTATGTAATTTGTTTTTGATTAAAAAGGAGAACTTAAGGGGAAATTGTAATGTAAATTAGCTTGCGGCCCAATCCTATAATTTTGCGGACTCGTCAAAATGCCGAACACTGAATCTATTGCTACCCGGCCAGTAGAAACCGCACTCGCTTATAAATGAGTTCCTAATTAGCACGTGTTTTTCACATTTATTTTCAAAGGACCTAAATATTCAAATATATTTTATGAAAACTTAAGTAGAAATTCCATTTATTTTGACTCGTTTCGTAGAAATCCACGTTGGCTTTTCGCCTGCTACTCGAAGAAAGGATAAAATTGGGTTTTGAAAAAGTTTCTCAATTACCGACAACAAACCAGAGTCTGGAAGACAAGAAACGCGAATTTCACATTCCAGAAAACGTACTAGAGACCACTTTATGAAGAATACATTGCCATCGGTATCAGAGTTCGCCAGTGATTCTTTCCACAAAAGCATGTGCCGGAGGGCTGTTAGATTTACGTTTTAATCTAAATAGATAACTTCTCAAACCACGACATTTAGCTCGAGGGGGAAAATTCAAAGCATGTGTGATGTACTATAGTGGGCTATCGGTGAAATATACTGAGGTTGAAGTCTCCAGAACTTAGATTGTTCGCTCTTTTCACACCAATTTGCCAATAAATAACCAATGGTGGTGAGCATGTTTGATTTAAATCTCAAAATTAGAAAGTTTTTAAACCTGGATATGCACTGTCTTGTTAAGTAAAATATAAGGACATTGTGTTTTCAAAATTGAAAAAAAGAAGGCATATTTCATAGCTGCTTTCTGTCAAATATATTAAAAGTTAAAAGACTATCGAAAGTCCATTGGAAAAATTCATGTCAACTAATTAGTCATCTTTACCCATTTCGGTTTCTGTTGGTGGTCAAAAAGGAGTGCATCCAAAAGAACGCATCCTGTTGATTTTGAAGTGTTGAAGGATTCTGTTGCCTGCTAATTGGCAGGATAACCGTACCTAAGTGATCCTTCCCAATCTAAAACGCAATTAAGAAATTTGGCTAACATTTCATGGGATCGGTTACGTACTTTATGTAATTTTTACAATACCTGCGAGTATGTATCTAGTCTTGTCAACATGCAATTTTCTCATATAAATTTTAAAAGTAACCCCTTATCAGAAAAGTCATCTGTTCTGAAAAAAAGACTTGACTGCGCATATAACTGGGCATTTTGCTGTTATTCTTTTTAATAAATTGCAAGAAAAAGCAAGCCGGGGAATCATCCCAAAGTAGATGCGATCAAGCTGAGACTAGACGCAGTGAGGGTTCTTGTCTCCATTGGATTTCTTGGATGCCCTGCCTGCGGGCTTAGTCGATTTTCCCACCGTGGACGATTTTATAAGGAAGTATGGTCATCACACTCGTATGTACAGCCAGACCTTCAGAACTCAGAGTATTTAATTAACCGTACTTTCCTTCCTGAGTATTAAAAATCCCGAAGTTAAACAGCATTTGCTTATGTTCCAACAATAACTTTCGTCGAGTTCACATTTCCTCTCCGACCACCTTGCTACTGGAAAACACCTTTACTTTGAAAACCATTTGAATGTTGCTTTTTTCGTAAAATAGTACACCGGCTTAAAAAAATTAGGAGTAAAATTTTGATTGGGATTCAGTTGCTATGAATAAATAAGCTGATTCGAACATAATTTTGCTGGTCTCGTTTCGCCAATTAACTGGATGGACAAATTTTAAGTGGTTTTCGTATAGTGTCTTGCTGCAGATGACACGCAATTCACTATAAATTGTGATTAACGATGTTTTGCTAGGCGCGTAGGGTGTCCGCATACGTGTGAAAATTGACACAAGTTCATTTTACGTTCATAAAAGGCATGCCCTGCCGATGGGTCCTGACTAAGTTGCAAAAGCACGCAGTTCTTTGCAGCAATAACCATCTGAGATGCGGTCTAACGCAGAGTAAATAATCTACTTTCTGTTTTGACCATACTCAGTCAAATTCCTGCATCATGTTATCATGACTTATGTGCGGAAATTTTTCTCGGTCAGATTTTTTTGAGTCAGATCTACAGATTCTGCAAAATCTCATAATGTTAACTATTGGTTTGAGCCCCTAAGCTAAGATTTTTGACTATATCGTAGCCTTAGACCTGTATTTCGTCCCAATTCGTCTAAAAGATTTCTCATATTGACCCAACTGTGAAAAACTCGGCGCCTCGGTGGGATTTAAACCCACGCAGTAAGGGAAAGGCTTGAGCGCAGCCAACGCTCTAATAACAGTAAGGTCAATATGAATTATTCAAAATATGCCAAAATACCTATGACTTAAGTAAGCTTGGTAGTCATCTGGTTAGGTGAATTATTAAGTAAATCCTGCTTGGGCAGTCAACATACTGTATCAGATTTGGTGGATTCCAGACGTTGCAGTAGGTTGGGCGGGTAACTTGACCCAAATGTGATTAAATTCGCGTCGTCCGGCAGGACCTCGTAGCTCGGTGGTTAGAGCGTTGGCTGTACTAAAGCCTTCCCCCTTACTGCGTGGGTTCGAATCCCACCGAGGCGCCGAGTTTTTCATAGTTGGGTCAATATGAATTATTCAAAATCTGTCAAAATACCTATAAAAATATTTTGCATTTTGGACTGATCCGACAAATTATGTCCGTTTAACCCCTCCCCTTAAGTACTATGTGTGTTATCAATTGCAAAAAACCCAGATAGTCGGTGAAATTCATGAACACAACTGAAACTACATAGTCAGTTTTTTAGGCCTTCACATTCGACTTCCCCTGTATATGCTCGTTAAGGTGATACTGAGCAAGAACGCTGGCAAGTAAAATAGAGAGGGTACACTGATTTCTCATCTAGTAGGCGCGAGTTCTTCGCAGATTGATAGTTAACAGTTCTTAAAACTCGAACATGAACATAAAAACGATCAGTAGAACAGTGTAGCTCCCGCTTGGACCAAATAACTGTTCATCACGCAGTATGTCCATTTAAGTCAGGTCTTGTTGTCGGAATGTATTATTTTTCTCAAATATGTTTGAGTTCTGACACTTAGGGTTATGTTGCTTTTTCGGAGTAGAAACTCTTCGTGAAAATTTTCTGAATGTTATGATCGGACATATGCGATATTATGTGGATGAGACAAAAGAGCGAGTGCACGTAATGTGATTCGCGTCTCTCGACAAATATAGGCGTTAATTTCAAGAGTAAAATTTATTACATAGGGCTTATTGAAAATAATTACTGCGCCGTAAACAAGAAGGAACACGAGACGGGTTTAGAGCCTACGCAGTTATAGCGGCGTGTCCTTTTTAACCAAAACTCTGTGAACGGTTTAGTTGGTTGTAATCAAAAACATGATTTGTTCGCTTAAAAATCGAGAATTTCAGGGTAAGAAGCCCATAAAGTGTTGCGATAACACAAACGGAAGTTATGGGCCCGGTATTTGGATAATACCTTCGTCGTTATCAACAGGGATCAACTGCTGACATTCCAGGAACGTCTGAATGCGGTCTTCCCGGACATGCAATTTACGATGAAGGAGGAAAAGAACAACCAACTGGCCTTTATGGATGTCCTCGTATGCCGCAAGAATTGTGGTGGACTAAAGGTCAAAATGTTCAGGAAAGCCGCAAATATGATGCAAGTACTGAACTTCAACAGCGACCACCCAATCAGTCACAAAGGCAGTTGTTTAAGGACGCTCTATCGGTGTGTCAAAACGCACTGCAGTGAGCCGGAAGACAAGATTGCTGAGCTACAATAACTCCGACGGGTCTTGAAAGCAAATGGCTACCCGCGCAACTTTGTTAACCAGTGCATACGTTAAATGGACGAAAGGCATAACCGCACGGACACCAAAGTTTGTCGAGCGCTTTTGTGTGGCAAGAACGTTTCGGAAACTGTTGGCCGCCTCCTCACACCACTTGGAATTGGAGTTGCACACAGACCGGATGCAACCATCAGGCGTCAGTTAATGAAACCGAAAGACCCACTGCCACGTCAAGAAACGTCTGGAGTCGTTTATGGGATCTGATGCAGTTTCCGACAAAGCAACTACGTCGGAGAAACCGGAAGACAACTGAAAACGCGATTGGCGAACACGCTGCAGCGGTGCGGAGAAATGACGCCAGATCTCAAGTTGTGGCTCATTCGACGAGATCCCGATAAGCATTCAAATTCGATGAGGCCGAAATTCTCGAAATATGTGACAACCGCGTGAGCCGGGAACTGCTTGAGGCATGGTTAAATGCCCCCCTGTTTATTAACAAGTACAATGATCTTCCCATTCAATAGACCGTGCTGAGACTTTGTCTAGGCGGAGTAATTGGCCACGTGAGGAGCGCACTTGTGAACTCTCTTCCCACCACGCGGGTCAGCGCGTCAGATGGTCGAGCAACCACTACACAAACATACAACGCAGGTGATAAAATTGCAACAATAAACGATGCAAATGCTGGTCATCACGCCACGCGCAACGATCCCTGATGAAGGGGGGGGGGAGGCCGTGAATATGCATAGGTATGTGGCAGCATGGATAATGCATCCCATAAATAGCGCAGCCGCATATGCATGAACCACACTTAACTGCTTTTATCTGATGATGGGTTAGAGCAGGAATTCAAAACGTCTGGCTAATAAAGCTCTTGTTCCGACGATCGTGTCTTCTTTTTCTTCAAGACTGCTTGCTAGGACTCGTCTGTTCGCTTCTTTTTGAATTGACATGTGTAGTCGCTTAAAATAACAAGCGCATAAGGGATCTTCGAGCTCTTCGTTAGCTCTTAAAACAGCAGGCAGTCCTCATCGCATTGTTTATGCACGTTCCGGTTCGAACTGCGGCAACGTTGAGCCGGATACTCCTCGGCAATGTAACATAGAGCTTGCCGGCGTCTTTTTTGAAAATAAGACCGATATTCGTGTAAGAATTTCAGAATGAGATATGAGGGGAAGTATTTACATTAAGCATTGCAAACGGTAGGCGGATTCCTAGGTTAGAAATATAAAAGTAATTTTTGATTTGCGCAAAATGCATTCTAGTGAGATGACAAATCAGCGACGAAAATCATGCACGACTATCGACAAGGCTACTACACCCGGCAACGACAACATAAAAGGACCGCCAACATCGCCCTTTTTCTCGCGAATTTTTTTCTTCGCCAATACCCGAATTAGCCCTTATGCAACTGCTGTTTATTGCTTAGTACCAATTAAGTTTGCTCAATGGCCCACTAGCCTTTACTTTTGCTTAATACAAGATAACAATACTAAATAACCAGCAAACACCCTTATGGAAGACGACACCAAAATGGAAAGTATCCTATTAAACGGTATACTATCCCCGATCAGAAATCGAATATCCAGATCTTTATAGACCTCTCTGCAAAAAAACTGAAAATAGAACACTGGGCAGGAACGTTAGGTAAAGGTTAATACACTTAGGTGGATAGCAGACTTATCTTAACTTCCGTCGGCAACCAGAATATGTAGTAAAATTCACCGAGATGAACCATCTAAGGAGCAAAGGAAATTTTTGAATAGACGCACACATTTGACCTAGTCCACATATCGGAAACAAGTAGAATAATTTGCATAGGGATGTTAAAAGAGATAAAAATACGGTCGAGAGTTTCATTCGATTCTGGCATCTAAAGGGCCTACACACCGGAAGAAAATGGCTTAATACCTTGCAATCCGCAGACGTATTCGTTTAACGCCGTTTACTGATTTCCTTGCCGCGGTTTGCTATTCTTTCGACTATTAAATTGGCTGCAACTTTTGAATGCTGTTCTTTTTGGCCTCAAGCAGGACCTCGAAAGTCTAAGCAAAGTTTATTTTACATAATATTTATTTCTTACGTCAAGCAGCCTCAAAATGTCAGGTCAATCACAAACAAGTTTCATCTTCGAGGATGAGATTCACAACCGACTCAGGCGATTCAGCCTACACTTACTGACACTAGCATCTGCATTTTCATGCGTGAGAGCAGGCTACCACGACCAAGTCAGGCTGATCGACACGCGCTGTTAATCCTGCTGTGAAGTCAGGCATGTTGACCCACCAGACAGGCTAGTCTCACAATCGAGGTTACTTATTATCACACCCATTTTAGTGATCACTGTTTAGCGGATCTGCAAATGCAGCCATAATTCCCTTGGTATTTACCACAGGAAACTGACCGCAGTTTAACTATCTGCAAAACTCCGTAATTATTAAAAGGTTCTTACGTAATTGTCCCTAGTAGACTACCCAGTGTACTGAAATAGAGGTCTTGTTATGACTTAGAATAAGATCAGGTTGTTGTTATTCTCCTTTTACAATAATTTTTTTCGTCCTATGTAAGGCAATCATTGTGCACTTCTGACAATGGCTGCCACTTATCTATTACTGCCACTTAACACTGAAATGGGTAAATATGAATTAGCAATTCTGAGTCCTATAATGTCCGCATAAATTGAGTTCTAAAATAGTGCGTGGCTGTAAAAGTGTGTTGTCAGATTTCTCAATTTCTTGTCGATTAGCGAGTCCTTCTTGGCTTGTTTTTAAAACTGTAACTTGCTCATAGCGAGCGGTTATTAATGTTTGAATAAAAATTACTTATATGCATTCAAACGTCTCATTGCAATCAAATGTCCAGAGCCACCGAGCATATTTCTCGTGTGGACGTGTTCATCAAATTATCACGTCTACACACGTCAGGCATCTATCGTTTTTAGGATTATCCACAACCACCTTACATGACACATCGTCCCAATTCACATGCAGACACAAGGAAGATCACTTGGACTCTTAGGGAACAAACTCAACGTTCTCCGATCAAAAGTTGCTCTTCAGCATACTTAAAATTCTTTGTGCGACCTATTTCCCGAAATACTGGCCGAAATGCTGAACTGTGTTTTTGATTACGAAGTACTGCCTAGGTTGAGTGAAATAAAACTATTGTATAAAACCCTGTGACGTAATCCTGTAGCATTTCGAACTGGACAGGATATGCGCATTTAAACGCTAATCTTCGCGACCTCACGCAAAAACCGTATTTGGTAAAAAAATGACAAGGGCAGCAGCAGATATTCTTCATAATGCGTTTCGTTAGTCCCATAAATTCAAATACATTTTATGACAAGCATTCACAGACTTACGATTCTGTTTACTCATCTTGTAAGAACAACGCTTCTTCAAACATTATGCCATAAAAAGTGTATATTTACCTATTGAAAGAACTTTCCGATTTCGGCTTAAGTTGGAGCCCTGTAAGCAGTTTTATTGGCGTCAAACGATTTTTGTCCACAGCACGCATTCTTTTTGCGTAGGAGCAGTCATATATTCCTTCATCAGTGTTGGGAGATACAGATAGAAATATAAAAATTGGCAAAAGATGCAAACGATTTTACATATTGTACGAGGACTACTAGTGAAAAGGCCTGTAGGCTGCCGTATGTACGCACATCGCACAGTCTGAAGAATCTCATTACCAGAAACATTTTCAAAACTTTTATCTGTTTCTTTTTTGGCATATGAAGACAGCATAATTTCAAACAGAATAATTCTAGAAAGTTAATTTTTCAGTGTTTTCTATAATATTTTTTTTTGAAATTGTAAGGCCATCGACAGCTTACGCGATAGCGGAACGTCGAGTCATTTTTTCAACAAAATGGTTTTTATCGTTGAAAAAATCTTCATAACTATGTTCAGATGAGACAGTGGCGAGCGAACGTTCATTTTGGTAACTTCCCATCAGGTCAATACAGTTACCCACGTTAGTTTTTACAGGAGAGCCGGGGAGAAGAGCCCTCGAAAGTCGACACTTATGTCAGTCCTAAATATTATAGTACTGCATAGTTTTACAACGCTCTCAAGTACTTCTTCCTATTCGAAGACTCAAGTGAGCATTTTGGCCAACATTTCATTAGATCGGTTACTATCTGTGTGACCATAGGAGATTCGTACCTGTGACAGGTACAGCTACTCTGAAAGGGACAATGGCAATAAATCGAAGGCAGTAACAGATTAGGTAGATTCACGTATGCATCAGAGATTATTTTTGATATCCGCTTGACAAGCGGACGTTCAGAGCATCAGCAGTCTGATTTGTAAATTAGAACAAATGTAACACTTTTCTAACCTACAATTGGGAACAGTGCAACAATAAGAAGAAGGGGAAGCGGACACGTCCACATGTTCAACGGTAAATCTTGTCTGTGCGTCAGAAAGAAGAATATAACAAAGAAGCCCACTTCCATAACACATTTCTGCAAAGAAAGCGATAACGAGGGGCATCGTAGAGACTTTTCATATCATTGTAGATTGCTTTAATCGCAAAAATTTGTCATATGCATTAATTGTCTTCAACAATGTGGGCTGACGTTTAGGGTGGTCTTTAAATATGAACTAAACGGTCATCTGTATCGAGCAGAATATCAAAGAAGTCACTATGCCGATAAAGGATTAACATTGCTATTTGATGACAACCAGATGCATTGTAAAGTATGCTGTGAATTAAATAATTTAGGTCTAAGACATTTAAGCGGACTAAAGTATGAAAAACTAGAGCGACGGCTACATGCTTAAGGCGAAGTGATTGCAACCCGTGGTGCTCAATTAAAATGAATGAGGATGTGATTTGTATGTATGGCTGTATCAAACCCATATAATCACGTCGATTTAAGATAAGCTTAAATTTTGCAACATTAATATCCAAAAACATGATTTCTAATCACTACCTACCTCACTGCGGAACGGGTCAGCAGATATCGACAAAACTGGCTAAACTGTCACCCTCAGTAAATTTTATTTATATTACTGAAATTTTGATTTACCTTAAAACACTAAGCCATGTTAATACAACTATTGTAAGGTCCTTAGTGGTAGAATCATCAGAGGGCGTCTTTGCCTTAATTAATCCCATCTGTTTCATTGCGAAACAGCAAAATTGTCCTGATTTTCCACAAAAGGATATTGTGTAAGACAA
Organism: Spirometra erinaceieuropaei; assembly: GCA_902702965.1. Taxonomy (NCBI): domain Eukaryota; kingdom Metazoa; phylum Platyhelminthes; class Cestoda; order Diphyllobothriidea; family Diphyllobothriidae; genus Spirometra; species Spirometra erinaceieuropaei. The sequence goes on along the minus strand of CACRXP010000042.1, from coordinate 234,746 downwards.
CACTACTTACATATTTACCATTATTTTTAAATAACACTGATTATAAGACTGATTTTTTTGACTTATGGTTTTTGAAAGGCATCAGCGAGGAAAACGATATGACTAATTGGATTAGGTGGAGGGACCATTTTAAACCATGACACTACTATTGACCGGTAAAAAACCTTCGAAAGTAATATCAAAGTTGACAGGATGTCTTTTCAACGGTTCATCCTCCCATTTTGCGCACGATTAAACATATCGATCTTTATTAAGAATGCACGTCAAATCCACATACACAGTCAAGAAGAATCGACTATGTCAAAAAAATCTTCGTTTATGTAGCTGCACGTGCACGCGACTAAGCGCGGAGTTAAATTACTCGATATTTGGTGGACGTACACATCTTTTGAAATCAGGCATTTCTAAAACGTGTTTTTTTTCGAACGAACGCATTGCACATAGAATTGTTAAGATGTGAGTTGTTAAAATGGAATTTTTGGTGAGACTCTGAATTCAAGCCAGGTTTTTGAATTATCTTTGCGCTGGTGTTTGTCATCATTTTTTACTTTTTTCTCCAGACCTGGCGCGAATAATTCGTTTTTTTCCTTGTAAAAAATTAAAGACGTACGTGGGCAGCTGAATTTGAGGCAGTGGAGATTTTGACTGTACGTTTCGCGTGTTTTGCCAGCCGGTAAACTGCACAATGCTGGCAGCAACGGCAAAACTTAGCGAATGTGTTCGCCACTGCTGGTTAGCGAAACTTCACCGATGATCACGAGTAAATAGTTGTCAGAAAAAAATCCTCGATAGACAAAGAGAGAGAGAGTCCATCAGGCACAACGAAACAAGTGAGTTCCGTAAGAAGTATAGGTGAGCGCCCCCTACCATTGTATATTCCCGATCGGAACCCGACAGGGCAACGGGCTCGTGGCTCAGTGGTTAGAGTCGTTGACTTTTAACAAACAGGTCGCGAGTTCGAGCCTCGGGTGTGCCACTTTTCGGGTTTGGTTATGACTAGCTGATGAAGGCTTATAAGCCAGAAATGGTCATTCCAGTCTCCCTTATCTGTGTCGGTAATATCATGCTGCCTAAACAATTTCTCGTCTATTATTCCGCTGTCGGGAAAAATGACACGCACATTTTTGAACTGTGAGACCAAGTAATAACATGAGCAATGACTTAAGCGAAGACTTCACGATCCCCGGATATCCTTTCCAAGTTTTCACGGCTGTTCAGGTTTTTCCTTCCATTTAGTCATAAATAACCGTCCACCTAGTGTCAGTGAGTATTTGTTTAATATTCGTCTAGACGTGTGATTTATTACATCGATTATATCAAAGAGAGATCGACTATTAGCGACAGCACAGTTGCCAAATGTGTTTTTAAGTAATTAAATTGACAAATTTAATGAAGCGACAGCTTCTTTCTTGGCTTGGCGTGAGTGCCTAATCTAAACATTAGAAGTTTTCATACGCAGAAATTTCAAAAACATGCATAAGTGAACAATTTTGAAATGAAGGCTAAAATCAGGGAGACGACCAATTATGTTTTCTTGTCCGTATGCGGAAAGCTATTCCTTTTCTCTACAGTTTGAGTGTAAACCATACGCAGTTCATAAAATTAAACAATGGATTTGAACCATGCTGTAAACTTCACAGACGAAAGAACTTAATGCAGAGACAAGAATGTTATTGAACGAGCATGTAACGGCAAAAAATCTCAGAATTAGAAAAAATTCTCAGTAAGATGTAGCTGTCTTTCGAGTTAGGCGAGATTCACCAATATTTTGTCGCTGATTGACACAGCTGCGAGGATTCGTCTCGCCAGTGGATCTCACAGCACCGATTCCCTGCAGGCTTGTAGGTTATTGCAAAGGGCATTTTAATGCTACAAAGTTATACTCTAATAATTGTGTGAAAGAATGCATATTGTTACGCATGTTTTCAAGTGATATACTTGAATATTTAGGAGCATCGAAAACATTAAAAACAGCTATTCCATTTAAGTATTTATTTTTATACAGCGTAGTTTTCGCAGATGGCCAAAAAGAAGTTCGTTCAAAATCCGGCATTTTGACGAAACTGGATCCTTTATGGATTATGTTGGGTACAGTTGCAACCCTACTTGAGTAGTCATTTTGAGTCGCAAACACATTTTACGATTTGTTTAAAATGTCATGAGTTAGCATATCCACTGTTCCTTTCTTTCAGTGGTGTGAAGAAATCTAATTTAAGGATAAACCTTTCTAAAAAGTCTTCCAACTAAAATGCAACATATACGTTCTTGCAGACGCTACCTAATGTATCCAGTGCACAAATGTACTAGATGGGTGAAAAATGTGATCCAAAGCGCGTCTTTTCGTATATTCCATCTAAAATTAAAATTTGATATTTGATATTGCGCTCTTTTAGTACTTATTGCATATTACATGCGTATATTTTTATTTACTGATTCCATGAAACTGAAACATGTTTAACGTTAAGAATTTCTTAAGTCGTTGTCTATCAAGCCAATTAATAAGTCAACATTTCTGCAATTACTATGGTCGTTTGCTAAAATTACGTCCTGAACATAATATCAACTATTGGTGTTTTATACACAACGTCGCGAAGTAATAGCCAGTTTGCAGGGCTAGCTTACGTCTGCATAAAACTGACATGCCATGGGCTGATCATTAATATGATTCGTACATCGCAGTTTTTTGTATAAATATAAGAAGTTGCACATTGTTCCAGATTTCCCTCACTGCCTTAGACGATGGCTTACAAGCTGTTTGTTGGACTTTTTGCGCTTCTTCTACAGAGGCGATTTGCGTTAGCGTGCCAGAAGCCTGTAGACGAATGTACGCTCGTCTCAACACTTTTATTCTCAACGTCATTTATAGCAGTATACTTACATATATTTAAGTTTTGAACACGCATACAAAATATCTATAATCAAAAACTTTACGATCAAATTACAATTTCTTCCAACTTTTTAAGGTGCTTTTCGTTCTAAAGTCATATTATGCGCTTATTAATATACAGGGGATGTTTGATTCAGGTATGTGAAACAAAAAACTCTTGCTGAATAGAAGTCTTAATACTATTGCTAGCAGATATTCCAACAATAAGGGTCAGTTTTCAAGTAAGTCACGGAAATCTGAAGTTCGTGGCAGTATTTAAATAAATCATTCGTTCCCCACCACCTATTTTGCCTTGGTGAAGAGCTTAGAGAAAGCCACTTTGCAAGGCTTGTAAGAATGTGTGCAAAACCACCTTAAGACCATTTCTTTTTTAAGGCTGGAGTTATTTTAAATATAATTGAATCCCAATGCCTAAGTACAGTAGGATTAAATTTTTTTATTTTATTTATTAAGCTTGGCGATTATGCCAAAACGCTAGAGGGAACGTCCATCTCGATGACGTCTTAATGAATAAGTTTCGAAGGACTTTGAAATTTACAGCCGATGTTCCGTACAAATTGAACAGTGAAACACTGTTTACAATGACTATTCCGCCGGGTTTAGTAATGCATGCGTGCTTCAACACTGGTAGTCTACATAAAGCTCGAATCTTGAAATTGTCGTGCAACATTACCCTTTCCAAAGTTATCATCAGCGTGTTTTTAAAGGTAAGCAACAATAACACTATATAGATTCTCTTTGAATTTATTGGTCGTAAGCGGCAAATTCAGAAAGGATTTTTATTATGCGAGTAAATCAATTCAACACAGTTAGTGTATTGGCCGTGATGCTGTATTAATTATGCACGTATATGTACTCAGTTATATTATTACGTAAATGCTATTCAAATGCCTGCAGTCTGCATTTTCAGTAGTTTAAAGTTGAATGTTTTCGAAATCGTTAAACGCGTTTTCGGTCCAAAAATATCACCAAAAATATTTCATTACTTCGATCATATTCATTTGTGGTGTCGTGTATTCGAATACGATAGAACGCATCAATAATAAAGGAAATGTTATTTTTTGGATAAACTTGAACTTTGCTTCCCATATGTTATTCTGGATGCAATATAAAAGTTATTCAACTCACGGTCAGAGAATTATCTTTCTGGCATAGATCAATGATCATGTTGCAGGTATGCTTGGGGTCCCAAGCCGCATTGCTGATTTCATGTTCTTCAGTTTGAACAACGTTTCTGCAGTCGCCGAGTTTTATATATTTTCAAGCGATCTCTCAAAAAGAAGGGTATTGCACTTCGACGGACTTATTTTTACCACAATGGACCGAATAAAGTCGTCTAACGTGAAAACCCCTTCCAAACGCATTGCCAACGATTGGAGAAAGGCTACTCTTTATGTGCTGAGTCATATTGCAACAAATATATCTTCAAGCAAGTTGACATCGACTTGTTACCTTTGAACTGGAACTGTCAAAATTGAAACTGCCGCAAAAGATTAAGAAACGCGCCTGCATCTGACTGAGTTAAAATGGAAAAAATATTTTAGAAGTTTCTTTTTCTGACAAACTAATTGTACGGATTAAAACTTCTGTCTTCCGTCTTCCTCTGTACAGTAGGCGACTGAAATAATTACATCTGCTATACAAAGGCATAAACTTGCAAATAATGGAATATTTGATTATGACAGGGGCAAATAAGGCTAATAATGTGTGTATAGCCAGAGGGTGTCATGAATAAATCCAAACTTACTAGACAACATGCCGAAACGCCTTTGTGTACTTGGTTGGAACTCAATAGCTTGCTAGGAACAGAAACAGGCTCTGGATAAAACAAAAACAAATGGTATCTACATTGGTCCGAATTGCCATGGAAGTAAATTAGCGAAAAATATAAAATCCAGAAATTTATTGACGTGAAACTGTACAAACGCCGATATAGAAAGCGGTTTATTACTATAGTTATGCGGTATCATATCGACTGCATTCTGTAGGTCTTGCTTTTTCCTCTGAAAGAGTCAGTAATTTCTGCCACTATCTCTGATGATGGGCCCAAGTCCAAATCCGAAAAGAAGGGCGAATAAAGCCCTTGTTCAAGCGACCACTGTTTTCTTCCTATTAAAAGCTAAATATATAAAGTAGATTAGTTGATTGGGTACATAAATATCTCCATTAAGCGTTTGATCCTCTATGCTGATTTTGGGGCCTTTCTCGATCATATTCTGTCCGCTCGCTTGCTTCTTACAGGCGACAAGGAGCGTTTTGTCCTAGTGCACATACCGCATGTAATTCATAGGCAGCTCACTAAGAGTGCAACGTGCCAAACGCAGACTGCTTATTTATTGTCTTTGCCGATCATCGCCTTTCGCCGGGGTCAAACACTTTTCTAATGAAAGGGAGAGATCGTCAATTAATTGGGTTCGGTAGTTTTCTTGGAGTACTTTGTTTCGTTTCTTTTAGATGAACATATAATTCGTCAAGTATTTGCCTTTGGCAACTAGCGAAACAACAAATGCTTATGGCACACAGACCACCGATTACCTTACGCATTCACATAGCACATTCTGAGGCTAGGGTGAACCATTTGGATAAAAACGATGTAGTCTGTATGATCCTGTGCTGAAGGATACACTGTTTTAACCTCCTGTGAAAGCCGTCTTGGTCGAAAAGTGCCTACTTATGGAACATGCATTGTTCGCAATGAATTTTGATGGTTTATTGAATTCAAATATATGTTTTAAAAACACCATTAAAACATACTTTTTTGCTTTTTCGATAGGGGAAAACGCCATCTTTATATTTTATTTTTGAAAAAGTTTTATAATTAGTATTTAATGAAGTTTTCAGATTGCCTTGTAATTTGAAGCCTGATAAGTTGCTGCACTAGCGCTCAGTGAGCTCGTCCCATAAGGTGTCTGCAATGTCGTTAAAGAAAAACACATTCTTCAGAGCTTTTAAAAAGCTTTCATACAGATTCCATAAAATTTTGCAATGGATGAGGTTTTTTTGCAGAGGTAAAAATACAGGTACGATGCTATATGAGTGGACATTGCTCGATCTTTGAAAAAGGTTATGACTAAAAACTTTTAAACTCATAATTATACATATTCTTCGGGTAAAAATATTAAGGCGACGTGACTTTCATTCAAAAAACCAAAAAAGGACATATTTTTTATAGTTTGCATAAGATAATTTGGAATGCTTAAGACCATCAAAAATCAATGTAAAAATGCATGCGACATAAGTAGCCATTTTTACCGAGTTCGAAATCTGTGGGGGTCGAAAAGAAATGCATTCAAGTGGCCAAGTGCCATGCAGTCTTGTTCCGAGACGTATCCCTGTTTTACCAGCATGTATTGATCTGCGATTTTCGCAGGTATGCTGTTGACCACTGTTGATTGCTTCACTGAATACAGAACGTTTTTAGGTGTCTGATAGCGAATATCATTTGATGGGCAACATCAACCACAGAAGTTTTCGGGGTTCTAGCTGTTACCCATTAAGAGTAATTACGTGTGCGATTGCGAGTCACAACTTCGGCATCTCACCGATTGATCGCAGGGTGCTAGAATTTCATCGGCGCTAACGTATTAAGGATCGTGGATAACCGTTGGTTGTACACAAAGTATGAAGGTAGTTTGATTCGTGCTGTTTCCTGTCGTCGTTGTTGTCAAGGCACTGTATTTGAACTCTTTAGATAAATTAGCTGCGTGTTTGATCTTTATGGTGCTTAATTTGGAATTAAAGGATGCTTCTAGTATTTGTTCCACAGCGGTACATCGCCAGCGCCCTCTTCTCCTTACCTAAAATCCGCGCGCTGCTCTACAGACTGAATCGTCTCTTGGATTAGCGATTATTTTACTTCCCGCACCGAATTTGTCCAATCTGGCAAACGAAAATCTGCAAATCTTCCCAATGAAGGCGACGTTCCTCAAGGCTACATTCTATTCCTCGTCAATGATTTTAGATCCCCTAATAAATGTCTTTTGGTTAAACACGCTGATGATGTGACTGTTGGACACCATCTCAAAAATCGGACATGCCTCCAGTCTCTAAAGAATTGACGTATATTCTTTCGGGTCCTTGGCGTTAATTTGGCCTCAAATCTTATATTTTTTCCTCCATACAGAGTCCCTATGTACTACAATTCGTAAATCTCTTCACTAAATTCCTCGTTCACTTTCACACTACATACCTCAACTCTTCATATGGCGATTAATCGATGCCTCTATTCTTAACCTTATTCTGCATCGCTCTCCTATCATTACACTTCTTTTCTTTAAAAACTTATTTTAATTTTGAAACGAGTACTCCAAATTCTCTCATTTATCATGACGAGAGATTCATTTTTGGTTTACGATATCTACATCCCTTTGAAGATGCTAGCACTAATTAGTCTTAACAGTGGCTGGATTTATCGAGCACGTCTTCGTCATCGTCAGAAGCGGTTTGCGTGATAGACCGCAAGCACGGCCTCGTCAAGTCGATCGACACGCGCTGTTTCTGCAGCTTTCAGGTCAGGTCTGCTAATCTTTCAGACGGATTTACCTCACAGTTGAGGTTGCTTATAGCCATACTCACGTAAACGGTCACGGTGTCGTCGGCCTGCAAAAACGACATACCTCCCTTCGCATTTTTATCTAGGGTCATAACCAATATATTGCTTTCTGCAAGGCACAAGAGTTTACATAACCGTGCCTGTTCAATTTTCATTTATAGTCCTTGGAAAAACAAAGTTACTGAGATAGCGGTTTTGATATTTGGCAGTAAATAAGGCCAGGTTGCTGCGGTTACTGTTATTTTTATGATGTATTTTCCAGTCATTGATGTAAGTATTAATGCATTTTCATGAGATGACCAATACGCTATTTCGTGGAACAATACATTTATTGGCCTGAAATTTCGCATTCTTACTCGAACGCATCATCAGAGATGGTCGCAGACGAAGGTACTCTTGACACAAGGAGTGCGGTATTTAAAGCGCGTGCATGCCGTGAAAACATATGCTTGCTGTAATTATCAGCTCTCGCAATTACCGCTGGGGTTATATTTGATGCGACAATGGCTTGTCTGTCCGCATCCGAGTCGTTAATGACCGTGATTTCGTCATCCTTGCTGGAATCTGGTGTGTCGATTACTCGGCAAATTTGTCCACTGTCACTGGGATAATTGCTCGCCCTCGCCCACCCTCACGTGATTGATTCCTCTGCGCGGGGAACATTTCAGTACGGAATACGGTAACGGTCCAATGCAAGTGGAGTGAGAGGTTGACTGAAGGCTTTCAAGATGTCCTTCATGAAACGAAGAGCCCGCAAACATTTAGGGACGGTTGTATTTGGTCGCTGATGTCGTTTTCGTATGCACTGGTTGACAAATTCGCGCGGATAACTACCGGCTCTCAGTCCACGTCGAAGATGTTGCAATTCAGTAACATTGAGTCTCTGAAAAATGCCACAGCACATCAGATGTTGCCAATATAGTTTAACTTCTACAAATTACAGACCTCTGTTTGTTTGTTTTCCGATGATTCTCAGTCAGCTTACAGGACACATCATGGCTGTTCGCATTCAGTTATTTGGAAAATTATTTGGAGCTCTCGTATACACGCTTGGCTTACTCGAATTAAGTAAGCTGTAAAGAATACCGACATGCAGCAGAAATTGATCCTAAGACTATACCGAGTACATTTGATCTAAAAGGAAATAAAAGGGATCAATCGAAGACAGAAACGTAAAAGTTTTGCCCCACAAAATAAGCCAATATTTGGGAACACACTTGACATGCAAACACACGCGGCATTAGAAATCTGGGCTGCAGGTTAATATGTATGTGACCATTTTGTTGTGGATTTTTAGTTCTTTATGAGAGTTAAATAACAACCAAAGAGTTTGAACATGGCTAACAGCTCAAATTGATAATTTACTGTTGAGTTTGATTAAAGGAGATAATGTGGAGGTCTATTTCTAGTATATTGTTAGAAAGAGAGCGAAAATGTGGCATATCGTAGAAAGTTTCCATGTAAATGAGGTGCAGTTTAAAGGCCCGTCGATGAAGTTTGTCATCATCGACATTCAGGCTTGACTATTCCGCTAACTAAGAAAAAAAATTCATAAAAAAACTCCTTTGAGTCGGCGCGCAAAAATTTCGACCGATTATAATGTGCGTGAATTATCTCAGGAAGTATTGAATGAGATACTGATATAACTTTTCAATTAGGTATAACTATTTAAGTGGGGCGGTAATAGTGATTTACGTGCAGAGTACTCCTCTATTATTGTTTGCTCTTCAGGATTTCAGATTTTAAATTCACCTGTTTATGAATTTGTAAGAACATCGAAAATTCCTGGAAGATATGCATGTTATTTAAGTATCAATATTTTACGAGTGTGGTTTCGGTATGCGGTCAAAAGTTAGTGTGTTCAAATCCCGATATCCGGGTAAGCCCGAAATTATATAGGGTTTTTTGCATGATACTCAGTATTACAACCCCACCAAATTAGTCCTTCCTAATCGAAGACGCATTTTAGAAGTTTGAGCAAGATTTTACGAGATCGGTCGCGCATTGTATATTGGTAGACTTAATTCAACTGTTTTAACCCCGACAGTTTCAATCATCTCCACATGTGCAAACTGAAAACGGCTGTTTAAACTGTACACTCATTTTCGCCAATTATTGTACCTTCTGTTTTTTTCATAGACAATGAAGTTAATATCACCTAAAGATGCATAAATTAAAATCATTTGTGCTGCATTCAATTTTCTGTGGGCATCTTATTGACTTATTACCGAGATGCAGCTTATTTACTTCTTCTAGGGTGTTTGCATATGTGTTTTAGGATTTGACGCTGGCAGAAAATATGTAGCCGTATGATGTTTCTTCTGTGCATTCAAATTTGATGAAATTAATACTCTGGATATTGTGTTTGCAATGATTTTCTCTCGCAAACATGCATCACCTGTGTTATACTTGTCATGCATTGATCAATTCTGCGTAATATTGTATGATAGGGCCTAAAAAGTCTGACTTAAATAAGCAGTATTTCCGTCTACCATAATTGGTACTTCAGATTTCCTAGAATCTATTTGGAAATATTGCTTAATTGTCGTTTTCAGGGCACCCCAGACTGATGATAATCCTTACTATTTGTCAAAGGTTTGTTTGGTTGAAAGTGGGCACGATTTATTCGGTGTGAACCAGGAGATTGTCTAATCCCTCTACATAAGACGTACATTTTTGGTGGTGCGGTGGGAGCTCAAGGAATATCGAATGGGAGGACGCACATACGCACACGTCGTACAGCCTCTGATGGAAAAAACCGACCGTGCGGACTGCGGCTTTGGGAAGCCTCCTACCAGCGTTCGACAGTGGAACGGAAGGAATAAGCATTTACCACGCATGTTGGTGCTTTTCACTTGAAGTTTCTTTTTCAGTGAATTTCATGTGAGTTACCAGGTTACCACGTGGCTATGTGCAGTATCTGGTTGTCATCTTAAATTTCTGTTCAAACCCCCTCGACGACACAGCTCATAATATGCACGGCGAAGTTGTCTCCAAGTTCTGGCATTTAAAATTTCTGAACGTGTTAACTAGATGTGCCGTTATAGTTTACAGAACACTGTTTAGAGAAAAGTAGGGGCCACGGTAATGTAATCCAAATATTCATGACGAAATAACAGCACAAATACAGTCAAATTGTCGCTTAGTCATTCATAGTGTTTTCCAATGTAACGAATGGCAATTATCCTATGTTGCACAGCAGGTGATTGATTTTGACTGCAATCTTGCTAGAAATGCAGGGGATATCTCTAAAAAAATTTTTATTTCTATTTATTAGATCGAAGTTATGCGATTTAAATTTCCCAAAGTTCTCTGTTTGGTACCTGTTCAGAGTTCATGATAAGCTCTGATACTTACGGTGGGGTCATATTGTTTGCAGTCTTCATGCGACTTACTGCCTTTACGCATCTAAACACACTCTCATTGGTGATGATTCCCCATCTTCATGTTGTTGTCGGAACCTCGTAGATGAGTATACTGGGCAGTCTCAATTTTGCGATTTTGATAACCGGCAATTCTCATAAGACCGCTCAGTCATTTAAGTGTGTATTTGGTTGGAGTGACCGGCCGGGTGCCTAACAGGGAGGCAGTCATAATTTTCCCCCAATGTGGCCCTTATGGCACTCCAAATAAGCCGGAACTTAACCGGGCATCCTTTTATGTGCGAAATCGTCCTTCTTTATGAATAAAAATGGGATTGCGAAAGCTCACCTGCGTGTAGCCTATTACTCGCCTGTCACCTACACTTTCTATCGCGACGGGTCGTTTGGTCTCTGTCTCATGACAGCGAAATGAGGTGTGGGGTGAGAGTAGAGTGCGCCAGACGTGCGCAAGTCTACAATCATTCGGGAATAATTTAGGCGTGTCAAACAGGGGCCTGCCTGACTGTGGACACTGACGTTAGCCACTTCGTCGGGGCCGTTTTGTGTTACAGCAACCGTACGTTATCTCGCCTGCCGGGTGAGTGGATGGCGCCGCTTTGTTTACGATCCCACCTTCTTCAGATCTGTGTTGCAGTGGTGACTGCGGGCTTTTACGCGTAAAAACGCTGACGATAATGCAGGCGGGCTTGCAAAATACATCCCACGCTAAAGCCAATTAGTGAAAGCTACATCGTCTGCGACGAAGTATCAAATATACGAAAATACTGTTTACGAAAGAAGAATCTTTCGTCACGACGAAAACATGGCAGTAGGCGATAGGAGACGCACTCAGCTCGAATCCGGTGCACGTTAAGAAGGTACAGTGAGTGACTCATTTCTCTTTTAGTCCTTTAATAAATATGCACGTCAGCTTTATAGTTTCTACTTGAGAGATTATATTTAGATTATGTGATTTTCTAGATCGCGTACTGTTTATTTATATAGCATGGCACCAGTTCGTCTACCAGTGCTCATCATGAAATGGCAACACAGTTCACATCCATAGCAAAATTTTGAAGACTCTTTACGATACCTTTTAAATGATATAGCAGATAATGTGCTTTTCCTTACGCAGAGTGCATTCAACTTGCCTTTCTTTTGAAATTACTTAACACTTATTCAACGTCTGATCAGGCTTCAAATTATTCGGCAGTTATAAAACTAATTTAAAACCTCATTATAATCCTTAGGGTGTAAAATTCACAACTGACGTGAATTGTTATTAAACAACTGCAGGAAAGCCTACGTATGTTCGCGGTTTCCAAAAGATATATTTTAATTAATAAGCCCATGGAAAATCAATGTGAAATGTGCATGCTACATAAGCAGTCATGTTTTATGGAGTACGGTTTCTACAGGAGTTTAAAAAGCAGTGTATACAAATACAGCCATCCTACCGAGTCCGAAATATAAATATTGCAACCGTATCTAAGTACTCCTACCTAATCACAAGCACATTTCAGAAATTCTGCCAAGATTCCATGAGGTCGGTCACTCATATGACATGTTTGTGACTGATATGACTGTATAAGATTAAAAGCGTTATCTTTAATTATTACCTCAAAGCTGGTTTTAATGAGATGTGCGTCCGTCCATTAAATCAGTCTTATCAAGGTCTTAAATCATTTACGTTGGTTAATTACGATAAGTCGTTCCGGCCTCGTCATTAACAGAAACGGGAACTAGTAGAATTTCGACTTTGATGAAGGTCTAGTTACAAATGTGTGAAAATGAAGCTATTTCGGGGTCAAATCCGACGTGATGGCATAGCCTGCGGTGCCCCTAATTGCTGAGAAAATTTAATTTCCTGGTAGAAAACATATTTAACATATTTAAAATTACTAACAGTAAAATTGGCTTCGATACGGAGCATGTGTCCTCTTACGAACGAAAAGCCTGAAATTGCTATTTTCCTTAGGCCATTTTGTAAGAATCAACTGAGCACCTTCATCATGCTTCTTTTCTTCCTTCTTTGGAACCAACGTGATAATGGTACAGTTTCTACTGCTATTTATCCAAATAACTATGCCTATGCTTAGAGTTTACAAGAGAACTGCGTAGCGTAATCGTCGGCTTGTGCGCCATTTTTATTCCGGCCTTATGACAACTTCACTGCTGAACGGCCTCTGCCAACGGAATCACCAGTTTGTCTTTTAACTTTAATAACTGCATCCTTTTCGATAACAAAACGGAAAAAAATGCACTTATTCGCACAGCAATCGTTTACAACTCTTCACTTTTTAACCATTAGCTCATTATTCATCGTCCTACATTAAGCAGGAATCAGTAAAACGGAATGTCAAACATGTTAGCAGTAAAGGTGATAGCAAAATCACTAACAGACTAAGTAGAACATTGGACGAAATGCGATAAATTTAGAGGACCGCTTGCGCTTGAATTTCAAAGCCCTCGTTGCATTTTCATTTGTATGCATTTTGCATCATTGTCCTTCTATAAGATATGCTCAGCAAGCACTTTGTTGCGGAAAAACAGTCAAATGTCCGTTTATGATTCCTTTTCGAAAATATGCCAGCTACAAGAAAACTTGAGAAATCCTGTCTTCAGTTCTGCTTTTCCTGTTCGTCTTTACACCACTGTAAAACCTCGTTGTCACTGTTGGATTTGAACCCATGACATCAAGTGAAGGCTTTATAACAGGCAACGCTATGGCAACCTGAGCTACGAGGCCTCATCGGGGGGCGACATATTGGGTCGAAATCCCTACCCAACCTACAGCAACTTCTAGAATCCACCAAAGTTCATGAAGCCATCTGTCCACCAAAGAAGAATTTCCTAAGTGATCCATCTAGAATACACCAGATTAATGCCAATCCCGAAAAATTATACGTTGTTTTGGCAGTTAGTGAATAATTGAATGTTATCTAACTGTTAAAGTCTTGGCGCTTTGCTAAATGCTAACTAACGCTTAGTCAATATTATCTCTCCATTAATATAAGCTAACAAGGGATGCCTGAGGTTTCAATAAGTTAGCGTGAAATTTGTCTATGCAAATTCTGAAACGTGCTGAACTACTGCCGTCAGATTAACTTCCCCGAGGCATAATTTCGAGACATTTTGAACACTTAAGGGTAACATACGGGAGATGGCTTCCAAATATATTAATTACCTAGAAATAACTCCTACTCTATCCATTTGAGTAGGTTATAGCTCTAAATATTTGTTATTCCAACTTTACTCAGTTTCATCTGACCTGCAGTCCACATGTTGCTTCACTTAGACTATCATAATCTCCCACAGTTGAGATGCGAACGCTGAAGACCGGGCCATGGGTGATCAACTATGAGCACAGCTTACACTACTGGCGAATGACAGCAGCAGTGGTGTTGCGGCTAAATCTAACCTTTCATACGTTAGGAGAGTAGAGAAACGATCGCCGTATACCGACGATTGGTTTGCCATTCTTCACATCTGCTTCCGTAGGCCAGGAGTGACGACATTAGTCGGTTAGAGGCTTATTCTGCGACAGCATCGCTTAGGGCAGTTGGGTATGGATCGCTTTAGATCTATCCTATGTTTACCAACCTTGAAATTTTCTTCCACGGCTGAAGACCCAGTGCAGTAATGGGTATGCGGAATAATATGCGGTAACATTCGTTTGGAAACTTGCGATACAATGGCCGTCGACCGTCCATTTGTCTAATCGATTATGTCTATAACTTCCGTAGGTCAAGAACGACCGCAGTTGGAGCTATGCGGGTAATTCTATGGCACCCTAACGTTGAATAGTTGCGCAACGATCACCGTAGACCCATCCTACATTTGCCAACCTTAGCATAAGCTTCCACAGCTGACAAACGACGACAGTAGTCGCTATGCGGCTTATTCTATAGTAGTTTTCGTTCGGCGAGTTCCAAGACATTCACCGTGGACCGAACACTAGGATTATCACATTAGACCATTAATTCCGGAGGTCAGGAGATACCGCAGTCGCCATGGTTCGGGTCAATCTATGGCAGCTTACCTTAGGACAGTTACGATAAGACCGCTGTGGATCCACCCTACGTTTATCACCTTTTATATAGTCTTCCACAGCTGAAGAGTGACCGCATTACTCGTCATGCTATTTTGTGTTCGTTGGCATGCCTTTTGGGGAGTAGAGAGGCAAAAGGTAAATACCGAGCGATAGTTCACAATCCTTGACCTAGGTTTACATGTCGGACAAGTGACAGCAGTAGTCCCTAGGCGGTTAATCCTACGGTAGTATATCTAACGGAACTGTCTAACCGACCACAGGATACAGCCTCTGGGTTTACCAATCTTAACCAACGACTCATGAGGTGAGGGGCGACAGCAGTAGTCGGTATGTACCTTAATCTATGGCAGCATATTTGCTTAAAAATCGCTGCAATAGGTTTCCATAGTCGAAAAACGACCGTGGCTGTCAATCTGAGCTTCAGTCCACATGCCGACTTACTTATATTATCAGAACCTACGCTTACAGTCGCTAGGTGTGGACACAGTCGACAAGTTGGCAATGACCCTACAGGTGCACTCAAAATTGCAATCGAGTGAAACGCCAAGCCACAAAACCAAGACTTACTCGACAGCTTTAGACAGTTGCAAAACCATCGCTTTATACCCAACCTTCGTTTAGCATCAAATGACAACTTACTTTAGGACAGTTGCGATAAGATCGCGGTGGATCAAGCCACTAGGCAAGCGGTTACGCATTCATTAGCATTCCATTGCGGAGGTGACATAACACGTACATACCAAGCGATAGTTCACCATCCTTAACGTACAGCCAAACATCCATTGCCGTAGTCTGCATGCGGCACATAGCTAAATCTACGGCAGCATTGTTATTTAACGATCAGTGTAGACCACGAGAAACACTTTTATTGCTGAAGTGCGACCGTGGCAGTCGATATGTGTCTTCGTACATACTAGCATTCTTCTGCGCAGTCAGAGAACGAGCATTGCAGACAAAACGATTAATTAACATCCCTGCAGAAGGCTATTAGGGTCGACAAGTGTTACCATCAAACCTTATTCGGCTTATTCAGCCATAACATACCTCGGCTTAGTCGCAAAAGGCTCACTGTGTTGTGAGACGGTCGCCATAAACCGACCATACTTTTGATAACATTGCCATAAACTTCCACAAATGAGTAACAGCCGCTGTAGAACTTCTGCTGAATTACATGCACTAGCAATCTCCAGGACATTCAGGGGGCACTCGGCCTAGACAGCTTGATGGCACACCTGCCTGACCTTCGCAGGTTACGGAGGTCAGCCTTAGACAGAGTCGGGCCGTATTCATAGACTTTACCAGTGGATTCAAACGCTTTCAGGCAATATCACCGTTTGCAGGTCTACTTTCACGCACTACTTGGAATTTCTGCGACCACCTAACATAGGCTGGCCCAACGGACATCGCAGGAGGTTACATGAACGACGGTCACTGGTACCCAACCTTCCCCATCGTTGCACACGTACACGGCATACATTCGCATTATGGCAGTTTATTACAAAAAAATCAATTTTAAATAGGATCAGTCTGCAGAACATGGGACAGGAACAGTTCCCAGGCATCTGTCAAAGACATGGCATCGAGGCCAAACCCAAGACGGTACTGTACTTCGCCTCCCTTGTAGAGTTTCCTTTTCAGTCTATTCCACTATGTTTCAATGGCATTGGTGTGCGTCCGGTCGTTGGGTCCTTGAAGTTCTTTGAGTGGTTAACAGAGAAATGCAGATAATCTTCTGAGGGAAGACGCTTATACGCCTTGCACTCGTCCGTTACCACTATACTGTCTTTGGCGACCATTTTGTGATAACCGAACGGAGAGCTAGCCAACTTCATTGTTCGAATAAGGGTTTCCATCGGTACATCCCGTACATCGTTCATCCTACATACCGTACATCATCTGTCTAGGCAATAGTTTTCTCTGTTGGCAATATTCAATCACATTTTCAGAATTAATCACATCCAATATTTGTTCTGTTTGAATTATATGGGTCACCGTACTCCGGGGATTCAGTTTAGTGATTGCGTCAAAACGATCTACAAGAGAAACTTACACTTACTTTCCTTATAACTATAATTGCTACATATTCATTACTATGTGCACATACTGAGTATGCATTAAATGTAGAGCATATTAATCAACAGTTGGCTACTTTTCAAAAAATACTATCACTAGACTTCTATTTACTTATTCACTTACAGTGGTATTTTCCACTCAATAACTGCTTCACAGGTATTAGGCAGTATAGTGTTCGAATTCATTGCACATATGTTCAATAACTATCAATATCGGCGGCCAAAACACCAAGCCTGTAAATTTACCATTGGCAGAGGATGCTTGGGCGTCTGATCACAGGTGTTTAAATGCCTCGCGGATCGGTTAAAATGGTTTATGTCTACAGCGCTGCTATTTGTTTACTTTTCCTTTACCGCGTCAACTGTTGTTGCCATATAGTGATGAAATAAAACTCTATCGTTCGAAAATTAATTTCCGAAAAAGGTCTTAATATTTTTTACATTTATCAGCGCAATCGAAGGCCCACCCAAGAAACCCCTATTAACATCAGTACCGTAGGGCAGTCTGCTTTGGCTAGGCGGATTTTTGGGTGCCATCTACCAACTGTTACCCACTTACGTTCCCTGTCCTTGAAGAAAAATGTTTCGGCCTCCTGCCAAAGTTGCACATTTGGATACAACGAACAATATATTAGTACAAGTTCTCCACATTGATTTTCGATACCCTGTCGATTAAAATGCGTTTCTAAGAAAGCAGGTGAATGGTGCTCATGCATTTGCTCACTGGATAGATAATAGTGTATTCTGAAAAATGCCAGTCATTAGTTTTAGTGAATTCCCCGATAATGAAATGCTCAAAAGAGGACAATTAACATTAATTAACAATAGTATCAAAGCATGTTTTATTGCGGCATATGAACTGTAAAGTCTAATCGACATTTATTGCGAAATTCTGTGAGTTGTCCACAGGGTCTTCATAACGGTATATAATAATCCGGAATTGTAGTTTTTACTAGATTGGAACTTCGAAACACAAGATTTACGGCACTAAGCTTAAATGCATATTTGCAAAATCGGAAACGATGTCTTGCATATTTGATGTAATTTGTGTTCCAGAGCGAGCGCCTACATTCAAGCGACTCATTGTGAATGGGGGTTATTTTACATATTGTAGTTGTGTTTCCTCAGCCCTCTTCCATATGCTCCAATAACAGCTTGTTTTGTTTTATACATATTATTTTTCTGTAATTTTATTTGTTCTTATATTGATAAAACTTGTTTCGAAAACAAGCATAGCACTGTGGGATACATTTCGTCTTTGCCTCTCAAACGTTTGTGCAGAACGTTATAGGCGACCATTAAAATCATTTTAAGAAAATAATCCCTTTAATATAGGTCAGCGATCCCATTGAAAGTATACTTGGGGCAGGATATCGCAATGCGGATTTCATGCACTTCAGTTTGGACAATGTCTCTGCCGTCGCCGAGTTTTAGATATTTTCAAGCGACTTTTCAAATACAAAGTTGTTGCACTTCAACGGACTTATTTTCAACAAACTGAACGTGGACACTGCTTCTATCGAAAGGATCCCGGTCAGAAATACTGGCAATCGGTGGGAAAGAATCACCATATCTCTTCTCGGCCAGCTTGCAACAAATGCATCTTCAAGCCAATTAGCAGCGACATGTCACTTTTAAATGAGAATTTCTACAATTTCAATAGCTCTAATCCTGCAAAGCAATATTGCGCTGGAAAATGTGTGAATGCGGTTTGGGACCTTACTGGTTATTGCCAGTTCATTATACAAAACATCTTTAATATCTTCTTCTTTCTGAACAAATTTGTATAGAATGTGCTACAAAAATGATTTGCAGTCGATTAGCAAAAGCAAACACGAGCGGCTGGTACAATATCAGTTGTATTAGAAGGGTGTTTATCTCTTGTCAAATGACTGAAAACGTGGATTAATTGGTTTAGGCACAATTCATGAATGTCTACGTCTCTTTGTTATATAGGGACGGAGGATGAATTATACAGGTAAAGCATAAATAATGAAGGTACATCATCGTTCAAACCTGTATTAAGGCAAGGATTAAATTTGTCTATAAAATTTGAGAGTATCTCGAGATTAGTTCAGCTAATAGTTACTAGCATTATGAATTTAAAAGGCGATTAGTTGGCATTTCATGAGTTATGCCAACTACTGTTATGACAGCCAGGATATATTTCAGGCGTTCAAGTCGATATCGCTAACATTGGATGACACCATAATTTTTAAGTAGACGAATTAATTGAGTAACATGGGACTTTACTTATAAGGCGGATACTGAGTCCTAACTACAAACTTCACATTCAGAAACATGTAACCTGCATCTGCGCAACTGCTTAATGACATGCGAGGGCTTCGTGGGAGTCTGGTTTTTGTCAAAGATATACTAATTGGACACAATACTGCAGTGACTGTGATATGAAAATTGATGTCTTATTAGAAATATCGTCGCTTATTGTTCCCAAACTGATATTAATAGAAACGTTCGCCATCGAACGATGTGCTTTACGGAATACAGAAATAGTCACAAATTTCAAACACAAATATATAAGTCGGCGTTGAAAATATCCGAAACACACTACGGTATGTGGAATTTATGCGTCAGCTGGCAGCCTGGGGGGGTCTTAGTCAGTCAGCGCCAAAGAGGTAAGTCAAAGTTCGTGCGTCGAGCACGGCTATAATGCGAGTAAAGCGGCAAGGTTGAGCAACTCAAGACCGGCAGGAGCAACAATCAGGTCTCCCTGAGGATGGAAACTACGAAGTTTCCGAAATGCCAGTTCTAATACAATATGGTCCATGTATTCGCCCTCTCTTCTTCTTCTTCTTCTTTGTTTTCTTCGGGAGATGATGAACGCGATACAATGTCTGAACCTCGAATCTTTACGCAGATTTGCTTAGGCACATATCAGATTGAAAAAGGCAGAGTCTGAGGATAGATTGTTGCAAACGTATATGCATACAGAAAGAGTAGTAAGCCTGAGATGGCGATGGCCGGCTTGCTTGCCGTCATCAGCCACTCATATGCAAACCCCAGCGATCTAATCTCTTCAGCAAAGCAAATTGTCTCCTAACAAACAGGGTTATTTTGAATGATACCAAGTGTAGTAACTGACAAATCTCATAAAATCTGATAAAGCAAACTGATATAAAAATTTCCAAACGCCTAAGACGTTGTACGTTTTGCGCGCTTGTGCGGCCACCTCAGAACATTATCGTTTTTGTGCAGAAATTGTTTCCACGTACTTTTACCAAACAAAATGCTCATAAATTTGACAAAAAATAGTCGTTACGATGTAATCGCGCAATTTCCTATGCTATTGCTTGTCTAACAGTTCGACTGCGCACATATGCGTATTTGTCCTTAACAGTAGATTATGAAAATTTCAAGAGTTTTATTACATCGAATTTGGTGTGCTTGAAAATTGATTTTTTGTCCAACGATAACTGCGGAAATAAGTTTGGGAAATCTGGGCGATTTGTGGTCCTAAATTTCAGTAATTACGCACACATGCTATCCTTCGTTCGCATGAGCTGAAATTGTGTTGTCGTTCAAAACACTATTTTTTAGCGGCCTAGATTCTGTTCATAAAACCTTTGAATATGGATTGAGGAAAACACTGACAGCTTCAGAAAAAAAGCAGTACTGCCAATATAAGCAACAAAGCGAGCTTCAGGAAGTAGCCGCGGAGAAGAAGACACAGTCGTGTCCGATTCACTGCAATATTAGTATTTGCATGGTCACTCTGCATTACATTTATAATCGTAGGAGGTATCCTAAGAGTGAGCGAAGATTGCCAATTTTGACTCTATGCAGACGGAAACAAATGTTCATACCTTTACGGTAGAACAATATCAGTAGCGTTTACAAACGTAAAAGAAACGACCAGAAGTGCCAACCGTTTTCTCTGCTTCACCATGCAGCAATGCAAACTACGCAGATATCCATCAGAAACAGAGCATTATGTAAAACATGTAACATATTAGGGAAAGTTTCCTGATTGATCGAAAGCATATTCGCTGTTTGCATTTATCACAGATGTCTATTTTATTCGACGCTAGGTTCCCTGTTTGATTGAGGCTTCAGATGTGACACAAAACGGCCTTCTACATGAAAGCAACCGCCTATACGCTCACTAGTCCAATAAATGCCCCCAATGAGTAAATTCTTTTTAAAGTTTTTTTAAGGACATAATACTGAATCTGTCTTTATGGAAAATCGATTAAGAACATTAAAATTGTGATATATTCGACGATCTTTCAAGGTTGCTTTGAAACTCAACGTGATCCAGAACAGACCAAAGTGCAAATAATTTTAGCGGAAAAAAATTATCTAAATATGCACATAATGTCATATTTTCGATTACACCTGTCAACTTACTTTGACTTTATTAAACACTGGCCCACTCGGCAATATGACCATATGAAGCCCCGACTTAACATGGTGGATGCCAGAATGCGTGGATTGGTGAGAGCACAGTTAACGGGCTGGTCTCCATTACTGACGACTTTCTGGACCCAAATATTTGTCCGCATATGCCGACTTTGTTGACTGTGTCAGACTACTTCAAATGAGTGTATTTTGGGTAAGATGTTTTGTCAGCATATCTAGCATATCAACACGTCTCACTTGACGGCTGCGGTCATTGTTATTGATCCTGGCAAATGTGTATTCGTCCGGTTCACAAGTGGAGGCTTTGAGGACGGTTCGAACGTACAGCCGGAATTGAGACATGACTGAAACTAGCTAGTACTGTGTAAGTGCCCGAGCCGAGGTTTCCGTGTGACTCAAATATTACGGATTGCATTTGATGTGATTATTACTTACCGGAAAGCACCCGAGTAGGTAGTGACCGTGTGTGCATCAACACTGCTGATTCTTGGCGCGATTACTACACCGGAATTAAGGCCATTATCGTCCGAAATGCTGATTTCCCGCACACTCTCCGAGTGACTTATTATTTGGTCTGCGTAAAACTGTAGCAAATAATATGCAGCCGACAGGTCCTTTGATTTGTTTAATGATTTCGGATCACGAATTCATGCTTCGAGTACCGCGAGGCTCATGTGGCAGTGTTATCTTGCGAGAATTTCGACCTCGTGAAACGCGAAATTGCGGCTGGATCTTAACGAAATACCGGAGCTCTGGGAACTAGCGTCATAGTTACCCACCCCTGTTGCATGTTCAGCCATTTGCGTCTGGCGTAAACTCCCACCTTTCCTCCCGTACCTGTGGGTCTTTCAGTCCTATGAAGTGTCATGCATAGAACATTAAAGTACTTTTAGAGGTTATCTTGAAGATGGGAGTCGCCTTGGACACACTTAAATCCTCCCTACCCCTGAAATTCTGGTTCAAGTCATGTCACGTGCATCGGAAAAATCCTAAAAACAAGTGAAGGCATGCCAGCTTGCTCGATGATTTCGAAACTCGTAGACGCATACAACGGTTGGAGTCGCTGCTGTTCCGATAAAGCGGACCGGAATTCCGGGCTACGGTTTGACACAACACCTCTGTCACCATTAAAAAAGGTCAGAGAATGACATTCGTAGAGGATCTAAGCATATCTTTCCAGCACAAACGCATCACAATTTAATTGAGAAAAAACACATAACTTGGAGAAGGAGACACGATCACCAATACAAGAGCTTTATTATTCTGACGTTTCGGATTCCTACTATACTCCATCATCAGAGACAAAGAAGCAAAAACGGGTGGTTGTTTCACAAGGGGCTGCGGTATTTATAGGATGCAGTAGCCATGCTACCGCATACCTTGAACGTTCACGGCTCCCCCCTTCATCCGGGATTGTCGCACTTGGTGTGATCATTGCTTGATGGCCGACATTCGAGTCGATAATTGCTGCAATTTCATCACGTGCGTTGGATGTTGGCGTGATGATTGCTCGACCATCTGACGCATTGACCCTGGTATTGGGAAGAGTGTTCACCTCTGCGCTCCCCGCATGGCTTGTTACCCCGCCTTGGCGAAGTTTTAGTGCGGAGTATGGAATGGGAATATCGTTACACTTGTTGATGGACTGGGGGCCAGTAAACCATGATTCCAGTAGCTTCCGGCTCACTCGGTTGTCACCTCTTGCGAGAATTTCGGCCTCCTCAAATTTGAATTTGTGGCCGGATCTCGTGGAATGAGCTGCAACTTGAAAGCTGGCGTCATTTCTGCGCACCACTGCCGCGTGTTCGGCCATTCTCGTTCGGAGCTGTCTTCCGGTTTCTCCGACGTAGTTGCTTTGAGCGTAACTGCACCAGATCCGATAAACGACTCCAGACGTTTCTAGCCGTGACACTGTGTCTTTCGGTTTTATAATCAGACGCCTGATGGTTGCCTCCGGTCTGTGTGCCACTCCAACCCCAAGTGATGCGAGAAGACGGCCGACAACTTCCGAAACGTTCTTGACATACGGAAGTGCCCACCAAGACTTGGTGTCCGTGCGGTTAGATCTTTTGTCCCTTTTGCGTATGCACCGGTTGACGAAGTTGCGCGGGTAGCCATTGGCTTTGAAGACTCGTCGAAGGTATAGTAGTTCAGCAAATTTTCTCTTGGCTCACTGCAGCGCGTTTCGACACGCCGATAGAGCGTCCTTACACAACTGCGTTTGTGGCTGATTGGGTGGTTACTGTTGAAGCCTTCCTTGATGTCCATTTACGCCGCGGAAGTATTGGTGGCCTTTAAACTGAAGTGCGCATATAAGTGACTAACAGGACGCAGGCACTCATCTTTAATGTCAAACGCAGTTGCGCAATAAAGTCATACCGGCATGTCGAGATGCTTTGTGGCGAAACAGAACAGAAGAATGCTGAACTATAATATTTTCCACGCTATATAAAAGCGTATGGTTGCCCGCGCAAGTTCGTCCACCGGAGCATGTGCAGTGGATGTAACTGACGTGAACTTCAAAAGTCCCTTCCAACACAATTAACATTTCGGATTGCACGCGATAGGGCATTTAAACAGACCGTTTGATTTAATTAAATATGGGCTAGATCGCGGTTAGTAGCCAGGAATGGGGAAGCGGACGGCGACCTTAACCCTTATCCTAACCTAAACTCTAACCCCAACCTTAAACAATAACCGCTAACCCTAACGGCAACCGTAGCTCTAACCAAAATCGTAAACGTAAGCGTAGCTCTTAGACATAACCGCAACTGAGAAACCTGACCGTAATTCTGTAACCTAGCCGAACGCCCAAACCCTAACCGTAGTCCTGAAAACCTAAGCCTAAATGCATGACCCTCACCCGCAAATCGGAAACCATTAACCGGTACCCTAATCCTAACCTCAAACGTAAAACGGAAGCCAAATGGTCCAAATGGGTGCCCAAAAAATAACCCCAGTAAACAAACCTCCCAGCCACCAGTAATACGGGGCCCGGCTACTAGCTGCGATCTAGCCTAAATATGTATTTCCACTAAGTAACAATCCCAATAAAATACCTAGAGAGATCAATTAAGTAGGCTCTTTTAGTTAGGGTTTGCAGCGTAGTAGTTTGCGAAGGAATGTGTGTCAGGGAGTCTCCATAAATACGTAATATTAACTCTTCAGAGAATCCAACGTGAAATCTGGAATTTAGCTCAGTTGTAGCCCTTATATCGCTGCTATTCTAACAAAAGTATTCCCGCTGAAAACTAATCCTAATCCTGAAATGAATCCTGGACCTATTTGTAATCCCTCACCTTGTCCTACGACTGAGGCTGTGCAGAAATAAAGCATCAGGCTTAAATTAAATCGCGATCTTGTTCCTCCTCTTGGTAATAGTCGTAAACTTGGCCGAAAGCGTTCTTCCAGCAGTTATCCCGTGCTTATCCTTAACCAGAACCCTACTCATAACTCTTGCCGCAGCCTCAAACATAAGCATTAGTACTTATCCGTCACCTGAAAGACTTCCAACAACCACCTTTGTGCATAAACAATAGTCCAAACCCAAACGTAGTCATGGCCTGGTCCGGCATGCGTATGGCTTTAATGGAGTCACTTCGCCTTATATATGCGCGATACATAGGTGTTGTATTGAATCGAGTAGCACTAGATTTCTGACTACTTTATTACTCATACACTAACCGTTGCGCACCCTGTAAACTCTGATTAATTTTACTTTTTTAGTTTCTATTTCGGCACATCTCCCATTTGCTGATCTAACATATTACTTTCTGGTGATTATTCTCTTTGATAGGTAGACATAATTAATATTTGGGCGCGTAGGCATTGATTCCTCCCCTTCGTCTTTAATTATTTTTAACTATGATCGACCATGAAATGTCACTTTCGGTGAGCAAAAGCAGAATTACCAACGTGCTGCAATGAGTAACCGATCTCGTGAAATATTGGTCGAATTGCTGAAGTGACTTGTTCATTAGAAAGCATTACTCAGGTTGGATTGATTTATTGATTATTACGAATCAGTATCATGTAATCTTTCAGATTACCCAGCATGCCGACTTTGTATGCATTTATTTTCGACTGCCTATGGAAACTAGACTGCATAAGAATATAGTTTCTTTCACTCGTATCGTAAAAAATCGCATTATTTACAGTTTATGCTGGAGAAAAATTTATATTTAGGTCTTGAAAAAACGTTTTCAATTACAAAATAATTTCAAGCCTGATCAGCGATTGCTTTCGCGTTTGCCGATTAAAGCATAAAGGGTGCATTCCATCCACATAAGGAGAATCATATATTCTTGTATACATTGAAGAAACATTCCATGGTTTTAGAAATCTCGTTTCTGCAAGCTTTTTCAAAACCTTAACAAACTTTTTTCGGGCATGTAAAGACAACTTGCATCCTACTAAATACGTCAAAGAAAGCACAGCTTTATGCGGACTTTTTATAGAGTATACCGTAATTTATAATACCAACAAAAGCCGTGTGAAAAATGCATGCTTTAATTGCAGTTATTTTTACAGAGTGTTGTTTCCATAAAGGATCGAAAAAGTGCATTCAAAAGACGACATTTAAGCAAGCCAAAAATGTCATATAATAATGCCTTGAATAATTTGTATTGCAACCTCACCTGAGTAATCCTTCCTTGTAAAAAAGGCATTTCAGAATTTCGACTAACATTTCCTGCGATCATTCACATACTGTATGTTTTACCAAAAACCTTTGCAGTATGTAACGCATGGGGTGCACTAATGACTCGTTCTCCTCCACTGCTGCTGCTGCTGCTACGGGGCCCAGCTCAAACAATCGTCTTGTTTTGTGCAGTGCGTTTGCTTTCGAATTTCGTTGGCTTTTGCCGAAGGTATCTCCTTTTTTTAGATATTACTAAGTTTTGAGTACCGCTTGTCAGTTGCCGTCAGTCTCATGGTTTTTTTTACCATCATTTTCAACCGCTCAACATTGTATAGCTTATTTTTATGATTATTCACATACCTGTAGTCTCTTCTTAACGTGCTTATGCAAGACGCTGGCGGACATATAAACAATGTACTTGTCGTCGTATCTGCGCAACCATTACTACATTCATTAAGAAATATCGTCTTTTTGCGATAAATATCCGCACTTTCGAAATGTGGGTTTATTCGCCTGAGTATTCCAAATTTTTTTAATTCAGGGCTACCAGCCATCTTTCATTAATTCAGGTGCATTTCTTTGGCCATGGTAAATGACTTCATATTTTCTGATTCGTATATGCTCAGTGAAAGGATGAGGCCGTACACTCACAGTAAGTAACCTATCTAATGAAAAGCAGTGACCTTTACGAATGCTTACCACTCACTCGCAAACCGACACCAACGTATGTATCTAATATCTACGTTAATCAACTACAGCTTATAAAGAATTAAAAACACAAAAAACAAACTAAAGCAATGTTGCGTTGTTTGGAAATGCTGTTTTAAAAAAAACGCAAAATTACAAAAGCTTCCTAAATGGCTGCCATTTGGTAAACCCCCTTTTTGGAAATAGTTTTAAGGGTAGGTTTGCACTACATATACTTTAAGAATAAGTGTACTTCCAAATATAGTGGTTCATCAACAGCCTACGTTCCGAATCCAGATTTCAAAACATACTTTCACGGATTCGTGATATCTTTAACAAGTTTGAGTTGAATGAGGTGCG
Organism: Spirometra erinaceieuropaei; assembly: GCA_902702965.1. Lineage (NCBI taxonomy): Eukaryota > Metazoa > Platyhelminthes > Cestoda > Diphyllobothriidea > Diphyllobothriidae > Spirometra > Spirometra erinaceieuropaei. The sequence continues at coordinate 207,753 of CACRXP010000042.1, read as the reverse complement.
GTTTAACAAGCGATACAGTAGTGGGTTTGAGTTAATCGACAAAAACTACATAGAAAGAAAATGTCATAAAGTCAGATGCAGTCAGCCCGATCGGTAACTAACAAATATGAATACGATTAACAGACCTTATGGTATGCATACAATTTTCCGTTTCTAGAGAGAAAATTTTGCTTACGTTCATTTGCATTTTGCGCTCGTTTTGGCTTGGGTCTAAATTCTGAGCGACCATGAAATATTATTGAATACTTTGTTATTCTCAGTGTTTCCCCCCGTCGTTCATAAGGACAAGCTTCGTACTATATACGCACACATATATATATAAACATTAAATTAAGATGCTTTGGAGGGAATTTTTCAAACAAGCGACTGCTTTTGCATTCATTTCCAAGAAGAATATCCTTTTGGTCATAATTAAAAACTCAATCAAACTTGCAAATTCATTTTCGGATAAACTCGCCGTCTACAACGAAAGTCAGCTATGAATATCCCTTCGATCAACTAGAAAACCTTCTGTAATACGTTACCTCTTTAGCACTGCAATGTGTTGACGGATCTCTGAATGCTTTGCATTTATGCACGGTAAGGCCAAAAAATCTACACTTTTGGCCGTTGCTTTGTCGTTCTTAAACAATACTTATATTTTTATACCGGTGACTTAAGAACACGACCATCTGTATACGTTGTAGCAATCCAACTATATTTGCTTGCTTTTAGTCACCGTTTTGCGATTTTGAATGTATTGCAGAGTGCTTGTATACACATTGATATTTTGCCGAAACTACTGATGTTTGGTTCATTCCATTTCTAATTAAGGTATGAGCAGAAGCTAGATTACATAATAAATAATGCTTCCTATTTTCAGAAGGGTATCGGATTATTTGATGTTTGTAATGTCTGTGAAATCATGAAATATTTTCCAAACGCTAAACAATTTCAGCTCATTTAAGCAAAGGATTCCCACCGTGAATTATAACTGCACGTCAGGGCACCAAATGGCCCAGATGTGATGTAGATGATGCGACGTAAAAATGTCCTCCTTTTTCAACAAAAAAACATAACGTTTGCAATCACATTCCCACTTTGTGCACAGCAAATAGCTGAAACCGTAATGGGCAGTATAGGCCTCTCTTCGGCTACCAATTTTTCCAACTTCATTTCGCTCTTCCATTTCGGCAGAGACATGAGAGTCAAAATTTGTGCGCTCGCGCTTTGGCGCTACTTTTGTTGTGTCTTAACAAGCAAATGGTGCATATATAATTGCTTTCCACGTCCAATTTCTGAATTCAGCCCTCAGTCAACATCCTGTGTTCCACGCCTCCCATATTCTTAATAAAACCGCATGATCGTTGCCAAACTTAACGCCGTAGTAATGGTTTCAACGATTGACTAGGTTCCTGCCCTTTATCTAAGCAAGTACTCTTTATTGGTAGATTATGAAATCGAACTACATGGGCAGCGGTTTTAAAGTCAGCATGCCAGGCGGAGTGTCTGATGAAGGTTGCGAAAAATGTTACCCTGGGGCAACGCGGTTGCATAAAACTATTTGCAGGCTTGAATTTTTGGAATTTGCGATTTTGAAAGTAGTATCTGCGTGAGTTTAAAACTAATTAATGTTGCGCACATGGAAAAATTCTCGTAATTTCAGCTCATTTAAGCGAAGGATTTCCACTGTGAATTATAACTGCACTTCAAGGCACCAAATGGCAGATATGTGATGTAGATGATGTGCTGCAAAAATGTTCTCGTTTTTCAAGAAAAACATAACATTTCCAATCACATTCTCATTTTGTGCAAAGCAAATTGCTGAAACCGTAATGGGCACTACAGGTTTGAATTAAAGTTCTGCCCTATGGTGTTTGAGCGCTTTCTGCTGGAGTTTATATAACATTCCATAATAAGGGATATTGATCTAATAAAACTGACAATTCGTTTTATTACTTCTAAACAACACGCACTTAATGAACAACCGGTATTTCAAGGAGTTTAGTATGCTTCTTATAATCATATAAAACACATGCCACTTTAATTGGCCACGTATAATCTATCTGCGCATCTTTACTTTTGCGATTTCAGAAGGCTATTACATCCAGAAGGACAGCTGAGGCGTTAATAAATAAAAAACGAAGGCTTCATCAAAGTTCGCTGCGTATCTGCATCTGAAGACATTTTGATAAGTAAAACTACCATTTAATTTAAAAAGCAACCATGGAAGAAAATAAGAAGATTCAGAACTTCACTTGCATAGTTTCACAAACAACATGTGTCAGAGGATGCATTGCGTAATATAATGCGGAAACGTTGGTCCCTTATGGCCTTCAACACCATTGTTGTTCACAGAATTGACGTTAAAATGGATTCAGGCCTCCTACATTGACGCCCCTAGTCGATGTGCTCAATGTCTATCAGTCACTCCCAGCAGCCTCTAAATGTCGGGTTACATCGAAAGAGAAAAATGTGAGTGCGCTCCAGACGTTGATATAAGCCGGTGACCGATTTACTAGAGCTCATGATCCTGCCTTCTGGCGCCTTCTGGCGTACGTCTGTCTGACCTTAGCGGGCACTTTGTTCTCACGAGTAAATTGTATCATGCTACACGCGAACTGTCTACCAGACACTAACTGCTCATTCAGATATAATTTTTCCACTAACATAAAAACAGTTTTATTAAAATACATTTGGATTTACCATGCTGTATTAACCTGGATTTGTTAACTATTTCGAAATACCATGTACAACATATGTGGCAGTTTACCGACATATGCCGATTAATACCAAATCGATGAGAAACGAGTGTATCCAAATATCGTAGATCACGAATTGAGTAAGTAAAACGTCACAGCAGCATTATACAGAAAAATGTCTTACAACTTAAACCCACGTTAGCTAATTAAAGGAACAGGCGAGATTTAAATATGCCTGAGTCGGACCATCTAAAATTGATGTGTGTTGCCCACAATGTGATTATCCTCCCATATTACAAGAGAGTTCCGGTGACATCTTATTAAGGATGCTTGAGTTATTCCAGATTCATCAGCGCTTTGCGCAGGAATTACCGGCAGGAAACAACATACTTTGCCAAACTCTCACCACAGCTACGCAGTTCGATCAGAAATATGAATTGCCGAATGAGTGAATATCTACGCCAGGGCAAGAGAAAAATATGAAACTCACAGAGAGTTTCCATTTTAAGTTTTATTAAGAAAGCCAAATGAAATCTGCAATGCATTCGACGCACCAAATACTCTTTTTCCATCTTCGGAATGCTTGATTGTATTTGTTTAAATTTCAGGCATTTTGACGTCTTGTTGAATTTTCCTGAGTACTGTGAGATAGCAAGTTGAACGAGTAAGGTTTTTCGGTCATTTTGTTTGCAGTCGGCTAAAATAAAGGACAAACAAACCTCCCTTATCGAGTCCAATTGCTTCTGATTGGTCAGACATTAAGAGGCCATCGGCTTTTATTACATATGTTATGTGCACTCAGCACTTTGTACATTTGTGCTATAGCAAGATGCCTCGCAGCATTTTGGCGCTCCTGTGGGTGTTTTTCAGTGGCGATCGTGCCTGCATTCCCATAAGCCGTAAGTTTGACAAGTCTTTCACACAAAATTTCATTTTATTTAATAGGGGTAATGTGAAAGACAATTTGAGCAAAGTGTTATTATATGAAAAAGATACATTAGCATACAAAAATTCTTCGAAATTATTCATTGATGATATCAAGTCAAATGTGATGTTTTAGTTAAAAACGTACTTAAAAATGCATCTGGTTTTCCTGCAGGTCTTTAAAAGTAATTTTGCAAATTCGGGAGAAATTGGTTACTCACAATGTTGAACAAAGTCTTCATATGCATCAAGTCATATATTTCGTTCTGGATAAGTTACAAAATAGGATCTTGTAGACAGGACATCTCATACCTGACATTATCTTTTAGTTCAAGTTCGGCTTGACGACCAGGCTATCCCTCAAATAACAGGGTACCTTAGCCTCTTAACATACATGTCATTTGTCAAACTCGACTCTCCATTCATTAAGAGTAAATCTTTGGAGCATTTGCCATGCACATGAACGCGCCAAATGATTTCTCCAAATGTCCTTCTTAGTCAAAGACAGGTAGCTATTGCGCTAACTACTATAGTGTTGAATAGGCCTGTGTGATTTGATCGACTGCGTTGAGGCATCACAGATATATATTGGTTGTTATCAGAAAGATAGGTATGTTATTTTGATCGTTTCCCAAACGCAGTTGTGTTCTCCTCCACTGCAACATATTTGTAAATATGTCGTAGATACTTTGGTAAACGACAGCATGTTCCGAAGTGTTTACTAAAAAAATGATGCGTTTATTGGTGTACATGTAAAATGCCTAATCTCACGGGCTGTATCAGCCAAGAGACGAACTCAGATAATCCTCGAACGAAATAGCTTGAGCTTTATGAACGCACAAATATTTGGATTGTTTGCTGACTGGCGTGCTTCAGTATGCTTTGAATCTTTGGAACAGAGTTCGAACACGGCTAACCATTGCCGACGGGTGATGCTGCTGAAATATATGAAATATGTAAGTACTTTTATGAGCATTGTAATTTGCAGTTGCCGAAGATGAGAAGTTGGCTTAAATTTCAGTTCTTATGTCCAATTTGATATTTGCGTTGACCGAGTTCAGTATTTTGTATGTGCCAAATATCAGATTTGTTCGCGCTGGCAACAATTTCGTTGATATGAGAGCCTATAATGTTAGTTGGTATCCGGTATTTACTAATTCCTCTCTTCGCTATGGTATCAACTCCGCAGTTATATCTTTTATATTGATTATATTTAATTATATTCATTTCACTTACATTTAATTCGGGAGACACTACAGTGTCTTTAACTTCACTTTAATTTCAGTAAAGACAAATATCTCCTATGTAAATGTTATTTTATTTGCATAATACATACTATGGCACAGTTACATGTGAGCACATTAGGTTGGCTTACTCATGAAATGCTTACCGAAATTTGGGAATGCGTTCTCGTTTCGAAAATATTAATAAAGTATTGATGCAAAACAAATCATCGTGCAGCATTATTCTATAATAATCCAGTTAACATACGGTGCCGGATTTCGAACGAACTTATTTTCGACTGCCTGCACAAATCATCCACTGTAGAAATGACTACTTAATTACCATGCAACCTTCTCATCGATTGTCAGCGCCCTTGAAATTTTAATTATTCTTCATGAAAAAAGTTTATTCGTTTACTTATTGGGAAGAAAATCACATTTTATTTAATTTTATACTCAAAAGGATGTTCAAATTCTGTTTCAAAAACATTGCAAATCCTGGTATTTGTAATACCCTGATATGGCCGTTCATGAAACATCATGTATCCGCATTTAAGAATATGGCTTGTAGATTTAACAACATTGCCAAAATTCACTGTTTACTTTTATGCATACCACGTGGTCTCCTCTTTGTACCGTAAAGAAATGCATGGTTTTGCGTACGCGAAAAATATACGGCTTGTAGCTTTGAAACCCTGAATGCAACTGTAACAGCAGGTCGGGTAAAAAATTATTCCGAAATTATAAAGTTTTTTCAAACCGTTTTATATCCTTCTTTCGATTATAAAATCTGAAGAAGACGTGATTTCTACCAGATTATTAAAAAACTTAATATGTGTATGCATGTGTTCCGTGAAATATAAGTAAAATTTCAAAGGAACCGAAAATATTTGAGACAATTGCATGCTAAATAAGTTGTCATTTTTTGCAGAGTATGGTTCTTAAATACAGTCAGAAATAAGTTCGTTCGGAAGTCGACACCCTGTGATAACTCTATTATTATATAATTATGCTGCATGATAATTAGTCGTATGACCCTACTTAATTAATCTTTTCGAGACGAGAACGCATGTCGAAATTTCGGTTGGCATTTCAGGAGTTAGCCTACCCACTGTATGTAAAGAGTAATCTAGGGCTTTTAGATTATTGCTTTTTTCCGATCATATTACGGAACACTTCTGATGTCTTATTACATAAATCTTCATCACAAATTATTGAAGCGGGCTCCCTGTCCTTTATTCTCCTCCGCTGACGGCGAGATCTACAATGACGTATAAGCTGAATAATCAATGTTGTCCCGCCTACATCGCAGTCGGAAACATTTGCGGACTGCATGAAACACGGCCTTTCATGTTGTGTTATGAGCTGTTGACGTGCCATTCTGCTTACAATTCTTATGTATGCACTGAAAAATCAATGTCTGCAGAATTTATTTCATTGTTCAACTCAAAATAATCATATTTGTGCTCGGTTATGCAGTTGGAACTCACCAGCAATACAACCTTGCGCTGCCCGTTAATGGGCATTTTAGATCCGTTTCCTGCTCCTGTGAGCAATAAGGAATACTCTTGTTGCAGTCCAGATTGCTTTCAAATGATGGGGCCTCTGCATTTCCAAAAACACTAACATTTCTTTTGTCCCTGTTCATCGTCATTAGGATGATTAAAGTGTGTGCTTTTAATTTCCTCTAGGACGAGAAAAGTGTCCACACGATGAAGGTATATTTCGGATCGAAACTATTGCCAAGCACCTCATCAAAAAAGTTCCATATCTTGTCTTGGCGGATGGAAATGATGAACTCGGCAAACCTTCCTACAACATCAAGCTCCATGGCAATATGTCTGCTCATGACTGCAAACCGCACTGGAAGGCGATAGAAAGGCACTCCAGTGAATATTCCTGTAGTGCCTTGTGGCGTAACATTCCGCTGATACTGAATCAGGTGAATAGCTTTTTTAAGACGCAACGTAGATTATAAGTTGCTTAGTTACCTAGCCGAGATTTTTTTAACACAGTTTTGCAATCTATGTGAACGTTTTCATCCTTTAAGGGAGGTTTAAAACATTTTGAGATAGCGGAGGTCCAGTGTCGCTTTACAATGAAAGCTTCGAGCTGGAACACGAGGATGTGGGGACCAAATGTCATGGGAATTTCGAACCTTCAGTGTCCTAACTTCATAATGACAACAAGTCAGTATCTGCATTGCTATGGAAGGAAGTTTCCTGCAATGATGAATGCATATGCAATAACGGAGGCAAAAGCGCTAATAGATTACGCAATCCCGGATAATGCGTATTGTATAATTTAGTCTATTTTACCTGCTGAAATTTGTCATTGCTCGGACAAATATGCGCTACATTCTAAAATTCAGTTTTTGTTTGAATAAACTAAAGCACGTTGTGTTTGTACACATTACTTTTCAGTAGGTCAGTGTACATATCTGTCGAATATGCCAGAGATGTCAACATAAAATAAAAACCTCGGTAATATGTATCTAGCGTTGTGTGGAAGGAGCATTAAAAGATAAGTCACAAGATAACTTGACACTTTTATTCATGGACCTTTGTTGGGACGTTCCCGGACTCCCGCAGATGAAACACTACGACTACCAACCCTTGAATGGAGCCTTTGTGTCAAACATATTATCCGCAAGTCCCTGGTTAACCATTGGGTTGCCGTTCCATAGCAGCCGTAGTATTCATTGTGTGTCGCAGATGAAAATGCGCCTCGTGCGGTAAGACGAAGGCCGTCAAATAAGGTCTAACTTTTATTTTTCCATTAACCACGACCAGTAATAATATGAAGCACTGGCAAACCACATGGCATAAGTTTCTTTTTTATTAGGCAAAGTCGAAATATTTCGAAAAGGTCCGATATGGATTGTACAGGTTTTCAATGAAAGTTATAGGTTTTAGGACATGCAAAACATATTTGACGGTGCAAATCATTGGTTCATGTAACTAATTGCTTATACATATCGCCAGATATTGTCTCAACAGCATATGTTGTACAACGAACAACGACTAATGACGAATTAAGACAACAGTGCAAAATATTGTGCTTTTCAAAAACGTTCTAAAAAATAACGGCTCCTCAAAAATGATTTGACACAAGATCGTTAATCAGGCATTATATTTCAAGCATCTCATGACAGCGGGTGTTCTAGAGAAAGATAAACCGGCACACATTATGCAAATGCGATACGTTTGGAGACGTTCACAGACTCCTTTTTTCATGTGAAGTTACGTATAATTGTAATGGGTTTAACACCGAAAACTGAAATTCGCCTTTTCGTTGGACTACCCAGCTGCCACTCACAACGGTGTTTCTTATTCATCGCATTTGGTAGTAGATAAGAAGCGTGCCTTATCGATTTTCTGTGACCGCATCCTGCAGACGGGTTTACGGTTTTGCAAAACGTTGTAGGTGGGGCCCTGCCATATTCAGCTTTACCGAGACCATGCAGTTTTACAACAGACGAGCCAACAAGAAACACCTCAGCCCAGATGACCTTTGCGGAATATCTTCTGACCCTTGACGTTTCATGTGAATGCGACAGTACAAGACATATTTAGACTGAAGTGCCACAACAAAGTCGCAAACTCACGGCTAAAGTTAAATAAAGCGATAGCTGCACTCCACATTCCAAACAGGAGATATTTTGATTATATTATTAGGTTGAGGCTTTTAGAGTCCACACTAACAGTGGATTTTTGACTCAAAGTTATGTCGGAAACCAACCTATAACAGATGATAAGCTTATTAATACTAGAATCACGTACGCGTTATTGCTGACGTTGTACAGCAATGTTTAAAAAAAACGACTACGTACATGGAGATGCGAACATACGCACTTTCTTCTTTCGGAAAACCTCAAAATTAAAATTGAAACGTTATCACAGCAGTGTGTAAAAGTTATTCGTCATTGATAGCGTATACAAAATATCTACGGGGATAACTATATTCAACTAAAACCTGTTAAACTCAGGCCTGCGCAAACAGTCAACTTGCCGGAATGAAAGGGTACAGTAGTTTGACACCCGTGCTTTTATATCGCACTGCAACAATTAAGTCAATTTAGTTGCATGGCATGTGCAACGATAAACCCAAAATTTGCAGGTAGATTTGGATTATTAGGTATTTGGGGACGTTGAAGGTATAAATCTGAATTTTAAGGCGTTTCTACGATAGTGCCTTAAGCCTCGTCCTTATCAGACATGAACAATGACTGTACATTTTAGTTTATGTGTGTGCGAACAGTGGAGTTATGTTTGTCAAAAATGAAGGTGTCATGTATTGCCGTCAATTTGCCCGAATAAGTCATGATGATAACTTACGCTTATACTCATACCTTCAGATGGCTTGCTTACTTAAGTCAATCAATTCCAATGTGAATAACAGAAGGTTCAATAGTTCAAAGGTACATTTGATGAGCCATATCGGAAAAACTCGAAATTAAGCAGTACTCATCAATGTACTTTCACCCGTTCTCTGTGATAAAAATGGAAGACCGGCTGTCAGAACACCAATATTGATTTTTATTTGAAATTTAATGCTCATCACAAAATTACGCCCTGGCGTAATGTCGAGTTGAAACGAGTTCGTCCACACGTGTGGTCTAAAATTTAGACAAAACTATAATAAACACACACGTCTAAATCTAAATAGGCATAAGCTGCCATGAAAAAATACTTATCTGCTGAGGTATCTGACAATCTTGCTGTTCGAAAACTCGAAAAAGGAGGCGAAATTAAAACTTCTCACAGAACGTAATCCTATTTTCCCCAGAACGGTACCGTTGTCTCCGTTGTACATCGGTCTTCTGCAATTATATCCGCAATTATATCAACAGAAAAAGCCGATAAGCTGCCAAACTTGACGAATAATCGGTTGAGATATCATGGTTTATTATTATGGTCATTTGCCTCAGAGCACATATAATAACAGTTTCCTCATTTAATCAAACTTGTGGTGACCTAGGACATAAATAATCATCTCTTAACGTGTATAATGCGGAAACACTAGTATTCAAATAGCTCGAGACGACATGGCAATAGCACGAGAAAAGTCTTGTCTTGTTGGGGCGGGTTTAAATCTTAACTGACGTAATTGATTTTATTTGAAAATACATGATATGGGATTTCAAACCCAGAAGCTGCATTAACGTCTTTTATATGTACGTCAACATTGGAACATTGTCTGAATAACAAATACATTAGACAAAATGTATGGGTTTTGTCAGTCTGTTAAAGAGGTAAAACCAAAATAGTGATATGTTAAATAGTAATAAAAGCGCAGCAATGCCCAATGATGCATTTAAAATTTTTGCAATTTGTGTGAAATAAAACAGGGATAGGTAGTGAAAACCAACAAACGAAACTGCGCACCCTCGGTAGCCGGCAGACCAGTATCAAGAACACACAGATTAAGGATTAATTTTATTGTCGATAAACACTAAGAGAGACTTAAATGGCCATTTCTGGCTTATTAGACGTCTTCAGTCAGTCATCCCCATCACCGAAGGGTAAAAGATCTGTGGCTCGGTATTGTAACCCGGTAGTAAAAATTTTAGTGCCTACAACCACAGAGGCAAGATCAGTGAGCGCCTCCTACCATCACCCTAATTAAAAGCACCGACCACAGAAGGGGAATAAGCGCGTAGGTTGCTAACATTTGCAGGTTCAATCCTGAGCAGAACTCGTTTGTTACTTCTTTGAACGCTAAACGCTCGATAACAGCGAAAATATTAACAGAATACAGTTCTGAAGTGGCATTCAGGGGTCAGATCGTCGACAGAAAATGCATAGAGCCATCTTGCCACACGGGCTGATTTACGAAAAGTATTGCGTTCTCAGGAGCTGGTTTGCCGTGTAAATGAACGCTTTTGCCTAGCCTTCCCCCTGTACGTCTTGTCGCAGCAACCCCTGACCCTGCAGAAAATGCAGGCATAAGGTGATCCTCTTTATAATGTAAAGGACCAGCGGGCGCTTGTTACGCTTGGAATAGTACCTACGGAAAGTATTTGAAGAGCCTAAAATTGTGACACCCGTAGTGCCGGCCATTGCACAAACTGAGATGCTTGACACTGACGATTGGATTATTTTGCACTGGCAATGCGTTCGGATAGATATTACTCTGAAAGGTTATTAAACTTATTAAATCCACTTTACTCGAATAAATGCTCACTTGTTCACGTATAGGAACGCATAGTTATGAAGACTATGGCAACTACTACTACGCTAACTTCGATATGCCCACACGCAGAATCAGAACAGGTTGGAGACAAAAGCATATACTTACCACTTTTATAGAATCTCCCTCGAGCTCGCGTTCAACGTAGGTTATTTTATCTCCGGTGTCGACCTGTTTCAAAGTGTTTCCTTCCAACGTTAGTATGGACTAAAAGTGAAAGATTTTACCATATTGGTCTAAAATAGTTTGTTTTTAATTTATATGTATGGCTGTTAACCTAATTAATTTCATAATCTCGACTTATGTATGGCCTATTTCACGCAGCCGTAGATCAGCGATTGTCAAAAAATGTGGATTACAGTAAAAACGTTTCAGGAATGATTAACAAACAGAAGCCTATGCTCTAAGCGAGTTTGCATTATAGTGAAATCAAGCTGACCTACTACTTGTAAATTCCAGAATATTCAGAGTCGAATGAGCCGTGGCATTTTCTCACCATAATTTTGAGAAAAATTATTTTATGATACTGCATGTTTGATAGGAATGATGATGTTGGGGCGAGAGTACAGTTGGCACCTGCAAACCGTCATAATAGCGGTGTTATTTACAGTCTGCAACAATTTTAAACATACACTAGATGCGGACGCCCATCTAGCCGCCTCCCTTTATGTGACCATCCACAATGTACCGAGCTCACTTTCGATATGTACAATTTTTTTACGGTGTCAAGCAGTTCCATGGTTTCCGCGTCACCATTAGCATAAACTACAAGCACAGCATTCGTTTGTCTTACTTAAATATCTTTTCCAATAAATCAATAGTAGTTTTGCAACCTTCTGAATTTCTTGGATTCTGGCGAAATATTTTCAATTTAACCTGAGTCGAATCAACAGGTATCCTAGTTTGAATCGTAGAGGTCATCCCGGTAATTATCAGCAAACCACCAGATAGATAAATGCCATACTTTCTTAGCAAAAAAGACGCCCGATTTTATTCAAAGCGTGTTAACATGCATTGTTTAAAGTCTAACTTACTTTTGTGATGGATATATATATAAGAGAGCTTTAAAATTCGTTTCATAAAATTCCTACGGTTTGCACTTGGATAACAACTGATTTTAAAGCGAGATATGCGATGCTGATAGTCTTATAATAAGGTCCCAATCGAGATAATTAATACAATTCACATTTATTTTCTGCCTCGGCGAGTTTTAAAAACGACACATAATCGTCATGCCGAAAGCCTCTGTTAAGCATTTTGAAGTGGGAAGAAACCATCGGAGTTCCATTTACTTAAAATAAAATCGCCCTTAGCAAGTACATTAGAGTTTTTTTCGCAAAAATGGTCAACCTCACTCGACAGCAACATGGATGATCGGAACAACCAAACCAAACTCAAAATGTTTCTCTACAAGAGCCACTATTTTGTTTATTATTGAAAACTCCGTTACAGTCGATCAGCACATCTATGAAAAAATCCGATATCATATGCCCCTCACCTGCATCGATGATGCATCATGATATGGAATTACCAAACGCACATAAAGTAATATTCGTGTTGCAATCTCACACTCGTAAATGCTTAAGTGATGTCTTTGGAGAGCTCCTATTTCACTGCATTGCATCAGTCTTACCTTTACCTGTCGGCCATCCATCGTGGTCAAGTCGAACTCTTCATTCAACTTGAAGACGAACTCATGCGTCTTGAACGTGCTGCTCATCTTAAGACTGTAGCCGTCGCCCGCAGGCGCGATTATCATTGTCGGCTTCAGGGTCTTTGCCGCCGTCCTCTGAGCCAGATTAAAACCCAAACGCTGGGCTATTTCGTCGAACCCCTCACTGTCGGTTAGCTTCCAGCTTCCGCAGAAGGCGTCCATGTTAAATGGTGGTTATGGATTGAGGTAGAGACTGTGTGGCGTTAGGTGCACTTGGCAAAATTCGTGTAATTTATATACTTAAATGCCGCCTGCAGATATTGGTTAGGCGAATTTTGCACGGAACTATAGTGCGTTTAACCTCCCCCACTCCACCACTGCCGAAATGCTGTGAGATTGGTAGTTTTGACAGCCTGTCGCAGTTCAGACTCATATGTCGGACCCCCTTGTGCAGGATACCATTCAAAGTGCACAACAGTACTAATCTTTTAAGACGCAAATGCAAGTACCGTGCAACGCACTGTTTGCATTGCGACTTAAGCGCCTGGGAGTAGTGCATAGATCATGCGCCGGCTGAAAATATGCGTCACTGCCAAGCGAATCGCTGTGAGTGCGCATCAATGAGACTGTTGGCCGTTGGAGTTAAGAAATATTTCTGCCTGGCAAAGCGGACGGAGCTAGTGGAGTAAATTACTTTTCTTCTATCGTTAGTCCGACGAGTTAGACACGCTAATTGAACGTCGGATAACTATTGTAATGTTGTATGGTTCTGAAATGCTTCGCGTGGCCAAAAATAACTGGTCTGCATAATGCGTAAACCTAAGCTTCGATAGTAAATGTCGCACTCAGTAAACTATGAACACCAATTCTGATCAACGAATAAGAAAAAGAACAAAATTTTACCCTTTAAGCTTGGGTCCAACATCAATCGACGAAATCATGTGCCGAAAATCGCACGTTATAGCTATCAAAAACAGGCTTTTATGATATCATTTACTGCGGTCCGACATAGTTAAAAATAGCATTATCTGTGGATCTTATGTTCGTAGTTTGTAACTTAAATACGTTCCAAGGAATATCTGGGTTTGATAGGTACTTTTAAGATAATCATGAAAGCGGTTGAAATAAACCTAATTTTGCCATGCCAGTTAACTAAGCAGATAGACTTAAATGGTATTTTTTCAATTTTCCTGAAATCGACATGCCGAATCAGGCCTGAAAATAGTCATAAAATTGTCCTACTTATTCAATTGAGGTCCTTGGCATTCTGAGACTATTCTTGGTGTCTGTGCATTAACAGGCTAAATTAGAACTTTTGCAGACAGTTGTTCGCTGAAAAAGCATAGTTCCTGTGATTTTGTAAACTTACATGTATTGCTGATTGAAGCAAAAAATACGCTCTCCCGGATATAACTGAGAAGATAAGGCGATCGCAGGAACCATATTTGCCTGACGTTTCGAAAGCAAACAAGCTTCCATCATCGAAAGTGGTTTGCGTACTGCACGTCACAGTATTTATCGGTTTTTGTTCTTTGTGCTGGCGTGTCACTGACTGCCAGCGCGCTGCATCTCAAGGCTTGGCGATTTGTTGTCATGGCGGCAACGGTTCCTCCTCATTCTTTGTCGGGTGTGAGAAGGGGAGCGGCATCAGGGCGACCGCGGCCATTGCTCTTGTTTGCATTGTCTGTTATCTGCCCTCCGCGCATCTCGCCTTCCTGCCCTGTTCGCACACGCCCGTACCCGTGTGGACGGTGGTTACCATGCTAGTGTTGACGTCGGGCTGGGGGTGCCTGTCACTGTCGTGGGTTCCCGCCTCGCTGCCCCGTTCATACCTGTCCGTAACTGTGTTGATGGTGGTTGTCATGCCGGTGTTGACGTCGGGCTGGGGGGTCCTGTCACTGTCTGGCGCTCTCCCCAGGGGCTGGCGTCTGTCTGTGTTCGGACCCAGAAGGTGGTCTCCTAGGTTTGTGTTCGTCACCGGTTGTCCCCTGGTTTCGTCGGTTCCCGATTCCTGTCTATGCCCGTCTGTGTTCCCGCTGGGTTTGGGTTCGACTGCTGCCGTCTCTGGCCTGACGCCTCGTCGGTGGCCCTGGTTATTGAATTTCGCCCGTAAGGCTTGGTAGGCGGCCGGCAAAGTTTCGCAGCGGTTGATCGAGGTAGTTGTGGTGTGCCAGGCTTCGAGCGTCTCCCTGAACGTTTGATCGCTCCCTTGGCTCAAGACTTCGGCGTCTTGGAAGGCGAAGGCATGGTCGAAAGCTGCGCAATGTTCCGCCACCAGCGAGAGCTGATCCATTCTTCGCACCGCTCTTGCATGCTCGTCCATGCGGGTCTGCAATCTCTTCCCAGTTTCCCCAACGTAGTTGGCTTCGAAGGAGGGAGAGCGCCAGACAGTGACAGGACCCCCCAGCCCGACGTCAACACCGGCATGACAACCACCATCAACACAGTTACGGACAGGTATGAACGGGGCAGCGAGGCGGGAACCCACGACAGTGACAGGCACCCCCAGCCCGACGTCAACACTAGCATGGTAACCACCGTCCACACGGGTACGGGCGTGTGCGAACAGGGCAGGAAGGCGAGATGCGCGGAGGGCAGATAACAGACAATGCAAACAAGAGCAATGGCCGCGGTCGCCCTGATGCCGCTCCCCTTCTCACACCCGACAAAGAATGAGAAGGAACCGTTGTCGCCATGACAACAAATCGCCAAGCCTTGAGATGCA
This sequence comes from Spirometra erinaceieuropaei, assembly GCA_902702965.1. Classification (NCBI taxonomy): domain Eukaryota; kingdom Metazoa; phylum Platyhelminthes; class Cestoda; order Diphyllobothriidea; family Diphyllobothriidae; genus Spirometra; species Spirometra erinaceieuropaei. Next base: position 192,354 of record CACRXP010000042.1, on the reverse strand, counting down.
GCGCGCTGGCACTTACATGTATGCATATTTAATTACTACCATTGGCAGTTTCCTGCAGTGGTTTCTGATAATACCTGCAGAGGCTGGCTGAAACAGTATGTCGATGCAACTCTATCTAATAAGACTCCCGGGGCATGATACAGAACTAATCCCGTCGGGATCTCACGGTAAGTTTAGCGTCACTGCACGAATTTTCCTTCGTAGGTGGGATCATGCCTAAGCATTTGCTCATCACCAGCATATACATCATGCAAGCCTGGTGTTGTTCGACTTCTGAGACAGCCTTTTTTGTAACATTTTGAAAACGGTACTTTTTAGTGACTTTTATCGCGTTCAGATTTGCAATTCGTATTTAGATCCAGTTATGTGCCCTTGAAGGATTTTCTCAAAGGTTTTAGTTAACGTTTACCGCTGAGGCCGGAAACAGCAGCCTGGATTAGGACCCAAAACGCTTTTATTATTTTCGATCAAAGGTCTTATTTTTTCGCTATAGTTGCTAGTCTCAACGTTCTTGTTTATTTTCCAGGCTCTTTTAAATTACATTCCAAACGGCAGTAAATGTTTCAGGTATCCGTTTTCTTTGGATATGATAGTTGCTGCAGGTATTATGTTTGGGAACTTTTTTTTGTCATGTGAAGAGCACAATGACGCAAACCCTTGCGTATTTTTGGTAGAAAGCGCATTTGGGGATGTAGTCGTCACATCATATGTCTTTATAAAACTAAAAATTCGACAGTATTAATCTTTTCTGAGCAGGGCATTCAATCAAAGTCTAAGCAGTTCGCAATGAACTCAAACATACAGCATCAATCAATAGTGAGAGAGGGAAATTCATGGTAAACTGAAGCGTTTCTTTCCGTCTTGGCACTGTCAAAACTGACGTGTGTGGGAATAATTCAAGGGTAGATGTACCATTGTAATGAAAAATGCAGGTTATAAACCTGACAGTACACAGTATCAGTCGGCATGTCAGACTTCATTCAGCAAGGCTTTAGTTGCAGTGCTGTTTGTAAACGACTTCCTATCCTTCTGACCGGTGACTCCGCTTAACCAACAGCTAATTTGTTGTAAACGTGACAGACGGCCGGAAGCCAGGCTTACGGGCAATCCGCGTGACTGGAAGTCGTCGGCAAATTCGTTGGACTTTAAATGCAAATGCAAAGCTAAATTGTCTAAATCTAGTCTTGACCGTGAATTAGGACTTTTAAGTGTGCCAAACAACCACCCCCCAACTTTGACAGGTCTTATTCCGACAGCAAGTAGGTCGGCGTAAAAGGTGTGGTCACGTTCGACCCTTTTCTCTAACGTCTTGCTTTTGCAGTTTTAAACGTGTTACGTGATCAATAGATTTAGCTGGTATATCTTCTTCTGACTCTCTTTGGACGGCGCACATTCCGTCTCAGTTTTCGGTCAAGACTATGCTAGCATTGTAATGCTGCCATGCGATTTTTATTTTTTCACAATGATCGGTTTTTATAATGCAATATATTCTACAACCGTTATTGCCCTCAGGTCCTAAGAATTATTGTTTGCATGCATATGCGCGGCATTATAGACGCCTCACAGTGGCGCATTCAAAAGTGCATGCTCACTCTCTGGTACACTCTGGCACCATGCATATCAATAAACATACACTCTGGACCTGGGTTGACTTTCGTACCTTCTATAAACACAGTTAACATGCGTTTCCTTGGCCAAAAACATGCGTACTTTGCGCTGAAAGTACGGCTGAACACAAATACCACCTTTGGATTACGAAAGGGACTTTAGTCAATTATGTGTAGTAAGAGAAACAAGGATAGGGATTAATGCCTTTTTTGGAAGGAAATGTATTGGGGTTTGTAATTTTGACATCCTTATCGGACAGTATTTAAATTACCATTCGCCGTCATCTATCATATTCCTAGAGTTTGTTAAATCAGTTTTTACTCTATCGTTCTGTGCAGAGGTAGCAAACGTTAGTATGATATGACATTGTTCACATTCGGTATAAATAAAACAACTCAAATACGTATCGCAGCATACCCTCCAATATGCGATATATTACATTATTCGGCCTATATCGCGAATTGTAGTTGAAATTACGTATAACCTTTTCCTTTATTGAGGACTGCATAGGTGGGTTGTGCCATATGTTTATGACGCAGTCAGGCCAAGTTTCAAAGGAGCTTTTATTGGCCAACTACGGAGGTGCTGAGCGCGCCAAAATTCGACTACTTATGGAGTATGCATTTTCCATTAATTTCTTATTCATTCATGGTTTAAAACATATTTTCAGAAAGCATGCACAATGCTATTCTTCTGCGCTAATTCTGGGGCAAATAAGGTAAGTTAAAGGCCGTACTTATTAAATGACATATAAGGGATTCTACATGACTTTTTTTTCTGTAAATTTAAATTCAACCAAATATTTGCATTTCCATAAATTAATTTGTGCCTGCTTACTATGTAAACTAAACCATGGCTAATAAAAAACATCAAAAAGGGTTTTCTTAAATGTCCAATAAATTTAGACTTTGAAGATGAAGACAGATTGAAGAAACAAGAGCTGTATTCGTCCGAAGTGAAGGATTCCTATTCAAACCCACAATAAGAGACAATAACAACTACGGATAGTAGTTTTTTTAAGATTCAATTGCTATGCTACCTCGTACATATGTGGATGTACGGCCACTCCCTTTATCAGAGATAATTACGCTTGGTGTGATGACTGTTCCATTACCGATATTCATATCAGGAATATTTGAACTTTCATCACGAGTATTGGTCGTCAACCATCTGAGCTGCCGACCCTTGCGATGAGAACAGTGTTCAGCTGTGCGCTCCCTGCGCAGCCAATTACCCAGTCCAGGCAAATTCTCATCATGGAGCATGGAAAGAGAATTTTGTTGCACTTGAATTTGGGGGCAAGTGAACCATGACTCAAACACCTCGCGGCTCACGCGGCTGTCATCTCTAGCAAGAATTGTAGCTTCGTTAAATTTGAATGTGCGATCAGATATCGTCGAATTAGCCGTAACATGAGAGATGGCGTCATAACTTTATATTGCTGTCGCCATTTAGGCCATTTGCGCTTGTAGCAGGCATCCAGTTTTTTTCTGACGTCGCTGTTTTGTCCGCAACTGCACCAGATCCGATAAACGACTCCAAAAGTACCTTGCCGTGGCAGTGGACCATATGCTGTAGTTCACATGCAACTTTTCCAAAGAAAACTACATAATTCTGAAATAACAGACATCTTACAACCTTAAAAAATCTGATAAGAGCCAAATATTCTAATGCAAGTTTATCCTTTTCAGCTTAATTTAAAAAGAACACTTGAGTTTTCACTAAACGAATTCATAAAAGAGCATTCTGACGTCGGACTCCCAAAAAATATATTTGTATTTATAAGGGCAGCGAGCATCAAGAAAAATCGCACTTCCGACATAGCTGTTTTGTCCGCAACTGCAGCAGATTTGATAAACGACTCCAAAAGTTTCTTGTCATGGCAGAGGACCATTTGCTGTACTTCACATGCAAATTTCACAAAATAATAGACATCTTACAGCCTTAAATAATCTCATAAGAGTCAATTTTTTTTAATCCACGTTTATCCTCATTAGCTTAATTTTCAAAGAATACTTGATTTTCCAATAAAGACATACATCAAAGGGCATTCTGACGTCTGTTTCCCAAAAAATATATTTGGATATATGAGGACAGCGAGGATCAAGAAAAATCGCACTTCTTCAGTACCTATTGCTACTGAGCCTTCCGAATATGGTCAGTAAGGAACTCATCTGGAAGTTGCGATGCTGGTTTCTCTACTATATCGTGTAATTATTAATACTACTGCAACACCTAAACAGTCATTTCTGCTTGAGAACACATTTTAGAACTCTATTTAACATCTCACGAGATGTAATTTATAGCATGCCTTCTGCATCACCAGTAGCATATACGTTCCCAAACTACCTACTTTAAACATACCTTACTCAATTGCTCCCAGTTTTCTATTCACTAACGTTGCCCCTACCTCAGCAGACGATTCACATGCACACTACAGTTACAACAATTATTTATAACATGTGCGCTTCCACGTCATTTACAACAGAAAAGGTAATATTGTCGTCACTTTCAAATTGGACCCAGATTTATGCGTCGTCCGGATTTTTAATTAGGGAATCTGTGTTCCAGAAGGTCAGGTCTAGGTACATTGGGAACCACGAACAATCGAAATCACTTCACCATTTCGGTGATTCGTATTGGGAACGCATATCACTCGAGGTATCTCAGTGAATTACGAAACCGCCTGCATTTTTGCAATCTTATCCGCTTGCCCTAGACCGTCCTCAGTATGACTATATCTGCTTGCAGACTGGTCGTGTGCCAATGATTAGCCAACTTACTTCCCTCGGCTGCAAACAGGGGACAGCAAAAAATTGCTCGATACAAGTGGGCGTCCGAGTTCTGGGTCATGCTCTTATCCTGCAAGACGTTGAAGACGTTTAACTTTAGAAGCCTGCTCAGTAAGTTAACTAAAGTAGTGAATGCAAATCTCAGGCTGCACATGCCCTGGAAAAGAATATGATGAATTATGGGACGAAATGTAAGGTTTTTGCAAGCATTCCGTAATCATAAGTCCAAATGTAAAAATCACAGGCCTGATACAAGTAAAGATGCGAATTCCACGAATTAAGTGATAAGAAGAAGAAGAAGAAGAAGAAGAAGAAGAAGAAGCGATCGCTGGAACAAGGGTTTTATTTGCCTGAAGTTTCGGATTCCTACTTGAAACCATCATCAGAGACAGTGGCAGAAGAGGGTGACTCCTGCACAGAAAGTTGCAGTATTTATAGGATGCAGTCGCTATGCTACCGTATAGCTACGGTAACTAACCTCTCTCTCTCATCATTATTAAGAATTGTTGCCCGCTGGTGCGCTAACGGCTAGATTACCGGCTTGCCAGTTGTTAATTACCGAAATGTCATCACCCGTGTTGGATATTGGATGCTGGATAATTGTTTGGACATCTGGCTCACCGGCCTGTGCCTCAGCACGGAATATGGAGTGGGCATGTCATGGCACTTGTTGATAGACTGAGGTCCCTTAAACCATGACTCAAGCAACTTGCTGCTCACGCGATTATCCCCTCTCGAGAGAATTACGACCTGATCGAACTTGAACTTGTGGCCGGGTCTCGTCGAACGGGCCACGACCTGAGAGTTGACGTCATTACTCCGTACCACTGTCGAATGTTCGGTAATTCGCGTTCGGAGCAGTCTTCCGGTTTCTCTGACGTCGTTACTTTGTCCGCAACTGCACCAGATCCGGTAAACGACTCCAGTTGCTTCTTGCCGCAGCAGTGGGTCTTTTAGTTTCATCGCCTGCCGCCTCATGGTGGCCTGAGGTCTGTGTGCAACTCCAACCCCAAGTAGTGCAAGAGGGCGGCTAACGGCCTCGGAGACGTTCTTGCTGTACGGGATCGCTCGCCAGAATTTGAGGTCAGCACGATTTCCTCCCTCGTCTCTTTTGCGCATGCACCGGTTTACAAAGCTGCGCGGGTAACCATTTTCTCTGAAAACCCCTCGAAATTAGTGGGATTCGGCAACCTTGTTTTCCGGTTCACTGCAGTGCGTCTCAACACGCCGATATAGCGTTCTTATTCAACTGCGTTTGTGGCTGATTGGGTGGTTACTGTTGAAATTCAGAATTTTCGTCGTGTTCGTTGCTTTTCTGAACACTTTGGTCTTTAGGCCACCACAATGTTTGTGACAGACGAGGACATCAAGGAATGCCAGCTTGTTATTTCCTTCCACCTCCATGTTAACTTGTATGCCCGGGAAGACGTTGTTGAGATTTTCTTTGAGCGTTAGCACCTGGTCACGTGAAATACGGTCTGAGACAGAAGTTTAGAAGCTGAAAGATTTGGTCATGCCTGAAAAGATTTTTTTTTCATTGTATTTGCTTCATAGGAGTAGCTCGACGGTCTTGATTGCCAGATCCTGGGGGAAAGAAGTAAAGAGGGACGTGACGTAAGAAGATGTCATGACCTCATCTGTCTGGAGTCTTACTCCTTTAATCTTCCCCAGGAATTTTGTTGACAAACAGATAGTGGTGTCCGAATCAGCAGTTAGAAATTTGAGGCGACGTAACAGCCATTTTGCCAGTCCGTACGTTGGAGTGCCTTTGAGCGATACAATGGGCCAGAGAAGAGCGCCCTCCTATTGCACCTTGGGGAGACCATAGAATCTGGCCAAGCCATTTCTTGGTTGCAAATTCCGTCAGATAAGTGACCAAGATTAAGCCAGATGCTGCGAGTTCGTGGGCGAGAACGACACAAATTTACTTCAGGAGAAGGTGACTGAAAGAGCCTGCCAGCGAAGAGCGACACTGAATGTAGCACTGGGGAACGAATTCCAAAACTGCATGACCCAACGTCATCCAGAGGCGGCACACTGGTACAGATAGATTCAAATTCGCAATTTGCCGTCTAATATTCTTCTACTTAAACCAGATCGTCGAGCGTTGCTGTCAGTGGACAAACCACTTGCATAACAATTAATGTTTTCATAGTAAAATGAATATGCAGTGGGACGTTTCAAATGGTTAAATAGTGCATTCCGCTATCTGGTAATGTTGACACTAGGGTACCACGAAGGGGTTTCTTCTATAAATATTGCTAATAAGTTTAATATGACAGTTACGTGGATTAAGCAGTCGAGTTAAGAAGCTTTTAATTGCCAAATTTGATTGTCTAGATTCACATATAACGGAGTGTACACGCCCTATGGGAGCATCGGCAAATGCTTATTCATGGAGCAGGCTAGCCACCACAGCAAAATGAACCTCAGAAAAGATAGCATGCTGACCCAGAACGGACAACCATTTTACCAGTTCCATCCAGCTGGTTAGCTTAGGCCGTAGCTCGAGAATGGGAGCGACTAGATACAATGCTAATGCTCGTCCCACACTAGACCGCTCTGTTCAAACGTTTAGTCATTCGAACTAACGAAGTACCTTCCAAAAGAGATTACCCATTTTTTTACAAGGAATGACGAGCAAAACGTTATGTTTACCAATTCACCCTGTTTTTGGAGCCACGTTCTTAGATACTGTTGACACTGTCAATCGCTGTGTTATGTTCCATTTCATTAATAATTCTGTATTATTTGTGTTTATTTACGCAGATTCAAGACTGAATTTCCATTGCTAAATTTATTGCACAAGCTCACATTCTTCCTAAACGTGATCGGAGTATGTTAGTACTATTGCACTTAGCGTATGCGACATCCTAGAGCTAATAAGACTGTGTATTTTGTTCTATGACAATATCTGCCAAGACTATGGATGCTTCAGAAACTGGATATTTGAATAAAAGTAAGTCAACCTCAAAACACTAGTCCCACGACACAAATTGGACTTGGTGCTGGATGGCAAACCGTGCTGAATTTATATTCAACTGTAGTGACGGCAGCAGGCTGCGCGCTTAAAGAGCGTAAAGTCCTGAGGTTGGTGTGGAAATAAGAACGTTTCTCCCGCAAGAAGCCTTCTGCTAAATCCTAGGCAGAGTTTGGACTTAAAGGTCTTGCAGGAGTGAAAAGGTTTGTGAAACGCGCGTGTCCCTAAAACATATCTTGCGATAGATGCGCTAGACCAACCCAATGGCTAGACTGGGGTTCAACAGACGTTATTCGGAATGTGAACAGCACAAAATGTGACAGGCAGATGGCAGGAGTCTTAATCGCCAGCCCCCGCCACGCAAGTTTGCATGTGAATCGTGCCTTTATTTTTATGTGAAATCCATTTCAGTCTTTATTATGAACAAGGGAGTGCATTGGTACACATTGGTGCGGGTCTTCACCGATGTAACTACTTGCAACCGCTCCGCCCTCAGAATTTTGGATCCTGTCATAACACAGGACCCAAGTGGAGAGGAGAAGAGGAGAAGTGGGCTAGATGCAACTCATATTTGTTATCATTATAGACTATATTCCGTGCGGATCACCGTTTCGCCTCTCACCCTGATGCGGAGCACACGGTAGACATCGTCATTCACGACGGTTGAACTGCCTACGTCACATGTGTGTTTCAAAGTATTATGCCTTGAATTAGGGTGCGACCTAACATTAGTGTTAGGATTAGGTGTAGGTCTGATGGGTTTTCTGGAAATATTAGGGGTAGGATCAAGGCCACCAGCGATCAAACATTTCTTATCCTATTGAGGGATCTCATTCAAATATACGACTATGTACCGGAAATCAAAGCGAATTTGTGTAATCGCTCTAAACTGTTCTTTAAACATTGGCTCAGAATGTAATATGTTCTTAAAAAATCCCCTCTGCAGCATACTGCTGAAGCGTTGGTTCTTTTGCGAGCGTTTTGTATTTCTAATGGCATTTAAACCGCTATATATGACAAAAATTCTACTCAAAATTGTCTTTGTAATATGACTTACATGATAACTATAACTGGACTGTTTAGGTCTGTCTTTGGAATACACATCAGTAGCCTATTGCTTCAACATGAGCGTCTGCAGACAAAGCTTACGTACACAAGCAACCAGAAAGTTGTCATATACTTGGGGTTTGATAACGGTTAATAAGTCGAAAATGGCCTTTCCAGTCTCCCTTGTCCGTGTTGGTACTAACATACAATTAATATCCCTCGCCACTGTGTGGTCGCTTGTTAGGCTCGAGGGAGAGAGCCCGTAAGGCACAACGGAACGAGTGAGTTCCGTAAGAACGATCGGTGAGCGCCCCTGTACCATTGAGTATCCCGATCAAAACCGACAGGGCAAGGGACTCGTGGCCCAGTGCTTAGAGGCGTGGACTTCTAACTAACAGGTTGCGAGCTCGAGCGTTAGGTGTCCCAAACTTCGGGGTTTGGTATGACTGGCTGACGAGGGCCAGTCAGCCGGAAATGACCATTCCAGTCTCCCTCGTGTTTGTCGGTTAAAAAATACTACATATAGGAATTTACCAAATACGACCTTTTTTACGGTCAATTCCAACAGAGACGATTCCAAAGATATTGTCCGTCTTAACCTTGTCTACAGTTACTTTTGCATTTCAAGAAATGTGAAATGAGGTACTTAGGCGAGCATTCGATTGAGCAGAACTATATCAGCGGAAGTAGTAATATTGACTGAATTATGGTATCATTTTACTACTATTCCTGGATGCAGACATCTCAATGCACTATAACCAGGCCACTTGTACCAATCGCACCTGACAACTACATTTCTTCGCCCGCTGGATCTTGATGCGCTACAACTCACATAATAGCATCCCGTTATGTAGGCATTCGGTAACGCGTTAGGTTACATGAAATGGTTTTTCGAAAAAGGGTCTCCTTTAGCCTTGAAAAGTATTTTAATTCACTGCCATTTTTAAATTCGAGTTGCCATCACATTTGCATATAGTGGTTCAAAAACATACATTTTTATCGTTTTCGCATTTGAAAACCATGTATATCACTATGCTATTAAGTGGACTCCAGAATCAGTCCTGAAAATATGCAACAGATGAGAGTTAGTTTGCATCAATTTTAACAATCTGTAATTCAGAGAGTACCTGAAGGACTGAGCTTTCCAGAGGTATATATATGCGTACGCCACAAATGTTTTCTTATTGTAAAGCTCTCATCGGTGACCGCATGCATTGTCCTCGTCGCTTCTCCCAATCCTTGATGCCAAGATGCAGATTATACTTTGAATCTAAGAACACGCCTGCTGTCAGAGATCAACACTGCTGTGCCCTTTGAATGGCGAAAGAGAGGGACTTAAATGCATGTCCGGGTGCCAACCTAACGCGCAATAGCCGCTTAACTAAGCCTGTTTTTAATAATTCTTAGGTGCGGTTTCTGATACATGAGTTTGCCGGTTCATTTCAAACCGCAGCCTTAAGGCTAAGCTCTTGTTTTCATGTTCAATGAGACTTCGTCTTCCACCAACTTTGATGTTTCTCGTTTACTGTGTGCGAGTTTTATTACCGAAGTTAATTTTTGCACAGTGTGCAAGCTTTCCAAAATTATACAAGACTGCAAATGTTATCCGTTTTTTATTTAGCCGTATTCGACATCTGAAGCAGTAATCGAAAGTCTGGCCCTTCCGTAGCCACCCCCAACTAATAATAGAAGAAAATTAATTTGTTAAGGCGGACGGACTCCAATGGCTAAAAGATCGCCTTAATGCGTGCTCACAGTGATCGCATACCATGAGCAAGGCGTGTGTCCAATGCATGACCGGTGGCCTCTTACCATAAAATGCAGAGAGTGTGCCGCACGGTACGGGTAGGTGCCCTTCAAAAGATCAACATTGTTGTGCACTTTGAATGGCCAACTGGACAGGGAGGCAGGGGAGTGTCCTACGTATGACTCTAAACTGCGATCGCCTGCGTGTAAATTTCCTCCACAGCTAGAAACCAGTTACCGAAGCTTAAAAGTGATCAAGCAACAATTTTACTAGTTTGGTGTTGGAGTTTCACTCAGCGACCTGAAAACTGCCAGCGCTCATCGAGCAGACAAAGTTATGAATGCAGAGACTGGAATGGCCATTTCTGGATCACTGGCAGTCGTCAGCCAGTGTCCCCTGTATTTGACGGTAATGGCATACTGCACGTAGAAATATACCAAACCGGCACGCCTCTAAACACTGAGCCACGAGCCCGTTGCCATGACGGTTATGATCACGCATATACAGTGGTGATGCATGTCAGCATGGACGATGAAATACTCCATGGAGTCGCGCGCGCATTTGTCCGACAGCCTCCGAGACATGAGCCCAATCAAAAAAGATTTAATCCGGCCGGTTGCTGTCGAATATCGAAATATCCCACTTCGTCCTATTTCTATACATCATACACGCATTATTCCGGTCTCAGAGAATTTCGGTGAGGGGGAGGGCAAACGCATTATTGCTCCGAGTAATAGTCGCCTCACCAAGATCAAAAGGAGGCTTTTAAGTGAAAAAATTGTTGAACATTCATGGTGTGCGCCAAACGCGGCACAGTTTCTACCTCTAGCCATAACCACCATCTAACATTGACGCCGTCTGCGGAAGCGGGAAGGTAACCGACAATGAGGTTTTTGACGAAATCGCCCAGCGTCTGGGTTTTAATCTGGCTCAGAGGAAGGCGGCAAAGACTCTTAACCGACAATGATAATCGCGCCTGAGGACGACGGCTACAGTTTTAAGATGAGCAGCACGTTCAAGACGCATGAATTCGCCTACAAGTTGAATGAAGAGTTTGACTTGACCACGATGGATGGCCGATATGTAAAGGTAAGACTGGCGCGATTTAGTGAAATATAACTTCTGTCTTAAGACTAAGTTAAGCATCTGTTCGTGATAGTTTCCGATAATAATGGTACTTTACGTGCGTTGGGGAATTCCATAGCATGACGGACGCCCTATTAGGGAGGTATAATTTTAGTACGAGGATCTTATTTGTGGATGCTTTGGTCGACCACAATCGAGTTTAGTACCTTACACAAAAAGTAATGTGTGTAGAAAAGATTGCGAATCTTGTTTTTGGTTCTGATCATACAGTATGTTGTCAAGTGTGATTGACCATATTCGTAGATGGTTAAATTAATGCTCTTTTGTATAGTCATATGACTTTCGGTTGAGAGTTCGATGGTTTTTTCCTAAATCAGAATGCTCGACTGAGTATGTCATCATCACTACCTCTTCATGTTTATTCTTTGCCTTGCTTTGTTTGAAATTAACTTGCTCAAAATTAATTTCACCTCTGTAGCATTAGATAAGACAACGCCACAGGAAATAAACGTGAATTTTATTAATTATCTCGACTGCGAACTTACCTTAATAATATAACCACTAACGCATATCTCGAGTAAAAGTATACTCCTTTCCAGTTATTGAGCGAGTTATGCGACCCATTTCTCAATACATCTTTTTAGTGCGGTTATGACTCCGTAGAAAATGCATCGTAGTATTCTCTATACACAGTCAAATGTCCTTCATTTGTTTATAAATCTAGAAACCTATGTGACCAGTTTTGCCACCAATTGTCGGTACGACATCGATAATTGAAACCAAGATAGCCGCTGATTTGATTAAAGTTAAACTTAATATATGGCCGCCTGTAATCTAGCATTGCAGTGTGTTGCGACCTTGGTGACAGTTTACTGAAGGTATTTTAGGATAAGACGAAAAATACCCCTACATCAAATCCATGATTGCGTTCGATAGAAAGATCTTAGAGCAGGTCGACACCAGGGCCAAAACTGCCTGAACCGACGGCGAGCTCGATGCAGTTTGAGCGGCCAAATTAAGGGGGGTTCAGTGTGCGTCCACATCTAATACATGTCTCTAAGGTGCGACAGATTGTCAAGATCACCTTTTTATTGGGGTTTGGAGGTGTGAATGCGCTATCTCAATTGCGACCTCGCCCCAGCAACACTATCCCTATTACACATTTAGCACAATAAAATGGTTTTTTTTAGAAACGTAGCGAGTAAATACTACGGCTCAGTAAACTTGGCATATTCTAAAATTAACAAGTGGCCTGACAATTTGAGTTCCTTTTAATGAGGCATGCCGAAACACTAAGAAAATAAACACAACACGAATCTAATCCTTTCTGAGACATTTGTATTTCATGCCGAGCATCTTAAATTCGCTGCTCTACTTGTGCGCAAAACAAACCATACATAAGTCCATTTTTCGATTTTATTTGGATAAACAGCCATAGGTATCAATCAAAAGCAGTTGTTTTAGAATAACATGACGAAACCTATCTTTTTTGTCCATAATATCTTAAGAGGGAAGCCCGTAGGAAGAGGCCAACGCCGGAAAAAAGATAACATACGTTGGTCGCGAACTCGAAGGAAAAGATATGAAAGTGGTACATATGTGTATCTGTCTTTAAATGGTATAAATACTGCGTGCGGGCATATCGAATTTACCGTGGTTGTAAATAACAGTAGTCTTCATTATCCTCGCACTCACACCTTTTCTTAATTGAATCAGGTACCGGACTAGTTTTTCTTCGGCAATTCAGTCCCGTTTTCCTGTCTGCATTGCTTGTTTAAATCTGACGAAAAACAACACACCTGTACAACCCGCCTTGTCGACCTGCTTTGCTTTCGCGCTCTATTGTCAATTCTACTTGCTGCCTTTAAGGCTAGTGACTCCTGCGATATTGTTCGCCAGTTCCAGATGACACACCCATTTACAATAATTTACCGTACTAACAACACAGGTATTAGCTAAAAGCTAATACCTGTGTTGTTAGTACGGTAAATTATTGCACAATGCTATACTACTGGCTGCCTGTTGGCGGTTTGTGAATATTAAGCGGTTACTCCGCAGTAGCTGATGGATTTCAGCTCAAATATTCATATCAAATTTCGGACCGTGCCTGAAAAGGCCTGTTTCGAAAGAGTTACTCCAAGTTCGCGCATTAATTTCCTCGGAAATTAAACAATGCACCCATTTCCGTTATTGGTGACTTCCGACGTTAACGCAGACTTTATACTCCTCTCTGGCATACTGAATAACATTTGACGTATTATTTGTTTAGGAATTTCCATTTCATTTACGTCTTCTTCTCTCACGATGTCTTTTTTTTCGCCATCTCTGTCTTCATCACTGTATCATTCAAACCAACAACTTGATGCCCCGCACAGTCTCTTCACTGCGTAAATTTTTTCCTTGCCTGAATTCTGGCAAGACGCTCCTGAACTTTACTTCATCCGCGTCGAATAAACCATTTATTCTGCTTAAGTTGCCAATGAGCTGGCGAAAAACTCCGACATTGTGGAGGTACTCCCCGCTAGTTTTATCACTCAAGTTCCGTTCTTGCTATCTAATCTTCCCACATATGCTCCCTAATCTACGTTAAAGGCAGAAATTCTTCGACTTAATTCTGTGCCCGACCAACAGTGGTATCACCAGTTACTTAAAGAGGAATCACTGGGTGGTCGGAAGCCCACAGAACTTCTAAATCCAATAAGTTCTTTCCTTTAAGACATGCAGTTTGACGATATGTTCGTCAAGTAGATGTGTCTAGAGCGTCTGCCTGCAGATATTCAAACGATCCTGGCGTCCGGTTCTCAAGATCTCACGGTCTCACAACTGGCTGAAATGGCTGATCGAATGACAGAGGTGCAGCGGTTTCAGTCGCCTTCCGTTGTAGAGCTCCACATCCACATCGACAGTGAATGAGCATTAAATGAAGCAGGTGTCGTCCATGGAGAATGAGATGGCCTCCCCTAAATTGCAACTAGTACGCCCTAAATCCAGTCGCTTACGCAGCCGTCGTCGTTCCCGTTTGCGACCTCGGACTGCCGATACCTGTTGGTATCACACTAATTTTGACGTAAAGGCCCGTCGCTGTTCCTCACCCTGTCTTTTAAGCTTAAACAGGGAAAACTGTCAGCCAGATAATAGATGCGACCGTTTTTTCTGACACCTCCGGCTCTAATCGCACATTTTGTGTTTGGAATAATTGTTTGATCATCTGACCCACCCACCCTGATGTCGGGGAAATTAATCACCTGTGCACCCCCTGCTTGTCTAATCACTCTACCAAGGCGAATTCTAAGCACCGAGTATTGAAGTGGATAGTCGTTGCACTTGTTAATAAACTGGATGCCAGTGAACCTTTAACCCGGCAGCTCACGGCTCATGCGGTTGTCACTTCCAGCGGATCTGGCCGATGAAGCCGAAAACTGAGAGCACTTATCCAGCGTGTTTGGCCATTTACTTCTGGAGCAGACATGCCATCGTGGGTCAGGTGGTCCAGCAATCACTACGCCCACATCCAACAGCAATCAAAAACACAAATGTCGATCACCAAACGGTCGTCGCACCATTTGCAACAATCCCCGATGAAGGGTGGGGATGCCTCGAATTTTTATAGGTATGCGGCAGCCTGGCGAATGTATCCTATAAATATTGCTGCCATTTATGCATGAACAAACAGTAATAGCTATTGTCTCTGATGCGTTGTTCGAGCAGGATTCAAAAACGTCGGCAAATAAAGCTCTTGTCCCAGGAATCCTGTCTCTTTCTTCATTCACCCTGGTCAGACGCGTGGGCACATCGAGGTTAATGTAGGTGTAAATAGTTGTAGTCGTAATAATCTTCGCAGTTAGGCGTTTCATTAATTGGGTCAGTAGACAATTAGTCAAGTTGAATGCAATTTCCTAAAGCTAGATTATTTTTAATGAACCGCAGGACTAATATTCATCTTAACTCACCTTTCACTGACATTGTCAAATTTGCGAAATTTATGCGTGTGCACAATCTTTGACCCAATGTTTGTTTTTCCTCACATATTCCAGCTTTCCTTTATACGATGCGATTAACATGTTATTTACTTATTTCCATATCTTCGACCCTTTCTCTTGGATAACGTGAATTACAGACTGCAGTTTCTCTTAACATCGGCCTGATTGAACGCGCGAATTTTTATTAATATGTTTCTTTTTCATGTAGTACGCGTTAGTGCGGTCTCTTTGCTAAACACCTCATTCGTCTGCGTGTACATTATTTGAAATTGTGCGGAGTCATTTATTCCACAATGGATCTCGCTGACTAGAACGATTTAAACCAGTGCGCAATGCAGTGATCTCAAGATTTGTAGGTGTCTGCCTGTCAGCACTGTTGTCTCAAAGATAGAATTTCCACTGAATTAGCCACCCTCCCGAAAGACTTCTTGTAACACCAACTGCAGCAGGAAAACGAGAAAGTTCATTTGTGC
This sequence comes from Spirometra erinaceieuropaei, assembly GCA_902702965.1. NCBI lineage: Eukaryota > Metazoa > Platyhelminthes > Cestoda > Diphyllobothriidea > Diphyllobothriidae > Spirometra > Spirometra erinaceieuropaei. The sequence goes on along the minus strand of CACRXP010000042.1, from coordinate 176,641 downwards.
TTGAAGGCGGACTGTTAAAAGGGCTGTGAGTTTCGCCCTAATCGTTTGCGTTGTACGATTTTTTTCATTGAAAATATGCTTCTTAAACTTCGATGAATGAAGGAAACAAATGACGGGGAATGTCATATTAAGGGTTCGTCGAGGGGAGCCTATAGTCTAGATGGAAAAGTGGAAGCTAAGTTGTGCATCGCCTTGAACGACAATTCGCAGTCCCAAAGTTTGGTAAATTATGCATGCACTTGTTGTAGGCACTGCGCAAATTATTTTTTATGCACTGTCCACTTAATCAGCAAGCTAATTTTGACCGGATTATGTTAACAAGATTAAAATGTCCTGTGTGGCCCAGGCGCAGATAACAAACAAATTTTTTAAATCGGTCTTAACGTTGATTATTCAAGCTAATATTTTCTAACGGTTAGTGTTTTTGAAATTAATCGTTTATCCGACTCAAACAGTATTAAATGTTATTTAGTACAGGTAACTTACTTTGCCGCATCCATTATTTTACATGCCATATGCCTTGCCTGAAATCGAAATCCAGTTTCTTACATACGCCTAAATATACCTTTTGTGATAAACACTTGCGTAATATCGTCGTTCTTAACGTAAGCCTGATAGATTCTGCAAATTATTTTTTTGCATTTCTTGAAATGCAGGCTTGTAAGAGTACGGTCATGCGGGGCTAACTGTGCTTCCAATTATACCGCTCAAACTTTAGGACATAAAATCAAACAAATTGAGGTAGTGCAACGCAGTTTAGGATCGAAATCACTTATTTCGGGAGTAACCATCGTTTTCGCCAAACGTATTTTTCTTTTTGGTTGCCGGATCGGCATAGATGGTGCCGTAGCCGTTTTGGAATGACACGGTTTCTACATTCGACTTGCATTGGAGTCGTCCTGTATGTCCTAATTCACAAAAGGGCGGTAATGAAACATGGGAGAGACATGATGTTTGACATGGAAATTGTAGTCATTAGCCTGCCAATAAGACTAGTTCTAGCTGGTGAGCTACTATCACGGTGATATGTGGTTGTTTTAAATCCAGATCAAAATACTTATGCATCATAGGGACAATGACACGGTTTTAAATTAAAGCGGCCGTGATCGATGCATTGAGGGTTAAATCGCTCGCTGTTTCTGAACTTAATCCGACCAAAATGTCAGAAAGCGCAATATTTATGTATTTTGGATGTCGACTTGCGCCTATTCGATCCGTAAAATGGGTGTTTATACGACTTTTTCTGAATTTTAGACCATAAGGCTGGACAAGGTGATTTCTGTTAGACCCTATGCCAGGAACATATTCGGCAATGAATTATGCATTATAAACTAAGACCGAAAATAATATTATGAAAACACGCAATTATGTTTTGTTTAAAATACTTAGAGGTGACATCTTAATGAAATATTCCTATTTGCGGAATGCAGCACCGAAGGTTTAGTTGGTCGATGCGAAATTATGCATTAATTATTAATATTCCATGAGCATATAAAACTAGTTCATTACTTTTATGACAGGAAGACTTCCACTTATTTTACCACAAAATGACTCATTGTTTGTAGTTTACCATGTCTGAAAATGATGCAGCGTTAGCTACTATCTTGACAACTAACTTAACGAATTTCAACTCACTGCAGCACCTAATGATAGGAATTAGGATGCATATATTGGGTTTGCCATTTAAAACGCCAAATATCTAAACCGATTTTCTACACGTAAACATGAATGTCAACCCGCTTTTCAAAGTTTTCCTTTTGAAATTATAAATTCTTCAGGCCCGCACACAAAATGTGTTCTTGAATAAATGCTTCGTTCACGGTAACGATAATCGACAAGTCTAAACAATAAGAAAAGGCGTTTAAATGTTGCCGGAAAATAAACTTACTTTTTACCATAAAGTTCTCCTAATTAAAAATCAACAGCTGTTCAAATCAAACAAACGTAATCGATTGTTAAAAATTTTCCGCGTCGACGTTATCTGTGTATGCAAATAACTGTTGTTCCATGCAATAAACGCCACACTCCAAAAGGTATGATTAAATATTTTCGTCTGGAATGGCAGCTCAGCTATCGTTTTTGCACTGTCAACTAGGGGTTTGCAACTTTCTTATTACTATTGTTTCAAAGATTGTCACGCCCGGCCACATCCACACTAGGGACTAAAAGTCAGTTGATATTTTCGCAAAGGTCAAGAGGGTTAAGATATCTTTTGTCGACTCATTTGTTATTTTCAGTCCATAAGCGACCTGTTACTTAGGCGACACTAAATGCTGTGTGATCCCACTTTAAACATTTTTCCACGAAAGTCGCCGGTCTGAATGATACAATCACCAAAAATATATCAAGCGCACATCTCGGCATATGGGCATTTACTACCAACTTTTGTTCATATGAATAATCCTCACTGGTGGCAGCACATGGTTTCCTGTAGTAGCAAATTGCAGTTATTTGTCCTATACTCATTTTACATATAGTTTACGTTTTAGTGAGACAGGATTCCTCAAATGTATGCCACATCGAAACTGTTTAATGTCAACTTGCTAATTTTTTCACGGAATTCCGGATTCTCGACGGCACCCGAATTCGAACATTTGTTCTGTGATCTTGCATCCCATGTTGCGTACTATATTTAGTTCTATTATCTTACTGCGTCTTCGGTCTTTGAATGCTGTGGTTCATACAATCCCGTGACAATCTCTGTAAAGATTGCTAAAATATTAAATATAAATGTCCATGATCTTCTATCGACAGTGATTGTTTTCTGCGTCCTAAAACATCCAACTCGCCTTAAACAACTATGAATTTTACTTTCGTATGGCGGACGATATTAGTACGTTATCTGTGACTGACGCATAGCAACACTCAAAGGATTTTCTGTTCGATGAAATTTATACCGTATCTGTTCATGTTCATACTGTCGCAAAAGTTCGTACCATTGTTAAACATGACGAGCACTACAGCTGTAAACTGCTAGGTATGATCCTGTTTAGCATCCGAAATCTGCTAAGCAGAATGCCATTTCAAATTGCATATTCCCATATCACAGTCGCCATCGTGTTAGCCAATGACTCATTGAAAATTGGCTCGACTCGACGGCCGAATGAGCGGCCAATGAAGGCTTTATTATCTGCAGTGGTTCAATTCGTAAACTCCGGACGGATTATAAACTGACATCTTTGGGAAAATATGTCTTTTTTAATATCCCTTGTCTTATAGAACCTGTATCGCAAAGGGCATAATGCGAATAATTTTATTTTCACAAAAATTTCCTTCTGGCAGCAATGACACTTAGAGCTATTGAAAAAAAAACTTAAGAGGAAAACTTGTAAAGGTTTTACTGAGTTATGACATGAAAATGTTATGCGAAGTAACTACGTTGCACAGGTCAGAGTTTCTGAAAAAAAATACCTGACAACACTATTATTTTCCGTCCTTACCGATGGATTGTTTAAAGTAAAAGGCGTTCTTTGATTACAGCGCAGGTACCGATTTATCAACATTATATAATCGGGACACTGGAGGTGCGAAATTCCTATGATATTTGGTCCCCACGTCCTTGTGTTCCAGTGTGAAGCTTTCATCGTAAACCAACAGCGAACCTCCGCTATCTCAAAATGCTTCAGGCCTGCCTAAAAAGATGATAACTATTACTTGATGTTAGAGCTGTGTCATAAATTTCTCGACTAAGTTCCTACGAGAGATGGCACCCAAATATGTGTTGCCTAGAAAAATTATCTACCATATCTATTTGAGTAGGTTATAGCCCTACATATTTGTGGTTTGATTCGACCTCAGCTTCATCTGACCTGCAGTCCACAGGTTGCTTCACTTAGATTATGACCGTCTTCAGCAGTTGAGATGCGACCGCTGTAGACCAAACCAGGGTTAATCAACCTTGTTCTAGGCTAACACGGCTAAGAAGTGGCAGCAGTAGTGGAGTTGCAGGTAAAAATAACTTTGCATACTTAAGGAGAGTTGAGAAACGATCGCTGTAGACCAACGCTTGGCTTGCCATCCTTCAGCTATGCTTCCTTAGGTCAAGATCGACGACATCAGTGAGTTTGCGGCTTATTCTGCGAGAACATAGCTTTGGACAGTTGGTGAATGATCGTTTTAGACCTATCCTAATTTTACCAGCCTTGGCAGTATCTTTAACAGCTGAAGAGCGAGCGCAGTAATCGGTAGACAGATTAGTCTAGAGTAGTATACGTTCGGACTTTTGCAATTCGATCGCTGTGGACGGACCCTTTGGCTTGCGCATTATGCCTTTTTCTTTCTTTGGTCAGTAAGGACCGCAGTTTGAGGTATGCGGCTCAGTCTATGGCCCCATACTTTGGACATTTACGAAACGATTGGCGTAGACCCTACCATCGTTTAGCAAACTTAACATAAACTTCCATGGCTGACAAGCGACCGCAGTAGTCGGCATTCGGCTTCTTTTATAGTAGCTTAGCTTTGCACAGTTGCTACACTATCGACGTAGACCGAACACTTCGATTATGACCTTTGACCGCTACTCCTAGAGGCCAGGAGTTGCCGCAGTTGTCAGTGTTCGACTCAATCAATGACAGCTTAATTTAGGGCAGTTGCAATAAGATCACTGTGGATCAACCCTACGTCTATTCTCTTCGACATAATCTTCATCAGATGAAGAGCAACCGCATTACTAGGCACGCAGTTTCACCTTTGCTAGCATTCCTTTGGGGAGATGAGAGGCAACGGGTATATACCGAGTGATTGTTCAACACCCTTGACGTACAGTTACATGGCCGACGAGTGGCAGCAGTAGTGTGTATGCGGCTTATCCTACGGTGGTATATCTAAGCGCGATGTATGTTCGATCGCAGTATTTGCCCCCTAGGTTTAACAGTCGTCATCAGTGATTCCAGAGATGAGGAGCGACAGCAGTAGTCCGTATGTAGCTTAATATATGACAACATATTTGCTTAGCGATCGCTGTAGACCCCGGCTACTATTATCAGCATTGCGGTAGTCTTCATTGCTGAAGAGCGACCATGGCAGTCGGTCTGGAGATTCGTTTATACTAGCATTCCTTTGTGCAGTTAGACAGCGACCGTTGGAGACCAAACCATTGCTTTCTATCCATGCTGAAGGCTTATACAGTCAACGAGTGTCAACAGCAGTCCGTATTCAGCTTAATATGCGATAGCATGCCTTGGCTCATTGGCATAAATTTCACTGTAGACCGACCGTAGCATTAGCATTCTTAACCATTGCAAAACTTGAATACTTTAGGATAGTTACGAAACGATCATCATAGACCGACCGTACTTTTATTAACATTGACAAAAGATTTCACAAATGATGAGCTGTAAACTGGACATGTAAGATGCAGTCATCCTAGACAGCATGAAGCCACGCGTGCCTCAGCTTTACAGGTTTCAATGACACAAGCCCTCGATATCCAGCTTCTGCACATGGTACCCTTACGACGGACAGGCTTTGGCATATTCGGGACGTTTTCATAGTAACTACGGGTGGACTCGAACGCCTTAACGCAATAACAGCCAACCCATGTTAGCAAGATCTGTTTGATATACAAACGGGCTCAGCGGACACATACGCCATCTTGAGCTCCGCTATCAGACCGTTTCCCCTAGGGACAGACCGACCAAGTTTTTTTGGCCTTCGGAAGGAAATATCGTGGTTGCAGACCTCCATTCTCCAACTAGTTGGACTTTCCGCGATGGCCTTATATAGCCAGGCACGAGGAACATTGTGTACTTTAACATAGCAGAAAAAATACAGGAGGTTATATGGGCGAACGTTGCTGTTACCCAACCATCCCCATCCTCACAAACGCACACCGGAATTCATTGATATTTTGGCAGATTTTGAAAAATTCATATTGACCCAACTGTGAAAAACTCGGTGCCTCGCTTGGATTCGAACCCACGCAGTGAGGGGGAAGGCTTTAGTACAGCCAACGCTGTACTGATTACTACTTAATAGGATAAGTCTGGGCAACAGGGACAAGAAAAGTTCCCGGGCGTCTGTCAAACACACGGCAATGAGCTCATGAAGACTAACAATCAGTATCAGCAGCCTACGCACCAACTCTACCACCCTCGTTTTGGCGGAAGATGCCTTGGTCGTCTGCCTAGACGTGCTTAAATGCCTCGCGGGTTGCTTAAAAGGGTTTACGTTTACATCATTGCTATTTGTTTACCTTTCATTCACCGCGCGCATCTTTTTGCTATATAGCGATGAAGTAAACCTTTATCTTCCGAAAAGCAATTTCTAAAAAAATCTTTTTGAACATTATCCATGCATTCGAAGGCCTCACTCATAAAACCCATATTACCACCTATACTGTTAGACAATCTGCTTTTGTTGGGCGGATTTTTTGGGCACCATCTCCCGATTTTTACCGTCCTACGTAATTTGTAATCTAGACTGGAACGGCAAAATAGCTGCTTACCTGATCAAACATCAGTGGGACATAACGCCATGCGGCATTACATGAATATTCACTGAATGCACTATGTATAGTGTCCCAATTCGGATGGCAGCCGAAAACAGATACATTGCCATGGAGCTGGATGCTGTAAGAAAACTTCCCGAATGCGTTGTATTTGTCCTTTTTAGCAAGAAATAAAACTTTTTTGATCAGGTGAGCGGCAATAGTGTTTATCCGAAATGCACCGTCATCGCGGGGACAGCTCTCGTGACCTAGAGGAAATTTTAATCGCGCATGCACGCACTTGTATCATGCAGAGTAGGATAAACATACGAAAACTGACATATGGGTGCTTTCAGAGATCATATTTGCAGGCAACGTTCTAATAACTGCAGAGAAAAACTAACTCTTATGCAATCTGAACTGTAATCAGCGTATTTATGTTTGCCCAGATGGGCAGGGAGAGAGAATTGCAATTGCACGCGAGCCAATTAAGGAGCAGAAGGCCTAGGCCTTCATGTTCCTCAAACTGATTTCTCTGGCGGCTGGCCGAAGTTACTACGGCCCTTCTTCATATCAAAGGATTCTCGAGTCGGTAGTTTGACTGTTATAAATTACCGGATTAGGCATACATATCGACATCAGCAAATGATTCTTTGCTGTTCGTCGCAGGCGCTAGACATAACACCATTCACCATGGTCTTGACTGCAAACCACATTGAGGAAGCTGGCTGCCTGTTTATGCTTAATGACCGACCACCTTAGATTATGGTACTTTATGGTCACTTTAGACGTCTTATTCAGATATTGTCTCTTCAAACAGGTATCTAGACCCTAATACCTCATTTCATATACAGCGACCAGGATGAGACGCTCAGACCAATCTTCAGTAACCGAAAAGACATTATTCGACGAAATATTTATTTGAAGGACAAACGGAGATTCGACTTTGCCCCTCAATTCGAATACATTCAAAAGAAAGCAGGCATCAAGCTCTCCAATACTTATTAACAGGCCGAGGAAACAAGATGCAAACTTCAAAGCTACCTCCTCTTCTAGACATATTCAGAGTACGAATTACAGTCGCTTATGTGGAGCTCTTATAGTACACGGTATGCTCTACGTAAAATTTCTTGCTAGCGAATAAGAAGACAGGTATAATGGCTTGCTTCAGTAGCCACAGTCAAACTTTGACCTCAGTTTTCCTATGTGAGCCCGGTGCATATTAAGGAAGGCGCCGTTGACTGTGCAGAAGACTTAAAGAAAACATTCAGTACGTTTATGCAGATATGCAGTATTCCAAAGAATAATTGTGTACAAATACGACGTGTGTTCTTGACTTAAATGACGCTGAATAGATAAAGAATGATTATTTGGAACACTGCATTTACACAAGGCATGGCTATTATTATCCTATTCGAATATTATTTGAAGAATCTAAACGCATCTTGTTGATTTTAGACCGCATATGTTTATAAAGCAGACAACATGTTTTAAATCTATTAAAAATTGTCCGAGTCCTGTTATATCCAATCAGACCGCAGAGACATTCTTGATTTTCTTGAGAAACGTGTCTAGTTTATAGTTTTAATATCTGCTTAAAAAGCCAAGGTGGGTTGGTTTCATAATTATTCGAGAATTGAGAAAGTTAATCCAGACTCTTATATACACCTTAGTGAAGCTTGCAATTTAGCAAAATCAAAGCATGCTACCAAATAAATAGTGTAGTATACTTTAGTACCCGTATTCTATTATATATATTTGACCAGATGAGGGTTCAAAAATCCAATGAGAATTATTCAGGTTAATTAAATAGTCCATTTTACAAAGTTTAGCTTGAAATGACTTTATTATCCTGGTATTATCCTGCATAAAAATTAAAATGACATCGCGTACTAAGTAACGTTTCTCATCAAGGGCACATATTAAAAATTTGGTCAATAGTTTCTGAAAAAGCATATCTTCTACAGGTGATAGATCTTTATTTAACTTAGTTGATTTCGATCATCTCCAGAAATCTTAAAATGGCGTTGAAGGAACTGCGGACAAATAAAACACAGTGTTAAGTGAGAATTTAATTAAAAACCACATTTGACTTGTGGGCATCGGTTGAATTATTTTTAGGATATTTTTTGGCAAAATAAAGTATGTTTTTTATGTCCTAACATATGACGGAAGTAGCTATCCAAATCCCGTCTGCCGAATAAAATAAATAACAGTTTACAGCGCTCATCATACTTACGGCTTTCGGGAATGCAGGCACTGTCGCCATCAATAAATACCCACAGGAGCACTAAAACAGCGCGAGTCATCGTGCAATAACGCAGATGCAGAAAGTGCAGAGTTCGCATGACCCATATAGTAAAAGGAGACAGGTCTAAATTACTTACCAATCACAAATCTGAATACCGGCCTAGACGCGAATGGAAATTTGAAGAAATGACGCCCGCCCTCGAGTTGCAGCTCTGTGAATAAGATCCGATGACACATTCAAATTTGACGAGGCCTAAATGTTCGCTAGAAGTGACAACCGCTTGAGCAGTGAATTGATTGTGTCAGGGTTAAATGGCCCCCAGACTTTTTACAAGTACCATTCCCTTCCATACTCGATGCGGAGAATTTGCCTAGCCGGATCCACTCGACACGCGGCGAGTGCACAGGTGAACAGTGTTCACAACAGGAGTGTAGATGGGTCGGATGATCGAGTAATCATCACACCAACATTCGACACCCATGGTGAACTTCCAACGATAAATGACTCGGATTTCGTCCATCAAACGGTCATCACGTTTAGTACAACACTTCCCAAATGGCCTGAATGTTAAGAGGTAAGCGGAGTCATGTCGACTGCATCCTATTAATACTGCCGCCTCTTGTGCATTAACGCCCCCATTAAGCACTTGTAACTGATCCTGTGTGCGAGCAGAAATCCAAAACGTCAGACAAATACAGCTCTCCTCCCAGCTATCGTACCTCATTCCAGCAACCCGTCCTCTTGCTTCTATTTGCTTAGTGAATGCTTCGCACGCAGTCAGCATAGGAAAAAATTCGTAAATTTAGAGGGCAAAATATCGGTCTTTTGAGATTTTTGCATTATTAAATGCCTGCAGAATGGCTGAGTTTGCGTGCACATTTGCACGCTATATACATTAACATGTGCTTACGATAACAAACCATTTGATTCTGCTATTCTGACGATGGAAGGACGCGTGATATTTGTCCACTTAGGGGTGTATTTCCTTTGGGCCGTTTGCAGTTAGCAGACGACAATTTGCAGGTGGTTAGTTTTTAAGCTGCAAACCAAAAATCAGAATGGGTGTATTCTAAAGTTTCACTATCCCCAAATAACATTTTTTTCTTCAGAGTTCAATAGACAACACAATCACATGCTATAACACGCCTTAAGGTAAGATGTGATTGTGTAACCCCACCTGATGTATGCAATATTGACGTGGTTGGAGCTATGGTTTGGGGGTTATGGTGAGGCTTTATTATTAGGCGTTGGGTGAATATTAATCAACCACTCAAAGTCAAACCGCCATTTTCAAAAAGCATTTCTTTTGCACACAACTGCTTGACCTTGTCGCATGTGCGTTCTTTCGCCGGGCCTGTAGAATATTTACTGCTATCCGTGCCATATTGCAGGTAGCCGGAATGCTTTTACTCGGGTGGGGCTGCATAACCACACTCAAACCACCCTAATAACATGGCAGACTTGAAGTCAAATATTTCTTTCACTTGGCCTGCAACAATAATCACTTCTATTCCTACGAAGGCTACTAATTATGTTCCAAATATTTTAATCGAATTGTTTGCTCCCTGCAATTATGCACCTAGGAAAAAAAGTTGCCATAGGGGCCCTTATGTCCTTCTTCTCCAATTTCGCCGACTCTTGCACTTTTGCATATAAAACCATACATAATACCGTGAACACCATTCATCTGAAGGATGAAAATGCTCTAGGAGAACTGACCAAGAACTGGGGTGAGTACGCATGTGCATTAAACGACTACTCCTCTGTTCTCACAACAGTCTCTCGTCGTCTTCCCCTCTGCAAAGCCCCTGACTGCGCTATCCTGCTCTGACCAATCTGCAGTTCTGCATTTCCTCCACAACAACTGCGGAGTGTTAAAGTTTCCATCTTATTTTCTCACTTCACTTTATATTGATAACCTGAATTCGTCTGATGACTGCCCATGTGATGAGCACACCACCGATACTTTTGTCGTCCTCCCTATTAGAATCAGATAAACCTCCATTTTTCTATGCGTGACCTAGACCATTATTTTGCCTGGTCCTTGAAACATTGTCCTCTGTCGGGCGGTCACATGTGTGTCCGATATGCTTTCGACTAGGGCTTCTTTCCATTCCGAGTTCCGTCAAATTTCGATTAATAAAATTTGCCCTTTGCCTTACCTGTGTGTTACTCTGTCCACAAAGCGCTCATTGGAACTTCAAATAATTCCATTTTGATAAAAATTCCTAAACGTGATTTTTACGCTCGTCGTTTACGTTCTACGTCTCATTCTTGATTGTTCATATACTGCATTGATTAAAGAATATAAGCCCCATTTACAGCATGTCTTTTGAGAACTCTCTTCTTCTGCCAATCACGGACACAGTGGTTTCCGTCAGAAAATGTGCACGGCGTATTGTAGGATCATTAAGTTCATCTAGCATTCGCTCGGCCGTTGACTAGTCGACCGAGTGGCCTTGAATCTGTGACTAAACAATCGAAATGACGGGCTTCACAAAGTGACCAAAAAACAATTTGGTCTAATGGCTGAAGGGTAAGAACAGTTCAGCTGCGCGTTTTCGTAACAGAGCCTTCCCACAAAATCGATCTCCTTGATATTTCATTTAGGAATCGCGTCATATGTTGTTGTTGTCGATGGCTGAATCCCCTACTGTCACCGCCGTTAAACAGCATTCCGCTCCGCAGTCAGGTATGCTCGGATAGATTACCATCAATATGAATTTGCTTAACATTGAAATCTCAACTGTTATAGAAAATCGTATTGCATTTCGCAGAAAACGGAAGTCGAATTCGAGAAGGATTTAAAACTCTAAGAAAAGAATTTAACTCCCTTCGCTTAAACTATGTGCTTTCCTAATCAGGCCAATTTACAAGCGACCTTCTGAAGATCATAAAGATTATTTGCCAAATTACAAGAATCACGAGCGAATACCGAAAAGGAGGTATCCTACACTGAAGATTGCTGAAGATGCCCTGGGCTGGCTTAGGACATAAAACACTTTATGGGCCGACATTATGCGTATGTTGTTAATCGTTATTTACAAGAAATTGAAGGGTTCCAAGAGCAGCACTGCACTAATGAGACACATGCCACCTATGTCCGAGTCTAACGAACAGGTTAGTTCAACGATTCCAACATTTTGAACGCCACAAGGAACAAAAACGCCCACAATTCAAACGACACATTGCCGACTTGTACAGAAAGCTCAACTAAAAGAGGAGATTTAAGAATCATCGTCCTCTCCCTCTCGCGCTCCCTCGATATCACATCAGTATAGGCAAGACAGTCGCAGGTTGACATGGTTGGATTGGGGAAACATATCAGTCTGGAGGAGGGCCATATTTTCCGTCATTTCGCAGACCTCCACTCTGGGGAATTCGAGTGTTTGTGTGTTTTTTAACAGTGCTAGTATCAAATATTGCCACTGCGTTGTACACGCAGCAGATAAATCTCGCGGCTAGGTTAGCTGAAAATTAAATTTTGGACAATTACTGGCTTGGTGTAAGCTGTTGGTATGGCGCCTTGGACGTAAGCATTCTTGAGGTCCCTTTACAACCTAAAATGACGCCGGCGGTGATGGGAACACACGCGATCTGGCAAATTTGGCATGCAGAAGGCCATTCAGTCGTCCGGATTGATGTTTCTGCCGGTCAAAGTCACCTCTCCTTGACTGTTAAAACCACTTAAATGAAAGTGGCTGCGGCTAAATGAATAGAGGTAATTGAGTAGCCAGTTTTCTGTGGGTTAAATTTAAATTTATTTGTATTCTTTAGCTTTTGTCGCTAAACTAATAGTTCGAAATTATGATTTTCGGGCACCTTATGTTGGCGTTAGTGCAGAGTCCGACATAAAATAACAATATTCCTATGAAAACGCAAATTCGTTTTATCACTTTTTAATGATGAATGTGTGTGAAAAGCCACCAGTGTTTCCTGGGCTTTGTAAAACTTTTCGCTTCCACGTTATACTCTCGACCTTTTAATCGCCCATTATCGCATCCTCGTGATTGCGGCCTCAGATGTCTCTCTTATAATAAGCTTTTTATGGAATGTTTAACAAAAGAAAATGCGTATTATCAGAGCTTTCTGCGAATATGCATTGAAAGATCCTTCGATAGGCAATACAGTCCTTGATCTACAAGCAATATTGCAATAATTCGAAAATGTTCAGCACACAAACAGCAACATTTCTTAAAAAGCATGTGTCAGAGGATAGTTCATATTATAATAGGAATATGCGAAAACATTAGTGCCGAATATATTTCGACATCCTTGTTACTCATTTCCTTGCTGCTGAAATGATTTTAAAAAAATATAATCAGTAATTTGTTGTAGCCATCTTCTTACAAACGGATGACTAGAGTAAGCGCGCTGTGCTAACTAAACAGCAGACAACTTGTGTCATATATTTGCTGTCTTTTTTCAGACTTGTGAAAAATTGACGCGGGTATCAACAGAACAGATCCACACTAATCTGCTCTCATCCAGTCTTTCAGTCACTCCAGAACAGTCTCTTAATGTCAGGCTGCAATTAACGGAAAATATCATGTGCACACTCCAGACGATGATGTACGCAGGTTGCCTATTTACTTGTGCTGTGGGCATTTTTGCGCATGCGTCTGTGTGACCTAAGCAGACGTCTTGTCCTCACGAGTAAATCGTATCATGCCGCTCATGAACTTTCACCAAAAACGCACAAGAAAGACGTGCCTTTACGGCCAATTCTATTTATGTCTAATTTGCCTACACGGAACCTAGGAAAATGTCTTACAAAAGAGCTGGGCCCAATTCGACAATTGTTTTTTTTACAAACACGATAAATCATATTTTTTGTTTCACTGAAGAAACTTAACACCAGAACATCGACGACAAGTATATTGTTTTTTTAGAGGACGAACCCTTATTTACCAATTTATCATTAGATTAAACAATACATGTTAAATGCTGTCATGCGTCCGAATCCCGGCTTGCGCCCGAAATATTACACGATTTGCTGGTACTTTCTCCCGAAAATGTTCAAATTCTGTTAAGTGGGGAAATTTAGTTAGAAATTGACGGGATCACAACAAGTAATCCAATCAAACCAACCCGTGCAGACGTTTATATGGGTAGCCTTAAAGAAAAGATGTCATCAAAATTAGACATGACAGCATTGTGAAGGAGATACGTATATCGTTATTTATATCCACAAGAACGCTAAAACAGCGTGAGGCATCTTGCAATAACGCAGACGCTGAAAGTGCTGAGTGCTCATTACCCATACAAAAAGCCGGCAGCTCTAAACTTCTGAACAATCACAATGAAAGGGGATTAAATTAGAGAGGTTATTTGAGTTATCTTATACCCGTTTGTAAACAGAATGAATAAAACCATCCTACTCACACAATCTGTTGTCTCAAATTGCGCAGATAAAGTCAAGAAGACAATGAGAAATGTCCGGAAATAAAAACAGCACTCGAACATTCCGCAGACGGTAAAAAATTTTTTTATGCATCGAACGCACTGCCAAATAATTAGAATTTCATGATAAAAATTGAAACTAATACTGCTTGTGTAGTGGATACTTTTCTCCTACGTAGGCACAGGCGTGCGAAAATTTGTGTCTGGAAGACAGTTCATCAGCGGCATGATACAATTTACTCGTGAGGACAAGACGTCTGCTAAGGTCACACAGGCGCATGCCCGAAAGTGCACACAGGCGGTGTCATGAGAGCAAGTAAATCGGCAACCTGCGTATATCGTCGTCTGGAGCGTGCACATAATATTTTCCGTTCAACGCAGCCTGACATGCAGAGACTGTTCTGGAGTTAGTGAAAGACTGGGTGAGATTAGTTTCGTTTGGACCTGTTCTGTTAATGCCCGCGTTAGGCTTTCACACGCCGAAAAACAGACAGCAATCATATGACCCACGTTGAGTTAGCTGTTGAGTTAGCACAGCGCCTCAACTCTAGTCCTCTCTATGTAAGGGGATTGCTACAACAAATTATTGATTTAAATTTTTCTTAATCCTCTTGAGCAGCAAGCATGTGAGCAGTATGGATGTCGAAAACTATTCGACACTAACGTTATCGCATTATCTTATTATAACATGATCTGTCCTCCGACACATGTTGTGGTGTTGAACATTTATCATTTATTGCAATATTGCTTGCAGATCAAATGACTGTATTGCCTATCGTAATATCTTTCAATGCACATTCGCAGAAAGCTCTGATGATATAATTCTTTATTTCTTCAAAATCCCATAAGTCGCACATCAGGAGAAAAGACAGCCGAGGCAACAATCACAAAGATGCGCATATGGTCGATTAAATTATCGTGAGTATGACATGTTAGCAAAGAACCTCTCAAACCCCCAGGAAACAATGGTTGTTTTTCACGCTCATGTCGTCGTTAAGAAATGATAAAACGAATGTGCGTTTTCATAAGAGGATTGCCATTTAGTGTCGGACTCTGTATTAACGCCAAAATAAGGTGCCCGAACATCATATTTTGAAGAATGTATGTGAATGGCGCACAGGGTATTTCGAAGTCCTATACAAATCCGGGTTAATTCGAAATTCTGAAACGAGTTACACCAGCTTTGGTCAGTTAATTTTTGCGTAATCTCGTCGGCAATATGGCAAATTACTTGTTGTTTCGGATAATTAATTTAGGGCCGGACGCTATAGAATAAAAATAAATTAAAATCCAACTGATAGAAAACAATCTACACAGCTAATTCAAGTCTCTGAGCAGTGGTCACTTTCATTTAAGCGGTATTGGCAGTCAAGTGGGCAGTAGGTTGTGAAGGAGCCTCAAGAATGCTTAAGTCAAAAACTAGATCCGTGCCAGGCGCTAAACCGACGGCTTACGCCAAGTCAGAAATTGTCCAAAATTTAATCTTCAGCTAACCTAGCCGCGAAATTTCTCTGCTGCGTGTCCAACGCAGTGGCAGTATTTGCTACGAGCACTGTTAAAAAATACACAAACACCCGAAATCCCCAGTGTTGAGGTCTGCCAAATGGCGGAAAATATGGCCCTCCTTTAGACTGATATGTTTCCCCAATGTACCAATGGCCACCTGCGACCGTCTTGCTAATATCGATCTGATATCAAGAGAGCGCGAGAGGGAGAGGACAATGATTTGCAAACCTCCTCATTTAGGATAGCCTTGTGTGCGAGTCGTCACTGCATCGTTTGAAGTGTGGGTGTTCCTACCTTTGTGGAGTGCAAACTGTTTAAGACATTAAACTACTCTGTTCTCTAGACTCGGACATATGTGGCATTAGTCTCATTGTTGCAGTACTGCCCTTCGAAACCTAAAATATCTTGTGATTAACGAATAACCGCATACATAGAGCGTCTGCGCATAAAATTGTCAGAAGGTCGCTTGTAAAATGGCCGAAAAAAACACCGTTTCAGAGAAAGTAGTTAAATGCTTTTCTTATAGTTTAAAATCCTTCTCGAATGCAACTACCATTTTTTGCTGCATGCAAAAAGATTTTGTATTTGATTTTGGACCTTAATTATTTGGACTTAAATTATAAATTTATCCGAGCAAACCGTACTGCGCAGCGGAATACGGTTTATCGGCAATGAGAGTAATGGATGCAGCCATCGAAAACAACAAGTTATGACGAGATTCTTAAATCACAGATCAAAGAGATCGATTTTGTGGGCAGACTCTGTTACGAGAAAGCGCAGTACCTATCTGTAAGCCATTAAAGCTAACTAATATCTGGTCACTTGGTGTAGCCCGTCAGTTCAATTGAATAGTCGCAGATTCAAGGTCACTCTGTCGCTCAATCAGCGTCCAAGAGATTACTTGTTTAACTTAATAATCTTGCATTACGCTTTGCATATTTTCTGACCCTGGCCCTGACTGGCAGCAGAAAGAAGTACTTGAGAGACAAGCGTTAAAGTGGGCTTATATTCTTTTATCAATGCCACATAAATAACCGCTGAGCTCAAAAAAATGGGACGTAGAATCAGCCGATTAGACATTTCTAGATTAGGGCTTAGGAGGCGTCACAGGAACTTATACGACGAGCGTAAAATTCGAGTTCACAAATTTCAATCAGAGTACAATTATTTGAAGGTCAAATGAGCGATTTGTGGACAGAGTACCATCCAGGTGAGGCCAAAATGAATGTTTATTAACAGGCATATGACAGAACTCAGGAAAAGAAAGAAGCCACAGTCAACATCATATCGGACACAGTTATGATCGTTAGCCAGACGACCATCTTTTCGACAACCGGGCAAAGTAATGATTTAAGTCATGCTTCGGAAAGAGGAGATGTCCCTGATTTTTAATGCGAAGGCCGACAACTTTATCGGTGGCTTGCTCAGCAAATGCGCAGTCAACAGTCGATTTTAGATCATCAGTATGTAGTGAGGTGAAGAAATCTAATGGAAGCTTTAAGCTTCCGCAGATATTGTGGACGAAGAGCAGATTGTCGTTTGCCGGATCGAACAAACTAAGCAAGAAGGGCATAATACTATTTGAAATGAGACATGGTCCAGGCAGGATAGCGCAGTCAGGGGCTTAACAGATGAGGAGACGACGAGAGACTGTTGTGAAAACAGAGGAGTAGTCGATTAATGCATATGCGTACGCAGGCTAACTCTTGTCCATTTCTCCCCCAGATGAATGGTGTTCAGGGTAGTATGTATGGTTTTATATGCAAATTTGGAAGCGTTTGAGATATTGGAGAAGAAGGACATAAGGCCCCCTATGGCAACTTATTTTCGAAGTACATAATTGCAGGGAGAATACAATTTTATTAAAAATCTTTGGAATATAATTAGTAGCCTTCGTAGGGATAGAAGTGATAATTGTTGGAGGCCAAGTGAAAGGAATATTTGATTTCAAGAGTGCCATGTTATAAGGGTGGTTTAGATGTGGTTATGAAGCCCCACTTGAGTAAAGAAACCCCGTCTACATGTAATGTGGCACGGATAGCAGTAAGTTTTCTACAGGCGCGGCGCAGTAACGCACATGCGAAAAGGTCAAGCCGTTTTATGCAAAAGAAAAGCTTTTTGGGAACTGGCGGCTTTACTTTGAGTGGTTGATAAATAGTCATTTCAACTCCTTATACTAAACGTTCACATTATTTCCTATCCCTTTACCCTAACCCCAACAGCATTATATCCATCAGCTGGGGTTACATAACCACATATTACCTTAAGTTTCATTAAAGCATGTGCCATCTACAAGAAAACAGAACTTAATTAGAATCAACAAGACATCATCAGGCCCGGCAGTTGTCGATCTAATGGTTTTCCTCTGCAAGAACTGCAAAAACGTAAACAGAAGACACATCATGCGTCACAATGCATTGTTTCCAATGCGGCGTTTCATGATCTTTCATGCGGAAGCAGAGGAAATATTAAAATAATTGGTGAAATTTATGAAATACTGCTGTCTATTTATCCTAGAACGCTAACGTCATTTAGACAGTCAAATAGGCGTACTTTTTGTATGAAGAACCCTCAACGACGCAAATATTTCGGATAGTTGAAATGCATTTCGTCAGGTCTAATGATAAATGGTTCAGGCAAGACAATGTTTGTCGAGAATTTCATTCGAAAATTTTGTTTCGTATCTTAAATACTATTCAGCATTCGATGGTTCATAAACGTGAAGATTATAGTGGCTATCAAACTCTGAAGCATATAAAAGTTTTTTAGGGAAAGTCTAGATATAGCATACACCCATTCTGATTTTTGTTTTGCAACTTAAGAAATAGCCACCAACAAATCGTCCACTGTTAAGGGCCGCCTGCCCAGAGGGCATACACCCCTTAGGGATTAAATACCTCAGTCATTTTGCTATCAAAATAGCAGAATCACTCGGCCTGTTATCGCAATTTCATAATCGGGAAGCACTGTGAAAACGCCCACGCAATTTTTGCTATTGTGTGCGCTTTTAAGAATGCAAAAATCTTAAAATATCGATTTTTTGCGGTCAAAATTCCAAAAATACGCATTTTTGCCCACGGTGACTGAGTATTAATCATTCGCCAAGGCAATAGAGGCAAAGGGGCGAGTCCCAGGAAGCAATCGTGAAGATTTCGCGTTGATGTTGGGGAGGCGTGGATAGTTTACGTATGCTCTAGCATAGTAACTGCATCCTATAAAATCTGCAGTTTCTTTTGCACGGAACACGCGTACTTTCTACTGTCTCTTAATCGTGGTCCGAGCAGGAGTCCAAAATTCGGACAAATAATGCTCTTGTCCCAGCAATCCGGTCTCTTTTTGCATAACCCCTGCTTCAGGCGTATGAAAATATCGACGTTAACGTACTTTTGAATAGTAGTACTCATTCTAATCTTCTTACTTGGGTGGTTCTTCAATTGAACTAGTAGGCATTTAGTTAAGTTACGTAGAACCGTCAAAAGCCGAACAATTTTAATGAACCATAAGAATACTATTCAAGTGAACTCAAAATTAACGCTACCAAAAGTTTAGCGCGATAAATTTTTTTTTAAAAAAACGTAGTGAATTAATGCAACGGCTCATTAAATTGGGCATGTTTTGGAACGCACAAGTGGCCGCAAACTCATAAAGACATCACACACACAGCAACCCAAGACAACACTTGTGCTGCAAGACCATCATCTATCATTCGCTGATCTATTTTTGCAAAAACCAAGCCTTGAAAAAGTCGATTTTACGACTTAACATGGGTTATCAGCCAAACGTACAAAAACAAAAGCAGGTTTTTTAGGCCAATATGACGAAACATTTCTTTTTTAGTCCATACCAAATTCGGAAGGAAACCCGCAGAAACAGGTCAAAATCGAGATATGATAACCTACGTTGATCGCGAGCAAAAAGATTCTATAAATTCATAGATGTTTTTGTCTCCAAATGGTATCGATTCCGTATTTGAGTATATCGAAGCAAACGCAGTTGTAAATAGTAGTAGTTGTCATAATCTTTGCACTTAGCCGTTGCTTTGGATGAAACAGGAGACATTAATCATGGGAAGTGGAGTCTTAAAAAGACGCACTATTTTTATTGAACCCCTGTACCAATACTCATCTGAACACACCTTCCGCTGTCATCAATGCTTGTTTTTTTCCCACATGGTCCAGCTTTATTTCATACAATGCGGATAACATTCCACCTACTTATTTCCATGTCTTCGACACTTCCTGTCTGATTACGTATATCGCAGACTGCAGTGTTCCCTTAATATCGGCCTGATTGAACACGATAATTTTCATTAATGCATTTCCTAAAAAGGCAAATGTTCAACGCATTGCTCATGTAGTACGCGTTAGTTCGGTCTTTTTGCTCAACAACTCATGCGTATGGACGGCAGTTATAGGACCTTGACTTTTTCGAACAGTCGGTTTGTAGGTTATTTGAATTTGTGCGACGTCCTTTATTTCCCGGTGAATCTCACTGTTTGTAACGATACAAACCATTTTGCCGTGCAGTGATCTCAATATTAACAGGCGTCTGCTAGATAGTAATTTTGTCCTCGAGATAGCATTCCTACTTAGTTTGCGATTACCGACTTAAGCAAGCAAACGAGACACTTCTTTTTTGCGCGAATGTGAACTGCTGCAAGTTTTGCCTTAACTGCTCGCGTTGTACGAATTTATTTTCATTGAAGGCATTCTTCTTAACTTAAATTAATGAAGGAAAAAAATGACAGGGATTGTCATATTGAGGGTTCGTCGAAGGAAACCTGCATTCTAGACGGAAAAATGAAGGTTTGGTGGCGCATCAGCTTAAAGGTTCCAATCTGTAATAGTACTAAACTTTGGCAAATTATACATCCACTAGATCTAGGCACCGTGCAAATAGTGATTTTAGACACTGTCGATTTATAGATGTCTTGGCAGATTTCGAATAATTAATATTAACCAAACAGTGAAAATGCGTCGCCTCGGTGGCATTCGAACTCACGCATTAAAGGAAAGTCTTTGGTCCAGCCACGTAATTCAGATATGTTTCGGCAGATTTAAATAAAACATATGGACCCAACTGTGAAAAATTCGGGGGGGATTCAAACCCACACAGTAAGGGGAAGGCTTTAGCAAGCCAACGCTTTAACCAATTTCTCTATTAGGTACCGCCGGACGACGCGATTTTAATCACATTTGGGTCAGTTTACCCGCTTGCTTGGGCAGCCAACTTCTGTATCACATTTTTTGGATTTCAGACGTTGTCATAGGTTGGACGGGACCACGGCAAGAAACATATGGAGTTGTTTACCGGATCTGGTGCAGTTGCGGACAAGGCACCTACGTCGGAGAAACTAGAACAATTTTCCGGAAGCGAATTGTCGAACGCGTAGCAGCGGTACGGCGAAATGACGCCAACTCTCAGGTCGCGGCCCATTCGACGAGACCCGACCACACATTCAAGTTCAATGAGGCCGAAATCCTCGCGAGAGGGGACATTCGCATGAGCAGCGATTTGCTTGAGTCATGGTTCAGGAGACCTCAGTCAATCAACAAGTGCAACAACATCCCAACTTCATATTCCGTGTTAAGGCGTAGGCTGTCCAATGTGATTGACCTCTCGGGGAGTGCGCATGTTGATGAGCCAGATAAACGGGCAATCGTCACGCCTGCATCCAACACGAGAGATGAGATTTCATCAATTAACAACTCGCATGCAGACTATCATGCAAGTAACGCACCAACGGGAAACAATCCTTCATGAAGTTGATCGCGGTTAATTGCATTAGGTATGCGGTAGCATAGCGACTGTATCCAATAAACACTGCAACTTCCTGCAACGAGTCACCTTCATCTGCCGCTGACTGTTTTGCTGGAATTAAGTGAGAATCCGAAACGTCAGTCGAATAAAGCCCTTGTTCCAGCGATCGCTTCTTCTTCTAATCAGCCAGTTCCTGGAACTCGCAACTTCGCTTATATCACCAAAATAACCCTATAAACATTTTGTATTCCTGCAACCGCTCAACTGTTTAGCAGGTGAGCTACCATGACAGCTATTTGGAAGTTTCAGGCGTGACACCAACTGCAGCTGTCACACGAAATGGTTTATTTGTGCGTGAATGAAACCTATTGGAAGAACTGTACGTTTCGCCCTAACTGCTGGCGCTGTACGATTTTTTCGTCGAAGTTTTGCTTCTTTTAACTTCAATGAATGAAGGAAAATAATGACGGGGATTGTCATATTGAGGGTTCGTCGAGGAAGGCCTATAGTACTGACAGAAAAGTGACGGCTTAATGGTACATCAGCTTGAACGACATCAACGCGTATTTAATACGGGAATTAGTCCTAAAAGCTCAAAAATCATAGGTGCACTAATTCTAGGCACTGCGTAAATAGTGCCAATTTAAACAGCAGGTCAATTTTGCAGCCGGATTATCTAAACACTTAGGCTGTGCTCAAATTGAACCAGTAGACAAATAGCCAAGTTATATGAACCGCCAAAAAATAGGCAATTTTTGATGAACTCGGCATCCAATTCACAATGGAAGAGGATGACAACAACTAGTTGTCCTTTCTTGACGTAAACATCACAAGGATAACTAGTGGGGGAATCAGAACTACGGTATATCGAAAGGCAACGAATACAAGACGCATCCTCCAATTCCGGAATAACCACCTCACTGGTCACAAACGCAGTTGAGTCAGAGCTCTTTTCCAACGAGTTCAAACACACAGTAATGACAAAGACGGGAGAAGGGAGGATGTGAGGTGCCTACACTCCCTATTCACAGCCAATGTTTACCCACTATCCTTCATACACGAGTGCCAAGGAAGACTTGACCGCCAACGATCTAGCGATGAGAAGTCGAAGTTCTGGCTCGCAATCCCCTACATGATGAACGTTTCTGAGGCGACAGCAAGAATCCGGAGCCCCTATGGGATTGGCATGGCCCATAAACCGGAATCCACTATCAGGCAGCAGATAATGAGGTCCAAAGACCAGCTACTTGCAACTGAACAATCAGCAGTGGTCTACAGCATACCTTGCCAAGATTGCGGTGCAAGGTGTGTTGGTGATACGGGCAAACGCCTCTGCACAAGATTGCACAAACAGCAACTTGCAGTCAACCGCGAGGATAAACTTTTACAGGTATATAGCCACATACATCAGGAGACGCGTTCACTACATTATTTGCAGACATGTGGAGCGATGGCCTCCTTAATAGCTGTGCCTGTAATTGGGTTGACCGTGAGTTCAGCATGTGTGTCTGGATCTACATCAACATAACGCAGTCACGTTCTCATCCTATCACGCATTCAACCAATGATATCAAATGGTGCTTGCGGCTGGTAACCACGGGCAGCAAGGAGACACGGCGCGGGCTACGTAACCTGCGTTGACATTACAAAGGCACCAATGTCTCCAAAGGTAAAGTCGCTGTCATTATGTGGTCAATGCAATAAAAATATTTTAGATGCCTCCTTAAAGGCTTTGTAAATTGACGCGAATATCTGCGAATATCTGCAAATATCAGCCATTTAACCTCCATCTTCATTGAGCTATTGATGTTTGTTCACCTAAACCAAATACTATTTGAACGAAAACTCAGATGATAACTGTCGATATAGCTAGCTAAAGATCATGTAGTCAGCCATGAAGTACATGACGTCATGAAAAATTAAACAGATTTTAATTCAAATTTTCGATGGTCATATGTGAAATGGAAATGCAAAAAGCAAAAATATTGAAAATTTTCGAAACTGCGTTTTATTTTCATACAAATATAGCTAGGTTGTAATAATTCGTGACGTATTGCTTGGTTTTGTGCATGATCATAAGATGGAGGTCATATTCGCACTTACTGATGATGTCTTTTTCGCAATTTAGCCAATGACTTCCAGCGTCTCCACTCTCCACTGTGTTTCATTTGGTATCCGAACATGCGCTTGATGCCAGAAATCACTGAAAACAAGTCCATTAAATGTATTGTCCTTAATTTCGAAAATTTGCTTGAAATCAGGTGGTATTCCGCCACTGCATCCACATTCTCGGCGTTAGTTTTCATAGAATCAACGGTGCGTTATCCGATTAATGCCGACCGTAAGACGTAGGTTTGCGTCTGAAAATAATTCGAAAAATTTTAACCATACGGACTTAGTCATCGAATTAAATATTGATTCAACAATTTGGCACTGAAAAGAATGCCAACACGCGCTTCACGACCTAACTAATGGTGTCGCTTTCTTCATCGGAACACACCGCGCCGTTGAAAACATTATAAAAAACGTAATTTAAAACGGCTGTTACATATTTTTAGGCCTGGGTATTACTAAACTCAAGCCTGCTCATGTAGACCTTATGGCCGCATTTTTTATAATGTGTAATAATTACACCTCAGATATAGGTTCTCTCATTAAATCCCGTTTATGACTGCCTAAATCTTAACCAGCACGCTTAGGGTTAATTGCAGGGCATAGTTTAACAATGCATGGATAAATGTTGTTGCACTTACGGTCACGTTCTCATCCTATCACGCGTGCAACCACTTATATCAAATGGTGCACGCGGCTGGTAACCACGGGCAGCAATGTGATACGGCCCATGCTACTTCCTGGTGGCCACTCCCAGAGTAGGTTAGTTTGCATTATTTAATTGTACATGTGAAGTAATTGAAGAAGAAGAAGAAGAATCGAGCACTGGAACAATTCGTTTATTATCATGAGCTTTCAGACTCTTACAGGAGTCCATCGTCAGAGGTAGTGGCAGAAACAGGACAAGCTGTAGTTATAAGGCACGTAGACCCGGTGGCTCACAAACGAAGCTGTGTGAAGACGCCCTTCAAACTGATCCAAACTCATTGCAGCAAACTGGAAGATAGAGCGCGTGAGGCCCGTTATCTCCGCGTCCAGTTTGTGCAAAAAGGCTATCCGAGGGCATTCATAAGTCGCTGCCTACGCGGTCGCCACCAGAGAACTCAAACATCAACGCCACCGACGATATGGCATTCTCTGCCATACATCAAGGGTGTTCCAGAAGCGACCGAGCGCATTGCTGCGGAGCTAGGGGTTGGAATCGCACACCGCCCCAAAGCCACCATGCGCAACTGGGTCATGAAGATCAAAGACCGGTTAAAACCCGAAGAGCAATCTGGAGTAATGCATCGCATTCCGTGTCGAAATTGTCCTTGTAATTACACAGGACACACTGGACGCATGCTCGGATCGCGCATACATGAACATAAGCTGGCTGTGCGGCGAGACGACGCATTGTCACAAATGGCCGCCCACACCTACGAAATGGGTCACGAGTTTGACTTCGCAGCCACCAAAATAGTTGCCCACGCCGGGAACAAAACAGGGCGAGAATTGATTGAAGCCTGGGCCTCGGATGAGAACTCGGTCAATCGATTTATTGATCTGGCGCCGGCGTACAGAGCCCTTCGTAGTCACCTCCAGTCGTGCGACGTCTGTCGATGATTGGGTCTACGTGCCTTATAACTACCGCTTGTCCTCTTTCTGCCACTACCTCTGACGATGGACTCCTGTACGAGTCTGAAAGCTCAGGATAAGAAACGAATTGTTCCGGTGCTCGATTCTTCTTCTTCTTCTTCAAATATGTATACACCTGGAACTCGAAATTTCGCCTTCATCCATGTGAAGTATTTTATGGGTTTTTGTCATAAATACCAACATTTCAAAATGCTCTTTGCGGTGGCCGAACTTTAACCGCAGTTGGCTAACTTGTGTTTTCTTCAAATTGCACTTTGCCCTGCGGTTCGCCGACTAGTCATGTCTGCCTGATTACCGCCTTTGAGCAGATGTTGCGGCATAACGCGTCGCAGTC
Source organism: Spirometra erinaceieuropaei (assembly GCA_902702965.1). Taxonomy (NCBI): domain Eukaryota; kingdom Metazoa; phylum Platyhelminthes; class Cestoda; order Diphyllobothriidea; family Diphyllobothriidae; genus Spirometra; species Spirometra erinaceieuropaei. The sequence goes on along the minus strand of CACRXP010000042.1, from coordinate 151,210 downwards.
TACTGCCGCCATGTGGCATTTGCCTACATAATTTTGCCATTTTTCATTCGTCTACACTCCAAACCCTTATGGCGGCCATTTTTCACTGTCTTTGCCATCTCAGCAGCTTTAAGCGTTGATCCAGTCGAATATTATTTCGAAGCCCAACCTGATTAAGGCAGACCCCAGTCTAACTTCTAAGCCTAGTCACTAACCTCAACCCCCAACCCAAACTCCTATTCTAAAGCTCTGACCCATAACCTGTGCCACTATTCCCCGAAGCCACCCGTTTACCAGCTCCGCAACTTTGTCCACCCCTGATGCAAAATCTACGGGCGATCGCCTGCCCCTCCTGCTAATCTGCTTAGACAGTCTACGGCTATGAACCTAAACAAAAACATATTAATTGAAAAATCCCACGTTACATTAGGTAAGGCGTAGTTACATACAGTCCTCACTCATTTCAATAGCATTTTCTAAAAAAATTCACACTTGCTATTCGGTTAAAAATGATTCTATGGATGTAAATAAACTGGACAGTTTGTCTGTTTTTTTTCCTTTCCAGTGCCTTTATATCCTTATTGTTTCACCTGTTCATTTGTATTGCGATAGATAATATAACTTTGTTATTTTCCCGTCAAATTCACAGCAGTCTTCATTCTGGTGGTTGCATTGGCGGTCAATTCTATCATTCAGATTCAACAGGTAACAGTATTTTTATTTTTATCTTTTGAGCACAATTTCGCATTCGGTCACACGTCTACCTTTACAAAAAGAAGGAAAATAGATTAATTTTTAAGAATTGCCATCGCCTCTTTATAGCACTCCTGTTTATGCCCAACCATTAAACCACCGTTATCACCGTTCAATTATTCAAAATTCCCTAAGGCTTTCGACTCTGAGTGAGGCTGCATACTATTCAATGCCTCGTTTTGCTGCAGTAAGCATGCCAGTGCGTGTATTTAACTCATAATAAGTAACTTGGACTTTGCAGGTAACAGAAACAGGTGTGACGTCTTTGGTGTAAGGGAGAAAGCAGGAAGGTGTATAGCATCGCAAGTAATGAGTTGACAAAGAAATGGGAAAATTCAGAAGAGAAACATCGAGGTCATTGTCTCACGTCAAGAATATCAAAACCAAACTCGATGTGAGGTGTCGTGTTGTTTTATGACTCTTCAAAGTAATGTCGGGTATGCGGGTGATCACGTTTGTTAAAAACACTAATTTAAAACAGAATAGTGCGCATGTATGCGATTTCAAGGAAAATGCTAAATAATTATTGAAAAGTGGTGAAGTCATGTTCAAAGACTAATGGAACCCAGAAACAACAATGCCCTCAATTAAAGTTTATTAGTGCAGTCTAAACCGTCCATTAACGGTGCTGAATCGTTTCTTTGGAAGTAGCGGGTGTCAAGCGAGCCGACCAGAAAGCTAGCAACTTTAGTCAAACCTGAAAATGGAGAGAAATACAAAGACTTTGGAAAAGAAGTGGCGAGCCGTGGGATTTAAGACGAAAACTGACAACAGCAATCGTAGTGCAATGTTGGTATTCCTGCATACGATCAACAAACGTCGAAATAATGTCATAATGGTAAAATGAGGCTAGGAAATCTAACTAAATCTATTTTCAAATAAACAACGTTAAGAAACCACTGATTGCCTCGAAGCGTGTAGACATACATTGCATTGGTGCCTTCAATCGCTGGAGGTATTTGCAAGATGTCCTATGACTGTGCCGCATTTAATTCCAGGGTTTTTTGGATTAAATACGTGGAAAAATCTATCTTGTACCTAATTTAAAACAAGTTTCATCCTTTAATAGCAATAGTGTATTTTAGGGTTATAGGCAATGCTCTTGATCTCAGTGAAAACGGTACATAAAATATAAATGTCAAATGTACACTTTACTAAAATATTGTCAGTAACATATGTGTTGACGGTAAACTTTCTCAATGCGGGACTGAGACGGCTGCGGCAGCCGATCTTCTCAGGGTACATATGCAATTTTAAGTGCAGTTATATACAATCAGCATAAAGTGCAGTCATTTGCATAGTTTAAGAGGAGGGATCTCATTGAAAATCAGGGATGTCTTAAGTAGGGATGAAATCAAGAAATGAAATTTATGGCTGGTCGCAGGTAGTCCTGTTGTGAAAGTAGTTGTTTATTAAAGATCAAACTATCCAGCTGCCTTTTGAATACAGCGATTGTATCAGATGTTCCTATTTCACTTGGGAGAGATTTCCATGGTCAAACAACACGCTGGCTGAAGAAAAACTTTCGGTTGTCTAGGCGTGTACGCTCCCGCTTGACTTTGTAAGGGTGACCGCGCAGGTGACTCGTGGTCGTGAATTCAAATAAGTCGTCAATTTTGAGCGAACATTCATGTCCGTGGATAATGCTGAATGTCCATAACAGGTCACACTGTATTCGTCTATAGGATAAGAGGAACAAATTTAACCGGATCTGTCTTTCTGGGTATGACAGTGTCCTGAGACCGTCCACAAGTTTTGTGGTCCGTCGTTGCACCTGCTCTAAGACATCACTGTCTTTCTTCATCCAGGGCATCCATGATGGCATTCCGTATTCCAAGTGCGATCTGACGAATGCGTCGTATATCTGTGAGAAGAGTTCTGGAGGAAAGATTTTGAAGGCACGCCGAATCCAGTGCATGATGTTGGTTGCCTTTTGGACGACTCTTTTGCAATGCTGAGAGGTCAGCAAGTTTGAGCATGTCCAGACTCCTAGGTCTTTGTACGTGTCCATTTCTTTTATTGGAACCTCATTTATGGTGTACTGATGTTTTGAGGAGCGCCTCCGTCCAGAGTCTAATCGCAAGACTACACACTTCGATACGTTAAACGCTAGAAGCCCCCTGCTGGACCACGCAGCCAGCCCATTAACATCTTCCCGTAGCTTATGCGCGTTTCAACGCAGCTGATTGTTTTCCAGATCTTTATATCATCCGCAGTCATGATGCCATCAAATTTAAGGTCTGCAGGGCAGTCATTTATATAGATGAGGAGCAGGAGAGGACCCAAGACTGAGCCCTGCGGAACGCCGCTTTTTACTGGCACCCATTCGGATGTAGTGGCACCAAAGATGACTTTTTGTAGCCTGCATGAAGCCCTGTATTCTACACTCACAAATCTTCTGTAGGAGTCCTTCATGAGGAACGCTATCAAACGCCTTCTTAAAGTCAAAGAAGATTACGTCCACTGGACGGCCCTGGTCTAAGTTCCTAATCTAATCTAGCTTGACTATTAGCAAAGAATTAGAGTTATGCAGTGCCTGCAGTTAGCAATTGCTGGAACACACGAAGCTCTATCTCACAAATATAATTGAAAGCGGAAGTAATTTGCAAAAAAAGAAAATTTATACTTAAATTTATGAGGCAGGTGCCCCACCATCTCTTTACACTATGCGTGTGAAAAGCAATTAACCTCCTCTGCGAGTTAAACAAAGGGTTCTGCGATCGGTGAACATCTGTACCGACTTCAACTGCGTTAAAGAAACAGTCATCCTTGCGCAATTAATCCCGAATTCATGACAAAATATGATTAATTTTTTTTATAAATGCGTGGATCGATCATCGGATCATCCATTATAGTCCGTTAAAGGAGTTCATTTTTTGCACAACCAAAATCTGAACGAAAAAAGGGGTTACCGGCCTCGAATATCTACAAAATTGTTTTTCATTTTATCAATTATTTTATCTAATTTATAGTTAAATATATATACATACTAAATCGGAGTTCGGTTTCGGCTTCTGCTTCCACACTCTTGACCCACGACCTAAGGTTGGCGTTAATTCAAATGGCCATGCAGGAAAACTTTTAAATATATGTCGATCAAATAACCTCACTGCCTCGCGATTTCAATAATCTGCATTTTGGTTTGTGATTGCCATTTTTCCGTGGCAGCTCAAACATTTAATTTGCTACCACATTGTACACCATAGTTTGGTTCATTATTTCAAAGGATTTTCTTATCGAAAAGGCACTGATGGCCGGCTTCCTAGTGTGTAATGTTAGATAAATTGTATAATTTGCCAAAAATCGGTTCAATATGACGCAGTGGTCCCGCCATCCGCATGATAATTTTACATGTGCGTCCTAAAATTACCCTGTTGACTACGTCTGCCATCATAATATCTTTGTGTTTTTAATCTCTTTATCGCTTCTTCTTCTTCTTCTTCTTCTTCTTCTTCTGCGGAGGACATACTGCTAGCCTGTCTGTTTGTCTTCAAGAGATATGTAATCTTTTGGGGTGCCGTATGTATAGCCTATTTGGTTGCGTTATTTTTTACAAACATGGCCTCAAGTTCGGCAATGTAGTAGACTGCGCTGGCATCAACGGTGTTAAAATTAGCTTTGTGGCTAAACGCTTCAAGTTGTTGTTTGCTTTACTGCTTTGACTATAAGTTACTTACCGCAATTTCCCTTGTACAGATTTAGGGTTTTGATATGACGATATTTTAGGCTAGATTTATGCATTTCACCTCCTGTTTCGCTATTGTCATGGTTAACATTGTTCGGTCTAAACCATCACTAACTTATTCACCGAGCAATTCTGCGCATCCCACCCTTCTATCTTCGGTGCGTGTTCAATACTTGCGCAAACGTAGATGGCAGTCATGGACCAGCACTCAAATCAGTTGCTTTCGGAAGCGTTCTACGAAGCCCTAGACCGATTCTTATTCATTTAGGCTTTGTTACGAAGGCTGGTTGGTGTCAGTCCGTCACGAACAAACTTATGTTAAAAGCGCAGTTGTTCATTAATTTATGCATCTCGTGTGGGAAATATCTCCCAGCGGCAAGCTGTACCAAGCGCGTCACGTCCTAACTTCTCCCGAATGGAAATAAATATGCGCATTTTAGGTTGTTGAATAAATGACGACGAAGGCACAGTCACTGGGACAATCACTATCCCTTGACTTGAACATTCGCTCAAGCAGTAATGCGAAACACGTGAGCTTTTTAGACCCCAAAATCGATGCCCACAGATGGTTTCGGCAACGGATGGAGATCAGCTAAGCTATTTCTCCTTTGCCGACAACAATTCCTATGTACATACCACCTCATAAATCTTGCTGAAAAAGCAACATATATGCTTGAGAGCATGTAAAAGCACGCGTGGAGCAGGTCGGCGTACTTCACTCGGAAGTTAATTCTCGGGCATGCGCGGTCAGCCGCTTACATTCAATGAATGTGATATGCCCGTTAGGCTGGCTTCATTTCGTCCGGGTTATAACGCACTGTGACGAGCCCGAGGGAAGAATGCAAGAGATACGACTTCTCCGGGACGTATTTCGTCAGACGTAGTATTGGACATCGCTCATCATCCAGCGGCCACCATGCGTATCAGGATTATGAAAATGAAGGATTGTCTAGACTCAGGTGAACAGTCGGGCGTTATCTATCAATTCAGGTACCAAAACTTACCTTGCCACTTCACTGGCCAGATAGGACGACGTCTCAGATCACAAAAACTTGAGCACAAACGGGCTGTTCGGAGGGGTGACCCAAAATCTAAAGTCGCCACTCGCATGCTGGAGGAAGGCCATGTGTTCGACTTCGCCAACACGCGGATATTGGCGCGAGACGGCAACAAGACCGGTCAACAACAGTTGGAGACGTGGGTGTCGGACACCAACTCTCAATTGATTCATCGATTTACCTGAGTCTTATCCAGCACTCCGCCCACGCAGCCAGGTGGCCCAGCTCGCATCTTCTCAAAGTGCAAACGGCATCAGCACGCCGGAAGTCCATTGTGGACCAGGCGGCGCAAACCTTACCTAGCCAGGGACGTAGCCCTCCTCACACGAAACAACGATATAATGTCCTCACATTGCTGCACTCAAGCAATCTCCAGTTCGATTTCGACAGCTCAGGCATGTAAATCTGCTGTTCCAGAGATCGTGGCTTTGTCAACTTTAAAGAACTTTTTTACATTTTTAAAATACATAACCACAACAACAGTACCGCATTTGCTTACATCTTCCTTTTTGTCTGCTGCATACTAGGCGTTTAACTTAAATCATAAATTTTTTTCTCTTTTTATACAACTTTTTATAACTTTCGGCATTTTTGTATGTTTAAGGAAGTCATAAATGAACAAACAGATTAAACAATGAAGGAACAATTTCATTACATTTTAGAACTCGTAATTAGAAATCTTCCTAATGCGATAGTACCGTTCTCTCGAGTAAAGAATCTGGCGTTCACGTATTATGCTGCCAAATCAACACAAGAAAGGCTAATCTAATGTACTTTTCTTGAAAAGGAGTTTTTATTTTTAAAACCTTTCCACACCAATCGGGCAAAATCATATTTCCAGGAACACTTTCGCAGTCAGTCATAAGAATACGATGTATCCGGGCCTTCTGCTGAACAATAACAATATACTTAACACCGTTTTTAACGAACCCGCATCAATCTATACTGAACTTGGTTTGATAATGCTAGCAAACCTTATCAAAGTCTTTTAGAAGCAAAAACAAATATTTTTTTCGGTATTAACTAAGAGATAGTTCATCAATCAGACCTGGCTTACATTTTCGATGATTTTCATTTATAAATTGTTCATGATGAAATCATTTAAAACAACTTATGAATTGCAGTTAATATTTTAAGAAACATATGTGGCATGTGAAAAAAAATCATTTACTCGTTAAACAATGATCTTGACTTGCTGACAGAAAGTTAAGCGCAACATCAATCGCCAGACGCGTGTATGAATGCTACACTTTTGACAATTGCAATACATGGGATGCCTCGAGGAGAAAATTTATGGGAAAACATCAAATTAAGCATTAAATACTGTCTGAGCGTTCATACGGATGTTGTCCCTTCGACAACTCGTGTATAATTAAATTTTTCTTGCTGCTTGGAAATTTTTTTCAGTATTTTTTCCATCTCTCGTAATTTTTTTTTCAATCTTCCATCTTCTTCCTACGCAACT